>JBBPBO010001986.1:10860414-11100182 GCA_037974295.1 Cicer cuneatum
TGTTAGTGTTGCCACAACCAAAAGAGCCTTACGAAGTTTATTGTGATGCCTCATACCAAGGATTGGGTTGTGTACTGATGCAAAACAAACAAGTAGTGGCCTATGCTTCAAGGCAATTGAAGGTGCATGAAAAGAATTATCCCACTCATGACTTGGAGTTAGCTGCAATTGTCTTTGCATTGAAAATTTGGAGACATTATCTGTATGGGTGTAGTTTTGATGTATTTAGTGACCATAAGAGTTTGAAATACTTGTTTGATCAAAAGGAGCTTAACATTAGGCAGAGGAGATGAATGGAGTTTATTAAAGATTATGAGTTCACATTGCATTACCATCCAGGGAAAGCGAATGTGGTGGCTGATGGCCTAAGCAGGAAGCGCGTTCATTTCTCGTTTGTAACAATGAAGGGGTTGGAGTTGTTAGAGAAGTTCTGTGACTTGAATCTTAATTTAGATTCTACATTGGGGAAAGTCCACTGTGGAATGATCATTATAGATAGTGAACTGATGAATGAGATTAAAGTTCTCCAAGTTACAGACGTGTTGACTAAAGAGAAAAGAAAGTTGATCGTGTTTGTATACCCAAAAATACCGAATTAAGGAGGAATATCTTGGATGAGGCCCACAAAAGCAAGCTGAGTATAAAGACCTTAAGCAGAAGTTTTGGTGGCTGGGAATGAAGAAACAAGTAGCATAATATGTGGCTTCATGTTTGACTTGTCAGAAAGCTAAGGTAGAACATCAAAAGCCAGGGGGACTATTAAGGCCATTAAACATACCAGTATGGAAATGAGATAGTATATCCATGGATTTTGTGGTAGCATTGCCTAAGACTCAACAGAAGTTTGACTCCATTTGGGTGATTGTCGACAGGTTGACCAAATCTGCCCATTTCATACCCGTGATGACTATTTATGATGTGACTAAGCTTGCAAAGATATACATTGCAGAGATTGTCAGACTACATAAGGTACCCTCTAGCATTGTGTCAGATAGAGATCCGAAGTTCATTTCTCGTTTGTTAGATATACATTACATGAGGCGTTGGGTACTAAGTTGAGATTGAGTTCGACCTATCACTCTCAAACCGACGGACAAACAAAAAGAACTATTCAGACCTTGGAAGATTTACTGAGAACGTGTGTGTTGGATGAGGGAGGAAGTTGGGATAATATATTGCCTCTCATTGAGTTCACCTACCACAACTGCTATCATGCAAGCATTGGGATGGCACCGTACGAGGCTCTGTATGGGCATAAGTGCCAAACCCCTTTGTATTGGTATCAGGATGGTGAGAACTTAATTGTGGGGCAAGAATTGGTACCACAGACCACAAATAAGGTCTGTCTAATCCAAGAAAGGATGAAGACAACACAAAGCAGATAAAAGAGTTATGCCGACCAACGGAGGAAACCGTTGGAGTTTCAAGAGGGTGAACATGTATCTTTGAGAGTGACGCATACTACTGGAGTTGGTAGGCCACTGAAGTCTAAGAAGCTAACTCCTAAATTCATTGGCCCATACCAGATCCTCCGACGTGTGGGTCTAGTAGCTTATCAAATTGCCTTGCCTCCGAGTTTGGCCAAGCTGCATGATGTGTTCCACGTGTCACAGTTGAGGAAGTACATGGCTAATCCTTCCCATATTATCATGCCAGATGATATCCAATTGAAGGAGAACCTTTCTTTTGCAGTTCCACCATTGAGCATTGGAGACAGGACTACTAAGCACCTACGACGTAAGGAGATCACATTGGTCAAGGTAATTGGGGACCAAACAACTGAAGATGCAACTTGGGAATTAGAGGAAAAAATGAGAGAGCTCTACCCTAACCTTTTCATGTTAGACTAGTTTCGAGGGCGAAATTGTTTTTAAGGGGGCGAGTATTGTAACATCCTCTAAATTTATTTTAAAATAATTAAGACTTATAAATATATATATATATATATATATATTTTACAATATTAATTTAAGTGCGATAATTATTTGCCTTGTTCGACTTATTGTAGTTGATAAAATTATTAGTAACAATAATTTATCAATGGGGAAGTTTTATATAATTATATATATACATATATATATATATATAGATTTTTTTTAGTACAAGAAGAATTTGGGGTAAGGGTTTGTGGTTAGGTGTGACCCAACCTATAATAGAAATTTGGGCTTGGAGTTGGTGGCTTAGTTTTTGTATGATAAAGTTTAAGAAAAAGATAATAATAAATAAATAAAATAATATTTTCTCCCTTCTATTCTTTATTTGGGCCCAACACTATCTACCCAATAATCTCCACTTTAAATTTTCTCTAAAGTCCACAATATTTCTATACTAAGTAATAGTAAGCAGAAAAAAATACCGAAACCCTAGCCGTTATCTCCTTCACATCTCATCTCCTTTGTGCAACAAACTATTCCTGTGAACAACTTTGTGGGGGCTTAGAGATTCGTACTAGGAAGAAAAGCGGCCAAGGTAAGGGCTTTTCCCCACACAAATTTGAGTTAGACCGTTAGTTGGATGACATAGAACTAATAATTGTAATTGCTTGCTTTTGAAAGAAATAAATGTAGACTAATAAAATAAAATAATGGAATCTGAAATCCTTTACGTTGAGTTCGATATGTAATGTATGTCTTTGTAAGAAGTAAAATTTGAATTTTTATATTATACATGATAGAGTTTTAATTTTTATGATGGATATGAAGCAAAATATGATTTTTCTTATGTTATATATATGATAAAGTTTTGATTTTGATGATGTATTATGAGTTTGAGTTTGAAGTTTCTTGTTATATATAAAGTTTTAATCTTTATGATGTAAATGAAGTCAAGTCTCGATTTTTATGCATACGTGGTGAAAATTATTATTTAATGATTATTTGTCTATGAATATATGATTCTCATGATAAGGATGTGTGATACGTGATCTTTGTGATGTAAATAAGATTATGGTTTTAAAAAGGTGATTTTTTTTTGAATGCATATGACATGATTCTTAGTGGGCTGTGTGCGAGTATAATTGTGATAATATATAGTCATGTCAATGCATATGCATCGTCGTGGGAGTTGCCTTAGTGGCAGGTTTATTTTCCCCATTGGTATGGGTGATCTTTCTGTGTGGAAGTTGCCTTAGTGGCAGGTTTATATCCGGATCATATAGTTTTAGGAGCATGCATTATACATATATTTTTATATACGATTTACCGTTTGCGCATTTTATTCTTTTAAATTAGAAGTTTTTACATTTATATGTTTTGTGTTATTCTTCTATATGTTTATCTTTGGTTTGATGTGGATGATGGAAAAAACTAACCCTTACAACAACATTTTAGGTACTAATGAGTTCGAGGAGTTCAAGAGTAGTTGATGAGTATTAATGTGCGGGGAACGTGGGGTAAAAATGGGGTTTTCAAGACAATTTTTGTCATAATAAATATTGCCGCAACATTTCTATGTCTATTTTTTTTATCTTTGTCACTAAACTTTAGTAAGTTTTTTTGTTTTAGTTTTTGAATAAACATTTTTTAATAATATTAAATAAACGTGATTGTTACTAATTATTTAAATGGATAAATGTTAGATGTTCTTATTCTTAAAAAAAAAAATTATCGTAAATTTTTCTAAAACTATTTTTCTTAGTAACGTTTTGGACCAAAAATCCGGGGCGTTACAGAGCTCAAGACCCTATACAACAAGTCTAAACTGATCATGCACTAAAGCTACTGTAGCAAGTTGTTTCCACCGCATCCTCTACAAGTCTCGTATTCACCCAGCTGTCCGTTTCTCTGCGTTGTCCACAAATACTCCGTACGTGAAGATCAAGGAAAACTAACGACGTCTCCGTCGTTAGTGTAATCGTCAGAGGTACGGGTTTGAGTATCATCTGAGGGAAAAGCCCAATTTTCCACAATAATAGTAAAGGGTGTACATCTTTGCATAACAGCCAATTTAACATATAAATCATGTTGCAAGTACAAATACAATCAACAATCACAACAATTCATTAGAAACTCAAAATTCATAAGATACTTGCACACATCGATTTCCACTAATAAACTCTTATCCAATCGTGACTCACAGGTCAAACATCCCAATGCAATATGTATATGCCAATGTACACGAATCTTGGAATTTCCAAGGTGTAGTCTCTCACGGACCAGCCCGGTTTCCAAATCGAATGGACCGTCTAATACACGCGGAACTACTCTGAACCTGGATAGAATAGATTGTTTAATAAACGGGAAACTACTCTATAACCCATCATGGTCACTACAATTACGTGTATTAGCCTCTCATAGGCCAAATACACATAAGTTAAATCCTCGCACTAATATAATGGACCGTCTAATACACGCGGAACCACTCCGTAGCCCGGATAGAATATACCGTCTAATACACTCAGAATCATAGTATCCACTCAGTTTGTATGTAAGAGTTTTCTTGTAAAACAAGGTGAGGTTGGTAGTTCTTTTCAGATATGTAAGAATTCTCTTTACATCAATTAGATGAGATTCTCTAGGATCAGATTGAAATCGAGCACATACACACACACTTAATATGATATCAGGGCTAGAAGCAGTAAGGTAGAGTAATGATCCTATCATTCCAATGTAGATTTTCTGGTAAACTTTTGTTCCTGATTCATCTTTATCAAGTGAACAAGTAGGATGCATTGGTGTAGCCATAGGTTTGCAATCACTCATCTTAAACTTCTTGACAAGTTCCTTTGTATATTTAGTTTGGTGAAAGTAAATACCTTCTGGACTTTGTTGAATTTGTATTCCTAGAAAAAACGTAAGTTCTCCCATCATACTCATTTGAAATTCATGCTAGCCACTGGAGCAAATGTCTCAGCGTAATCAATATCTCCTTACTGATTGTAACCTTGTGCCACAAGTCTTGTCTTGTTTCTGACAACTTCACCTTTTTCATTTAGCTTATTCCTAAAGACCCACTTGGTTCCAACAATGTTCTTTTCTGGTCTTGGAACTAGATCCCACACATCATTCCTCTTAAATTCATTTAACTCTTCCTGCATTGCAATAATCCAGCCATCGTCTGCTAATGCTTCACTAACAGATGTAGGCTCAATCCATGAGATTAAACCAAACAGACTTATATCTTTTAATGATGATCTGGTTCTTAAAGAATCACTTCCACTTCCAATGATCAGATTTTCATGATGAGATGACTAATATTTCCATCCAGATTTCTCTTCTGACTTCTCATAACTAATTCTGATTTGATCGGATTCGTCCTTTGAAGATGTGCCACATGCTTCTGATTTGCTTATATCCTTCACTTCTTCAAATTTTGCTAGTTTATCTGCTTCTGCTGGTTTGTCTGTTTCTGCTTCCTCTGATTTTTTTAAATCTTTCCATAATTCATATGGTGTTTTAAACAACATAGACCTAATAAAAACTCTATTCTGAATGTAACATGTAGTGTCGATTGCTTCAGCCCAAAAATGTTTTGCAACATTTAAATCATTTAACATAGTTCTGGCCATGTCTTGGAGTGATTTATTTTTTCTTTCTAACTTATCTTCAGATTTATCCTCTGAAGACTTGTCGTATGCTTGCTGGTATCTTCTGCTTTTTCAAGTTCTTTTGTCGCATCAGCTTCTGATTCTAGTAAACCTGCATCAGTTTCCTCTGGTTCTGGTGAACCAGCTTCGGTTTCCTCTAGTTCTGGTTAACCTGCATCAGCTTCATCTTGCTTTGACTTTTCAGGTCAAGCTATTTGTCATATAACATAATACAAATCAATTAATTTAAAAATAAACTCAATACAGCCAAACCGTTAATTCTACTTCTGATGGTTTCTGCTTGTTTTTGAAACCACTGAAATACTATTTCTGTTGAAGTGTTCACATCACGTGGATCACTTGGTTCCTCTGACAGTTTGAAAACCTGCAGAATACTTATCTAGCTTTGATTTTTAAGATCAAGCTTTTTGTTATCACAGTAAACATAAATATCAAACAATAATAGTATTTACAGCAAGATGTAACCTCTATGTCAACAGTTTTAGTTTTACTCTGAAAATCCTCTTGTTTCTGATTTTTAGATTATGAATCTGTATGTTCTGTGATTAGATGGTTTGGATGAAGCGATTTGAATTCCCTTCCTGGTTTGTAGTCTTGATGAATTTTATTGGAGTGTTTCAAGAACTCTCCAGATACTAACACTTCTCTTTTTGCTGATATGTCCTGTTCCTGTTCCTCCTATGGTTTTGGTTCTGATAGGCATTGTATTTGTTGAGGAAAACACCTTTTTGATATATGTTTTAATGATAACAAACCTTTTAAATTAAATGATTAAGTTTTATGAATGGTGATCTACTAATGATTTCACTTAAGTTTGTTTAAGGAACATAAATGCATAAGTGAACAAAGCAAGAATCGAAGAAAACAGCAGCAGAGAACATTCTTGACATATTCTGGAAAACGGAGAATGTTCGCAAGACTGTGATAGCATAAAGACCAAACTTTCTCCACCACTTAATTAAAGTTATTGCATCTGGAATTTACATCAGTACTGAGAGTACAAGACAAGGAACAGATGTGATCAATTAGAATCAAAAGGAACCATTCTAATCACAAAGAAAAAAGGCCATGAATCAAGCTGCCAAAGCAGGACTGAATAGTCTCCAGAATGTTCAGAATTAACAGCATGTTAATGATTCAAGGAAAGCCAAGAAATCAGCATAAAGAACATTCTTAACACAATCTGAAAAAACAGCAGATGTTACCCGATGCCATCAGAGGATACCTCACCAAGCTATCATCAGAGGATACCTCACCAAGCTATCATCAGAGGATACCTCACCAAGCTGACATAAGAGGCTACCTCACAAAGCTGCCATCAGAGGATACCTCACCAAGCTGCCATCAGAGGATACCTCACCAAGCTGCCATCAGTGGATACCTCAACGAGAGGATATCAGAGGATACCTCAACCAGAGGATATCAGAGGATACCTCAACCAGAGGATATCAGAGGATACCTCAACCAGAGGATATCAGAGGATACCTCAACCAGAGAATACCTCAACCAAAGGATACTAGAGGATACCAGAGGATGTCTCCAGAAAAAGATATCAGAGGATATCGCTAGAAAATACATTCAGAGGATACCTCCAAAAAATACATTCAGAGGAAGAACCAAGTCTGTTCTTGGACATCAGAATGTCCAGAATGATCAGAACAGTCTCCAGAATGATCTTCTATCAAGAATGATCATCAGTCTCTAGGAATGATCATTACTCTCCATAAATGATCATCAATCTCCAGAATGATTATCATTCTCCAGCATGATTAACAACTATCTTCAGAATGAACAAACATCAATCTCCAGCATGTTAACAATCAAATCTCCAGCATGTTTAACATCATTCTCCAACAGTGTACCATTAGTCCAGAATGATACAATCATTCTCCAGCATACTGAACATCATTCTCCAACTTGACTGCCAAGAACGTTGAACGATCTTGAAGTATGTTTACATCAAAACAGATCCAAGAAAAGATCAGGAAGACATCCAGAATGATCAAAATTGAACCTCCAGATTGATTATCAATCTCCAGGAAACCCAAAAGCTAAAGCTCCAGATTGATCATCAATCTCCAGCAACTACAGTTTTTCTGCAACAAGCTTTGTGATTGTTTTTAATCTGTTTTAAGTGATTCAAAAGCTCCAGTTCAAGCCTACAATATTATCACTTATCAGAAGTGTTAAAGGATCAGTAATCACTCAAGAAAATTTGATCCAAAATGCAACACATAGCCCAATCTGAACAGAAAATAAAAATAGTCAAAAGTTGGATTATTTTTATTTAGAAATAATGCCTTTGGTCAAGCCTGACAAGAGCACTACCAACGGCTCTATTTGACCATCATTAAATGCTCTCACGCCTATAAAAGGAAGGCCAAAGCTCAGGAAGAAATACAGCTTCAAGTACAGAGAAAAACATCACTCACATACATCTTCATACTTGAAAGCTTCTCAATCGTAAACAAAAGATTCAGTTTTGTTTTTCCTCTTCATATCAAAATCATCTACTGAATTCTTTTGTCAAGAATCTAATCTCAAACACGAGTTGAGCATACTCAGATTCTGTCCAAAAATCAAAGACATTCAAGTGCCAAGATATATCATCAATCACTCACACACATACTTGAAAATCTCTCATCACTTACAAGAATCAGTTTGATTAAATTCTTTTTACTCTGATACATTTATACTGAATTCTTTGTAAAGAATCAAATCTCAAACAAGAGTTGAGACATCTCAGATTCTAAACAATCTCATCGTTATTGTAAAACTCAAACTATAAGAGTTAAGTATAGTTTGGGGTAGATTGTAAGAAATCACTATCAAGGTTGGTAGGTGATTTCATTAATCTCTTTCTGAGGTGGAATTAGATTAAAGTCTGTAACAAAGATCAAGGTTGATCTAAGCTAGGTGCTGTAAAACCAAGAAGGTTCTTGTTTTAAACACTTAGTGGAAAATCTCACCGTGGTGAGGACTGGACGTAGCCCAGGTTGGGTGAACCAGGATATATCTGTGTGTGATATCTCTTGCCTTATCTCTATTTACTTTCAGTCTGTTAATTATCAAGTTAAATAGATAAACTGAACTGTTGATTTTAACTAACCAAGAACGTTCTCTGTTTTCTGGTGAAAACCAAGAATGTTCTCTGTTTTCTGTTTTCACAACCAAGATCAATCTTGAGTTATTTTCTTAAGTTTTTAACAGGAATTTTAAAAGGGCGAATTTACAATTCAAACCCCCCTTTGTAAATCGATATTGCTACTTCAGTATTGACCAGTTCTTCTACTACCAGAGTCAATTGGCTTCTGTTTGGTAGATGTTGGAACAGACCTTTTTCCCTTCATATATTGCCAGCATCCATTGACCAGGCACCATGACTGGTGTTTCACTTTGGTTGCTCAGAACATTTGCAACATAAACAATTTTATCTTTTGGTACCCAAATCTGGTTGGGTCCAGGTTTGTTAGTCTTGAAAAGTTTCTTGTTTTTCCTTGTATTTAGCATAGGACAAGACACTTTGGAATGACCTTTCTTGTAACAAACAGCACACACAATATCAGAGGGAACATGTTTAAGCACAGGTTTAGGTTCAATTATAGTTTCTTCAAATCCTATACCTCTATTTCCATTCCTACTGACTCCATAAATCATAGAAGCATATTTGCTTCTTTCCATACCACTATCAAGAAATTCTTGAAGAACTTGTTCATGCATATTAGAATTACTTGTGGTATTTTCAATTTTTGTTGAATTATGATTATTTTTCAAATTTTAACTTTCATCTTTAAGTTCAGCAAAACTGTTTTTCAAACATACATTCTCTGTTTTCAATTCTGCAATATCAGTTTCAAGAATGACACTTTCTGTTTTAAATTCTGCAATCTGATTCTTTAATACATTAACTTCTTCTGTTAGATTTGTATTCTCTTTCTTAAGAGTTTTCAGTTTTAAAGACAATTTGTAATTACTCTTTAAAAAATCATTCAAGGAGTAATCAAATTAGATCGAGTGAATTCAGAATATACCTCAGTTTCATCATATTCTAATTCTCTTCCAGAATCAGATTCTGTGTAGGATCCAGAGTTGGTGTGAGCCATCATAGCCAAATCTGCTTGTTCATATTCAGAAGATTCATCAGAATCATCTCATGTAGCCATCATGCTTTTCTTCTTAGTTCTGAAATCTTTCCTCTAGTACATCCCTTTCTCCATATTTGGACATTCTGACTTGATACCTTTCTTGTCATGTGTATCATCACTTCCTTTGTTGGACTGATTGGAAGATCTCTGGGGAAATTTATTCCTTCTGTTATGCCACATCTTTATGAACTTTCTGGATAAGAAAGCAATCTCTTTTTCTTCTTCTTCTGAGTTCAGAATTTGATCGTCTGAATCACTATCTTCTGATGTTGCTTTCAGAGCCTTCTTCTGCTTGGATTTCAGAGCTAGAGTTTTGTTCTTCTTCTTGGGTTCATCTTCTTCCAACTCAATTTCATGTGATCTGAGAGAGCTGATTAATTCTTCCAGCTTTAGAGTATTAAGATCTTTAGCTTCCTAAATAGCAGTGATCTTTGGTCTCCACTTGATTGTCAGACTTCTAAGTATTTTCCTTACATGATCAGCAGTAGTGTAGCTCTTTTCTAGTACCCTTAAACCTGATACTAGAGTCTGGAATCTGGAAAACATAGTTTCAATGTCTTCATCTTCTTCCATCTTGAATAACTCGTACTTCTTGACTAGAATGTTAGCCTTTGCTTCTTGGACTTGCTTACTGCCTTCGTAAGTCAGAATAAGACTATCATAGATGTTCTTCGTAGTTTCTCTGTTAGTGCATTTGTCGAACTCCTTGAACGTGATTGCATTGATCATGAACGTTCTGGATTTGTGATGCAACTTGAACATCTTCTTCTGGTCAGCATCCATATCTCTTATGGAAATTTTAACACCATCAACATCTTCTGGAGCAGTATAACCATCTTCCACCAAGTCCCAAAGTTCAGGATCTTGTGAAATAAAAAACTTCTCAGCCTGTCCTTCCAATATTCAAATCGTTCTCCGTCAAACAGAGGTGGTTTGTTGATGTTTCCTCCAGTAGCTTCTTCATTGAATCCGGACATGTTCATCCCTTGGATCTTTCCTCAAACACTGTAAAGTGCTCAGCCTTGAGACCGAGCTCTAATACCAATTGAAGATGCAAACATGAGAAGGGGGGTTGAATTATGTTTGTCAAACTTGATTACTTTTGCTGTTTTGTTGAATGTTAATGTGGATCATTCGATATATAACTAATCAGATTCAGCAGCGGATAATAGTAACATAATAACATGGCAATTTATACTGGTTCACCGTTAACTAGGCTACGTCTAGTCCCTTCCTCCAGAAGGCCTTTTCACTAATTCAAACTTCTTTTGAATTACAACACCACTGACCCTACAAGCCAGTCTCCCCAAACACCCTGACAACCCCAGGCTTTTTAGGAACAACAACACCTTGACTATACCAGCCAAGTCTTCTCAAACAGCCTGACAACCCCAAACTTTTGAGGAACAACAACACCTTAACTAAACCAGCTAAGTCTTCTCAAACAGCCTGACAACCCCATACTTTTAAGGAACAACAACACCTTTACTAAACCAGCTAAGTCTTCTCAAACAGTCTGACAATCCTAGACTTTTGAGGAACTTCACAACCTTAAACCTACAAGCTAAGTCTTTTTCTAACAACCTAACAACCCAAGATTTTAGAAGAAACTTCAACACTATAGGATTTAATGTAAGGGATCGAAATTAGAACTTAGTAATTACTTCTGGAAAGTTGATACTCATAATATGCTCTAGAGTGTTTACTTCTGAATTATTTATGATGACGATCAGCTTCATACTCTAAGAAAAGAACACTTAGAAAATATTTATCTTTTAAGCATGTGTTTCTCTCCTTTGAACTCTCTGAGTACTTATGAACTTTTGCTTGAGTTATTCTATTTTTCGATTCTTTATTCTCTAGCATTAAGCCTCTATTTATAGTTGAAATTAGGACTTCGCTGATGCTTTACTTCTGGAGTATATTTCGATTAATCTGTTTTGAGAATATTCTGGAGTAGTTTGCTCAGATTCTGTTTTGAGTCTTTTGCTCACTGATGGTTTACTTCTGCAGTGTATTTCAATTAATTTGTTTTGAGCATTTTGCTCCACTTCTGTTTTGAGCATGCTTTTAGCTAGATTCTGTTTCTCAAGTCTTTTGCTCCAATTCTGTTTTGAGCATTTTCTCAGATTTTGTTTTGAGCATATTTTTAGCTAGATTCTGTTTCTCCAATCTTTTGCTCCAATTCTGTTTTCAGCATTTTTCTCTGACAGATTCCTCTGATGATATCCTTTAGTGATCATCCTCTGGTGACGTCATCCTCTGATTTCTGCTTCTTGTGACGTCATCTTCTGATGACATCATCCTTTGATTTTTTGCTTCTGGTGACGTCATCCTCTGATTTCTGTTTCTGGTAACGTCATCCTCTGATATATTCTTTTGGTGACATTTTTCATTCTTCTTCTAAGTCAAATATGTTATTTTCATAAAATACATTTGTTAACATCAAAAGTTTAATTGCAAGAACCAACTTGGTTCCAACAATCTCACCCTTTTTGATGATAACAAACAATGTATTTTTTATAATACTTTTTCTTTCTTTTGACTTTGACTCCCCCTAAGACTAAGCTTCATTTTATATTTTCTCCCCCTAAGTCTAATGCCCAGATCTCATATCAAATACATCATCTTCACCTCCTTTCAAATACATCATCTTTTCCCTCGATCATTTTATCAAATATTACATCTTCTCCCCCTTTGTCATCAGACAAAAAGGATTGAATGAAGAAAAGAGATCCTTTGTTTTTTTTTTTTGACTCTTTTTTTTGACTTTTTTTTTAATTATAAAAGTACACAAAAAATAAAATAACATACAAAAAATTAAACTAAGCTATTAGGTTAGGAATGAAGATAAGATTAAGGTTTTTCTTGATAAATTCAAACCTATCTTCAGGTAGTGGTTTAGTGAATATATCAGCCCATTGATGTTCAGTGTCTACAAACTGAATGTTGAGTACTCCTTTCTGAACATAATCTCTGGTAAAATGATGTTTGATCTCTATGTGTTTGGCTCTTGAGTGTAGGATAGGGTTTTTGGTTAGGCAAATTACAGAGGTGTTATCACAATAGATGGGTATGTTGGATTCTAATATTTTGTAGTCTTCAAGTTGATGCTTCATCCAGAGTAGTTGAGTACTGCAGCCAGCTGCTGAAATGTATTCAGCCTCTGCTGTTGACATGGAAATGGTGTGTTGTCACTTACTGGACCACGAAATTAAATTGTCTCCTAAAAAGGTACAATAGCCACTGGTGCTTTTTCTTTCAAGTTTATCTCCAGCATAGTCAGAATCATAGTATCCACTCAGTTTGTATGTAGGAGTTTTCTTGTAAAACAAGGTGAGGTTGGTAGTCCTTTTCAGATATCTAAGAATTCTCTTAACATCAATTAGATGAGATTCTCTAGGATCAGATTGAAATCGAGCACATACACACACACTAAATATGATATCAGGTCTAGAAGTAGTAAGGTAGAGTAATGATCCTATCATTCCTCTGTAGATTTTCTGGTCAACTTTTGTTCCTGATTCATCTTTATCAAGTGAACATGTAGGATGCATTGGTGTAGCCAGAGTAGTTGAGTACTGCAGCCAGCTGCTGAAATGTATTCAGCCTCTGCTGTTGACATGGAAATGGTGTGTTGTCACTTACTGGACCACGAAATTAAATTGTCTCCTAAAAAGGTACAATAGCCACTGGTGCTTTTTCTTTCAAGTTTATCTCCAGCATAGTCAGAATCATAGTATCCACTCAGTTTGTATGTAGGAGTTTTCTTGTAAATCAAGGTGAGGTTGGTAGTCCTTTTCAGATATCTAAGAATTCTCTTAACATCAATTAGATGAGATTCTCTAGGATCAGATTGAAATCGAGCACATACACACACACTAAATATTATATCAGGTCTAGAAGCAGTAAGGTAGAGTAATGATCCTATCATTCCTCTGTAGATTTTCTGGTCAACTTTTGTTCCTGATTCATCTTTATCAAGTGAACATGTAGGATGCATTGGTGTAGCCATAGGTTTGCAATCACTCATCTTAAACTTCTTGAGAAGTTCCTTTGTATATTTATTTTGGTGAATGTAAATACCTTCTGGACTTTGTTGAATTTGTATTCCTAGAAAGAACTTAAGTTCTCTCGTCATACTCATTTGAAATTCATGCTGGCCACTGGAGCAAATGTCTCAGTGTAATCAATATCTCCTTGCTGAATGTAACCTTGTGCCACAAGTCTTGCCTTGTTTCTGACAACTTCACCTTTTTCATTTAGCTTATTCCTAAAGACCCACTTGGTTCCAACAATGTTCTTTTCTGGTCTTGGAACTAGATCTCACACATCATTCCTCTTAAATTCATTTAACTCTTCTTGCATTGTAATAATCCATCCATCATCTACTAATGCTTCACTAACAGATGTAGGCTCAATCGATGAGATTAAACCAAACAGACTTATATCATCTAATGATGATCTGGTTCTGAAAGAATCACTTCCACTTCCAATGATCAGATTTTCAGGATGAGATGACTGATATTTCAATCCAGATTTCTCTTCTGACTTCTCATAACTAATTCTGATTTGATCGGATTCGTCCTTTGAAGATGTGTCACATGCTTCTGATTTGCTTGTATCCTTCACTTCTTCAAATTCTGCTAGTTTATCTGCTTTAAACAACATAGACCTAGTAAAAACTCTATTTTGAATGTAACATGCAGTGTTGATTGCTTCAGCCCAAAAATGTTTTGCAACATTTAAATCATTTAACATAGTTATGGCCATGTCTTGGAGTGATCTATTTTTTCTTTCTAACTTATCTTTAGATTTATCCTCTGAAGACTTGTGGTATGCTTGCTGGTATCTTCTGCTTTTTCAAGTTCTTTTGTCGCATTAGCTTCTTATTATAGTAAACCTGCATCAGTTTCCTCTAGTTCTGGTGAACCAGCTTCGGTTTCCTCTGGTTCTGGTTAACCTGCATCAGCTTCATCTTGCTTTGACTTTTCAGGTCAAGCTATTTGTCATATAACATAATACAAATCAATTAATTTAAAAATAACTCAATACAGCCAAACCATTAATTATGCTTCTGATGGTTTCTGCTTAATTTTGAATCCACTAAAATATTGTTTCTGTTGAAGTGTTCACATCACGTGGATGAACAATTTATGTGTCATCGTTTCCAAAATGGACTGAAGTATGAGATTCAAGACTCGGTCTTACCATTGGGAATTCAACATTTCCAAGCCTTAGTGGAGAAGTGTAGAGAGGTTGAGGAGATGAAGAACAGGAGGGCCAATCGAGGAGGGGACTTTAATTCAGGACGGCCTAGCCGGATAAACTATCAGAACAATAAAGGAAAGCAGGTTGCTAAGTGTAAGACCCTTAAAATGTAAAATCTAATTATAGAATTAATATTAAGTGTATTTTGGGGATATTTGTAAAATATTTAATATATGTATGTTTTTAGTGAATATATATATATATAAATATTTATTTTTGAAGATGAATTAAGATTATTGGATGAAGAGTAAATTAATTTAATTACAAGTAATTAAATTATCGGGCAGTTAATTAAGGAATTATCCGCTAATTGCGATGAAATCGGTTAAGTGCTGGAGGGTTCAGCAATATTTTAGTATTATTTTTGATGAGGTGGCACCCACATATGCCTATATAAAGGAGTGAGAAGGAAGGGCAAAGTCAGAAAACCTTTCCTCCTCCTTACTGCATGTAATAGTAACGTCCCCCTTCTTCATCCCATTCTGATTTCTGTTCGTTCAAAAAAAAGAAAAAAGGAGTTCCTCAAAAGTGAGATTACTTGGAAATCCAAGCACCAAACCAGAAAACGTCCAATACAAAAGTTGTTCTCCTCATCATTACGGTGCTAGAGAACCCACTTTGGTAGCGGCAAATGGAAACTCCGCCGATTTTTTGACGCAGAAACGTAAGCGGGAGCAGAAACGTAACAGGGGTAAGGGGCACCTTCCACTTTCTAGTTTGCATTAGGGCTGTAAATGCATACTGTTATGGCATTAACGTTGTTTCATTACTGTTTTTGAAGAAAAACTGTTTTGCATGTCACTTTGAAGGATGAAAAATGCATTCTGTTGAGATTTTAACAATCTGTGATGTTGTTGTATTGGTGGTTACCTCAATGCTGTTTTGTCTATATGGGAATGCTGAAAAATGCTTTGCATGTTATTTTGAAGATGATCAAAATGCATGTTCATAAAACTATTTTGCATGTTGTTATAAAATGCGAGAAATGCATTCTGTTGATGTTTGATGTTATGGAATGTTTGCTGTTTTGGTTGAATACATCAGTGTTGTTCTGTTTGTGTGAGAAAGCTGGAAAATGCTTTGCATGTTGTTTTGACTGTGTAAGAATACTGGAAAATACCTTGCATGTGTTTTGAGAAATAATCCAAATGTGAACGTGTAAAAATGTCTGTTTTGTGGGGGTTGTCATTCTGTTTTGGGTGATTCTGGTGTTGCTGATGTTTTCAGAAGAAAAGGATTTAAAATGATGAAAGTGCTTTTCTGGACAATCTATTATTGATGAAAAATGCCTAAGTTTTATGGTTCAAAAGAGTGGTGGAACTGTTTTGGGGTTGTGTTGGTTTTTCAAAGGAAAAAGTTTGAAAATGTGTTGAAGTTTCAGGAAAATTTCACTGAATTCGAAGGTGTATTCGAATACGGCATGAGTGTATTCGAATACAACCTGAAAAGCTTCTGTTTTATTCAATTTTTTTAACTTGTATTTGAATACGAGCTTTTGTATTCGAATACAGATGAAGGATTTTTTCTTCTGACTTAGCATCTGTATTCGACTACGACCCTGTCGTATTCGAATACATAATTGAAATTTTAACACTGTATTCGCATCTGTATTCAAATACAACACCCTCGTATTCGAATATAGGATGCTAATTTTCACTATTTTTGCTTCTGTATTCGAATACAAGGGAGCTGTATTCAAATACAGATTCGTGTTTTTCCAGAAAATCAAGTTTCAGACACTGTCATGTGAACATTAAGTGTTGGGGAACATTGGGATGGTTTGAAATGATTTAAAATGGAGTTTTTGAAATAGTTTTGCAGAAGAGATGATGAGGTTCTTGAAACCTTTAATGATGTTGGGAAAATGCTGAAATATACACTGTTGTCTTCTGTATTCGAATACAAGTATGTTGTATTCGAATATAGAGTGTTGAAATTGCAGTTCAGCTTCTGTATTCGAATACAAGGGATCTGTATTCGAATACAGATTCGTGTTTTACAGAAATCCAGAGTTTGAAACATTGTTTTATAAACTTTAAGTGTTGGGGAGCATTGGGGAGGTTTGTGACAAATTAAAATGGAGTTTTGTGATAATTTGAAGTGGTAATGATGAAGCTTTTGAGACCTCTACTGATGTTGTGAAAATACTAATTTTTGCACTGTGGCAGCCTCTGTATTCGAATACGAGGAAGCTGTATTCGAATCCAGAGTGTTGATTCTGCACTATTTTGGCTTCTGTATTCGAATACAAGGAAGCTGTATTCGAATACAGATTCGTGTTTTTCCTGAAATCTTAGTTTTAAACACTGTTTTATGAATTTTAAGAGTCAGGGGAACATTGGGAAGACTTATGATGATTAAGAATGGAATTTTGAGATAATGTGAAGTGGTAATGATGAGATGCTTGAATGCTTAATTATTGATGTGATGATAATGAAATTAATCGTGTTGAGATAATTTGGGGAAATGATGGAAAGGCTGAATTTTACTGATGTTGCATATTGTTTTCAGTGAAGAGAAAACATTGCATGTTCATGCACTGCATAGTCAGGTGGTACCCGCGATGGGCCACAGAGTAATGCGTAAACGTGCTGATCTGTTGAACGATTGCACGAGTACTGGTCTGTTAAATGACTACACTGGTACTGGTCTGTTGAGCGACTATACCTTGAAATGCGCAAAAACGTGGTGATATGTTGAGCGATTGCACGAGTGCTGGTTTGTTGAGCGATTGCACTGGTACTGGTCTGTTGAGCGACTATACCTTGGTATATGTAAAACGTGCTGGTTTGTTGAGCGACTGCACGAGTGCTGGTCTGTTGAGCGACTGCACTAGTGCTGATCTGTTGAGCGATTGCACCCTAGTCTTGAGGGCCGTTAAAGTCAAACATATTTAAATTGTGCTGGTCTGTGAGCGACTGCACCTTGGTAATTCCAAGAAGTTGAATACATGAGCATATACATATTGCATCAGGGTGATTGACCGGTGGGTCACGATTTGGATATATGTTGATGATTGGAAATTGATGTGTGTAAGTACTTTATAAAATCTGAATTTCTGATGAATGATTGTGATTGCTGAAGTGTTAGTTGTACTTGCAACATGTTTTCCATATTAATTGGTTGCTGTTTGAAAAGGCATACATGTCATGAAATTTCAAAATGAGCATCATTATTTATCATCATTGTTATATGATATGCGATGGATATGTTTGTTACTGTGATATAAATGCTATGTGTTAATTGTTAATTTCGGTCGGTGACCCTTTACTATTATTGTGGAAATTGGGCTTTGCCCTCATATGCCCCCCAAACCCATGTTACCTGTGGGTCCCCAGACGACGAAAACGTCGCTCGATTTCATTGATCGTTCTGTGCCTACTGCTTGGGTATACGACCCCATCTCTAGCAGGGCCACGTACATGGGGAGATTGAAGAGGACCTGTAGGACTAACAGAGTGGTGGACTATGTGGAGCACACATATGCGAGGATTGACTTTCCTGTGGCTTCCAAATTGGTATTGGAGACGCACAGAATTTTTGAGGACGCGGTGGAGTCGACGAGAGGGGTTGAGACGGAGGCCACAGTAGGTGTGGTGACTCCTAACTCGGTGACTGGAGGAACTGTACATGATACAGAGGTGGAAGAGGAGAATCAAAGACCGATGCTAGTAGCAGATGATGTTCCGGGTCCATCTAGGACATCCGATGATTGCTTTGAGATTTCGGCACCGCCGAAGCGACCCCGATTGTATATTGATCTGACTTCGGAGGAGACCGATCCTTCCCTATATGATGAGGAGGAGGACGTTACGTCGAGGCGAGCTATGGAGTCGGACGAGACTTGCATGGGCTGCGGAGGGAATCCCTGCTACTGTAGCTTTAGTGCATGATCAGTGTAGACTTTTTGTATAGGGTCTTGATTTCGGTGGATGTAATGTATTTTGGGAATTAATGTATAACTTCTTCGTTGTTTTCTTCCGCACTCTGATACTGGTTAGTGTGCCACAGGCCGGGTGTTCTATTTTGAGATGATATGACACTGATCTTTTGAAATGTATTAATGTTTATTATTAATTCCAAAGATAAGTACTTAGTGATATTTATGATGAAATTATTTAATTACGTTCATCGATTAAATTATGACGTACTATTTTATGAAATAAATTAATGAAGATTTTACTTCAATTCTTTTTGAATTAATTATGAAAATTCTTTTATTTATTTACTTAAAAAAAAATACACTCGCGCTGTGTTTTAAACTCGGGGTGTTATACTATGCCATATAACCGGCCACAAAACAACAACATGGGCCAGAATCGCCCGGGGAACCAGAATTTTGGACACAACTGGGACATGGGGTCCGATGTTTTCGATGCAGGAAAGAGGGACGTTATGCTACTGCTTGTAATTGCAAGGCTCCGAAGGTGGAACCAACAGTGAACGCAACTAGGGCTACTCGTCCTACTGCGAAGGGACGTGTTTATCACATGGTTGCTGAAGCTCGGAATCAATCCCACAATTTGATCCAACGAGATTGCGAGATTGCAAGTAACACATTAACTGCACTTTTTGATTCAGGGGCAACCCATTCCTTCATTGCTATGGAATGTGTGAATCGTTTGAAGCTATCTATGTCTTCCTTGCCTTTTGATTTGGTTGTTTCCACACCTGCTAAGACTTTCACTGTAAATTTTGCATGTTTACGCTATCTTGTAACTATTCATAATAGAGATTTCTTTGTTAATTTAATATGTTTACCCCTACAATCACTCGAGATCATTCTCGGCATGGATTGGATGTCGTATAAGTATGTAGTCTTGGATTGAGCTCGCAAATTAGTTCTTTTTCCCGAACCTGGAGTCGTTCGGTATTTGGCTGCTAACAAACTCGGAGTGTCGCTGAGAGAAGGAACTCAAGAGTTTCTATCATTGGCTAGCGTGGGGGCAAAGATAGATGTGAGCATAGAAGATGTGGTGCTTGTCAAGGATTACCCCCAGTAAGAGAGGTGGATTTCTTTATTGATCTACACCCAGGAAATGGACCTATTTCAATTGCGCTGTATCAGATGTCGCCATTGGAATTAAGCGAGCTTAAGGGTCAAATCGAAGGTTTGCTGGAGAAAGGATTTATTAGACCAAGTGTGTCGCCATGGGGAGCTCCGGTGTTGTTGGTTAAGAAAAAGGATGGAAGTTCGCGCTTATGTGTGGATTATAGGCAACTTAACAAGGTAACTATTAAGAATCGTCATCCTTTACCACGTATCGATGATTTGATGGACCAATTAAGAGGAGCAGCGATGTTTTCAAAGATCGATTTGAAGTCAGGATACAATCAGATTCGGGTAAGAGAATGAGATATTCAAAAGACTGCTTTCAGAACCCGTTACGGACATTATGAATATCTCGTTATGCCATTTGGAGTTACGAATGCACCAATAATTTTTATGGATTATATGAATAGAATCTTTAGCCCGTTTCTGGATAAATTCGTTGTGGTGTTCATCGATGATATAGTGATTTATTCAAGAAGTGAATAGGAACATGGAGAGCATTTGCACCAAGTTCTTGAAGTTTTATGCGAGAAGCAATTGTATGGCAATCTGTCGAAGTGCAAATTTTGGCTAGAAAAAGTGAACTTCTTAGGACATGTGATAACCAAAGAAGGAATCACTGTGGATCCGGCAAAGATTGAGACAATTCTTGCCTAGAAACAGCCTCAGACTATCACAGACATACGAAGTTTTGTCGGATTGGTAGGATACTACAAGAGATTTATCGAAGGATTTGCTAAGATTGTGGCTCCACTGACACAACTCACCAGAAAGAATCAGCCGTTTGCATGGATAGAGAAGTGTGAGGAAAGTTTTCAGTTACTTAAGGAAAAGCTGACAACCTCAAGTATTGGTCTTACCACAACCAGAGGAACCATATGAGGTTTACTGTGATGCATCACACCAAGGTTTGGGATGTGTTTTGATGCAACACAAGAAAGCTGTAGCCTACACCTCAAGGCAATTGAAAACTCATGAACGAAACTATCCTACTCATGATTTAGAGCTTGCTGCGGTAGTTTTCGCATTAAAGATCTGGAGGCACTACTTATATGGATGCACGTTCACAGTGTTCAGTGACCATAAGAGTTTGAGATATCTGTTTGATTAGAAAGAATTGAACATACGCCAGAGGAGATGATTGGAGACTCTCAAGGATTTTGATTTCTCATTGCAGTACCACCCTTGGAAGCCAATGTGGTAGCTGATGCATTGAGTAGGAGAAGTGTGTCAGTATCTTCAATGATAATGGCTAGACAACAAGAGTTGTGGGAAGCATTTAGAGATCTACACTTGGACATAGAGCTTGCTCCGGGAATTTTAAAGTGTGGGATGATAAAGATTTCGAGTGGTTTACTGGAGGATAGTGCGAATTTTCTCAAGATGACGCATTAATCCAAGAGAAGAGGAACCTAATAGTGCAAGGAAAGACAACTGAGTTCAGAATTGGACCAGATAATATTTTGAGATGTAATGGGAGGATTTGTGTTCCGGCAGTTGCAGATCTGAGAAGAACGATTTTAGAGGAGGCTCATAAAAGCAAATTGAGTATTCATCCTGGAGCGACAAAGATGTATCAGGACTTAAGACATAATTTTTGGTGGCCAGGAATGAAGAGGCATGTAGCGGAATATGTATCGACTTGTTTTACTTGTGAGGAAGCGAAAGTGGAACATCAACGACCTGCTGGAATGTTGCAACCTTTGAATATACTTGAATGGAAGTGGGATTGCATTTCCATGGATTTTATAACCGGATTGCCCAAGACAAGGAGAAAGAATGATTCGATTTGGGTAATAGTGGATAGATTGACAAAATCCGCACATTTCTTACCACTAAAGACCACCTATAAGGTAGATAAGCTGACGGAGATCTACATTGCTGAGATAGTGAGATTGCACAGAGTACCATCGAGTATCGTATCGGACCGTGATCCAAGGCTTCAGGAATCATGCTTCTGTTAAATATAATAACATGTTCATCTCATATCACTATGACTTGTTATTACCCATTGAACCTAATTCTTGGGATCTCCAGTCTTTTAGGTCAGGTTCCCATCATAAGTGACTCATTTATCTATAGGCAATATTCCCATCCTTTTGGATGTATTTATGACTTTCTCTCTAGCCAATCCTTTCGTCAAAGGATCTGCTAAATTATCATCAGTGCGTACATGATCCACTATTACAGCTCCTTTAGTAAGTAATTCTCTAACTGTGTTGTGCTTACGACGTATTTGTCGTCTCTTACCGTTGTAATAACAATTCTCAATTTTTGCAATAGCCGCGGTACTATCACAGTGGATCAACACAGCTGGCATAGGTTTTTCCCACAAAGGGATCTCAACTAGCAAGCATCTCAACCAGCTCGCTTCTTCACTAGCAGTAGCTAGTGCTATCCTTTCAAACACCATAGTGGACTGAGCCAGTATCGTCTGTTTCTTCAATTTCCAAGATACAGCACCACCGGCTATATTAAAAATATAGCCACTGGTTGCTTTGGAGTCATCTGATAAGGTGTTCCAATCAGCATCACTGTATCCTTCAAGTACGGCAGGAAATCTTTGATAATGTAATCCTAGATTCATGGTCCTTTTAAGGTATCTCATGACTCTTTCGATAGCATGCCAATGCTCCATAATAGGTCTACTGGTAAACCTGCATAATAGTCCCACGACGTAGGCAATGTCGGCTCTAGTACAATCAGTGGCATACCTGAGGCTGCCAATGATGCTCGCATATTCAGTTTGTCTAACCCCTTCACCAGTGTTCTTAAAAAGTTTCATACTTGGATCATATGGTGTACAAGCAGGTTTACAGTCAAAGTATTTATATTTCTTTAGGATCTTTTCAATATAATGAGACTGATCTAAAGAAATCCCCTTTTCTGACCTAGTAATCTTGATTCCTAATATTACATCCGCTTCTCCGAGGACTTTCATATCAAAGTTGTTACTCAACAATGATTTCACAGTATTTACAGCATGGATGTTTGAACCAAATATGAGTAAGTCGTCTACATAGAGACATATGATAGTGCAAATGCCATTTTCAAATTTGTAATAAATACATTTGTCACTTTCATTCACTTTAAACTCATTCGATATAATCAAATTGTCAAACTTTTCATGCCATTTCTTAGGAGCTTGTTTAAGACCATACAGAGATTTATCTAACTTACAGACCTTGTTTTCTTGTCCATGAATTACAAAACCTTCAGGTTGTTCCATATAGATTTCTTCTTCCAGATCACCAAATTATGAATTGCTGCTAGTGAAATGAGTACCCTAATGGATGTTATTCTTGTGACTGGAGAAAAAGTGTCGAAGAAATCTATATTTTCTCTTTGCCTAAAACTTTTGGCTACAAGGCGTGCCTTGTATTTATCAATAGTTCCATCAGGTTTTAGTTTCTTTTTCAAAATCCATTTACAACCTATCGGCTTGCAACCAGGAGGCAAGTCTACTATATGTCAGGTCTTGTTAGATTCTAGGGAATCCATTTTATCGTTTATAGCTTCTTGCCAAAGATTTGCATCCAAAGATGACAAGGCTTCTTTGAGATTTGTAGGATCCTCCTCTAAATTATAGGCCATATATTATGGTCCATAATCTTTAGCAACTCTGACTCTCTAACTCATTCGAGTTTCCAATTCACCATGTATGTTGCTTTCAGTACTTCTGTCATGGGAGTATGACTTGGTTCGCTGCCCCCACTATTTCTCGATTTGAAGGGGAATTTATTTTCATAGAAGTCAACATCATTTGACTCTATGATCACTTTCGCATTTAGGTCATAAAACCTATACGCTTTACTGTTTACTGCATACCCAATGAATACACATTCATAGGCTCTACTGGCGAGTTTAATTCGCTTGGGATCGGGGATTCTGACATACGCCAGACAGCCCCATGTTCGAAGATAAGACAAGTTTGGTTGTCTTTTCTTTATTATCTCATAAGGAGATGTTTTGCTTATAGATTTTGGAAGTCTATTTAAAACATAGCAAACAGTCAAAATAATTTCCCCCAACCAATGAGATGCAGCACCAGAGTTAAGCATAATAGCAACAACAAGTTCAGTCAGAGTCATATTCTTTCTTTCAGCTTTACCATTGATTTCGGGTGAATAAGGTGCTGTGGTTTCATGTATGATTTCTTGAGTTTTATAAAACTCATTAAATAAACTAGAATCATATTCTGTTCCTCTATCACTACGAAACCTCTTAATCTTTTTCCTAATTGTTTTTCTATTTCAGTTAAAAAGATCTTAAACATGTCAATCGCATCACTTTTATTTTTCATTAGATATACAAAGGTATAGTCAGAGCAATCGTTAATAAAAGTAATAAAATAACGTTTTCCATTTCGCGTTAGTGTTCCATCAAGTTCACATATATCAGAGTGTATTAAATCTAAAGGTTCAGATTCTCTAACAACTGATTTATGTGAACTCTTAGTTATTTTAGCTTGACTGCAAAAGTCACATTTTTCAAGTTCATTTAAAGATAACTTTGGAATTAAGCCTAAGTTACTTAAGTTTGCAATCACACGTTTGTTCACATGACAAAGTTTAGCATGCCAAATATTAAAATCACACAACATGTAAGCAGAAGGAGACATTTTATTCATTTCAACATTTAACTTAAACATGCCATCAGTAGCGTACCCTTTCCCAACAAAAATACCATTTTTAGAAATGGTGTACAAATCTGCCCCTATAGCCTGATTAAACCCAGCCTTATTAAGAAGATAACCAGAAACTAAATTCTTCCTTATTTCTGGAGTGTGCATGAGATCCTTCAGAATTGAGGTCTTTCCGGATGTGAATATTAATTCTACATCTCCTATACCAGCAACATTCGTGGTGTGGGAATCTCCCAACAGCACTTTCTTATCTTCAGCAGTAGTGTATGTTTTGAACATAGCACAGTCATAACAGACATGGCGAGAGGCTCCAGTGTCTATCCACCATCCATCTGATCCACCAACAAGGTTGATTTCAGTAATCATAGCAATGAATTGCTCTTCTGTCAAGTTAGCCTGTTGAACAGGGATTGGCTTATTCCTACACTTGCGTGCCATATGTTGGAACCAAGTTGGTTCTTGCAATTAAAGTTTTTATGTTAACAAATGTATTTTATGAAAATAACATATTTGACTTAGAAGATGAATGAAAAATGTCACCAGAAGAATAGATCAGAGGATGACGTTACCAGAAGCAGAAATCAGAGGATGACGTCACCAGAAGCAGAAATGAGAGGATGATGTCACCAGAAGATGACGTCACCAGAAGCAGAAATAGGAGGATGACGTCACCAGAGGATGATCATCAGAGGAATATGTTAGAGAAAAATGCTCAAAACATAATTTGAGCAAAAGACTCGAGAAACAAAATCTAGCTAAAAATATGCTCAAAACAGAATTGGAGCAAAAAACTGGAGAAATAGAATCTAGCTAAAAATATGCTCAAAACAGAATTGGAGAAAAAGACTCGAGAAACAGAATCTAGCTAAAAGCATGCTCAAAACAGAAGCGGAGCATAATGCTCAAAACAGATTAATTGAAATACACTCCAGAAGTAAAGCATCAGTGAGCAAAAGACTCAAAATAGAATCTGAGCAAACTACTCAAGAATATTCTCGAAACAGATTAATCGAAATACACTCAAGAAGTAAAGTATCAGTGAAGTCCTAATTTCAACTATAAATAGGGGCTTAATGCTAGAAAATAAAGTATCGAAAAACAAAAGAACTCAAGCTTCAATTCAAAGTCATCTGAGTGTTCAAAAGAGAGAAACACAAATGTGCAAGAGCAATATTTTCTAAGTGTTTTCGAGAGAGAAATACAGTGCAACAATCAGCTTTCCAGAAGCAACAAAAGAGTGCAAGAATCAGTGTAGTAAACAGCTTTCTAGAAGCAATGTTGCAAAGTTCCAAACCTTTATTATATAACCCGATAGTGGTGTAGATTCCTTCTTCAATCTGAGGTTGTCAGATTTTTAGGAGAAGACTTGACTTGTAGAGTCAAGGTGTTGTTATTGTTCCTCAAAAGTCTGGCATTCTCAGGCTGTTTGAGAAGACTTGGCTGGTACAGTCAAGGTGTTGTTGTTCCTCAAAAGTCTGGGGTTGTCAGGCTATTTGAGAAGACATGGTGGGTATAGTCAAGGTGTTGTTGTTCCTCAAAAGTCTAGAGTTGTCAGGCTGTTTGGGAATACTGACTTGAAGGGTCAATAGTATTGTAATTCAAAGAAGTTTGAATTAGTGAAAAGGCCTTATGGAGGAAGGGACTGGACGTAGCCTAGTTAACGGTGAACTAGTATAAATTGTTGTGTTATTCTGTTATTATTATCCACTGCTGAATCTGATTAGTTTTCTATCAAATAATTCACATCAACATTTAACAAAACAGCAAAAGTAATCAAGTTTGACAAACACAATTCAACCCTTTTCTCGTGTTTGCACCTTCAATTGGTATCAGAGCGCGGTCTCAAGGCTGAGCACTTTACAGTGTTTGAGGAAAGATCCAAGGGATCAACATGTCTGGATTCAATGAAGAAGCTACTGGAGGAAACATCAACGACCACCTCTGTTTGATGGAGAACGATTTGAATACTGGAAGGACAGGCTGAGAAGTTTTTTATTTCACAAGATCCTGAACTTTGGGAGTTGGTGGAAGATGGTTATAGTGCTCCAGAAGATGCTGATGGTGTTAAAATTTCCAAGAGAGATATGGATACTGACAAGAAGAAGATGTTTAAGTTGCATCACAAATCCAGAACGTTCATGATCAATGCAATTACATTCAAGGAGTTCGACAAATGCACTAACAGAGAAACAGCAAAGAGCATATATGATAGTCTGATTCTGACTTACGAAGGCAGTAAGCAAGTCAAAGAAGCAAAGGCTAACATTCAAGTCAAGATGTACGAGTTATTCAAGATGGAAGAAGATGAAGACATTGAAACTATGTTTTCCAGATTCCAGACTCTAGTATTAGGATTAAGGGTACTAGAAAAGAGCTACACTACTGCTGATCATGTAAGGAAAATACGTAGAAGTCTGACAATCAAGTGGAGACCAAAGATCACTGTTATTTAGGAAGCTAAAGATCTGAATACTCTAAAGCTGGAAGAATTAATCAGCTCCCTCAAATGACATGAAATTGAGTTGGAAGAAGATGAACCCAAGAAGAAGAACAAAACTCTAGCACTGAAATCAAAGCAGAAGAAGGCTCTGAAAGGAACATCAGAAGATAGTGATTTAGACGATCAAAGTTTGAACTCAGAGGAAGAAGAAATTGCTTTCTTATCCAAAAAGTTCAGAAAGATGTGGGACAACAGAAGGAATAACTTTTCCCAGAGATATTCCAAGCAGTCCAACAAAGAAAGTGATGATACACATGACAAGAAAGATATCATTGTTGGAACCAAGTTGGTTCTTGCAATTAAAGTTTTGATGTTAACAAACGTATTTTATGAAAATAACATATTTGACTTAGAAGAAGAATGAAAAATGTCACCAGAAGAATAGATCAGAGGATGACGTTACCAGAAGCAGAAATCTGAGGATGACGTCACCAGAAGATGACATCACCAGAAGCAGAAATCAGAGGATGATGTCACCAGAAGATGACGTCACCAGAAATAGAAATTAGAGGATGACGTCACCAGAGGATATCATCAGACGAATCTGTAAGAGAAAAATGCTCAAAACAGAATTGGAGCAAAAGACTCGAGAAACAAAATCTAGCTAAAAATATGCTCAAAACAGAATCTGAGAAAAATGCTCAAAACAGAATTGGAGCAAAAGACTCGAGAAATATAATCTAGCTAAAAGCATGCTCAAAATAGAAGCGGAGCAAAATGCTCAAAAAAGATTAATTGAAATACACTCCAGAAGTAAAGTATCGGTGAGCAAAAGACTCAAAACAGAATCTGAGAAAACTACTCCAGAATATTCTCAAAATAGATTAATAGAAATACACTCCCGAAGTAAAGCATCAGTCAAGCCCAAATTTCAACTATAAATAGAGGTTTAATGCTGAAGAATAAAGCATCGAAAAATAGAAGAACTCAAGCAAAAATTCATAAGTATTCAGAGAGTTCAAAGGAGAGACTTAGTCCAGAAGTTATTCTGACCAAAAGATGGCCTGGCAGTGAAATGATAAACAATCCAGACTTGATCCGGACTTAATCAAAGGATAAGTTAATGGGTCCATAACAAGAGAAAGATGAAACCAGCCAAAAGATAGACCAGAAAACATACAGAGGTATGATTGGATCCCTTCTTTATTTAACTACTTCTAGACCTGACATTTTGTTTAGTGTTTGTGTCTGTGCCCGTTTTCAAGCTGACCCTAGGGAATCCCATTTAACTGCTGTCAAACGAATTTTGAGATACCTTAAAGGAACCACCAACCTTACTTTGTTATACAAGAAAACCCCCACCTACAAACTAAGAGGTTTTTGTGATTCTGACTATGCTGGAGACAAGCTGGAAAGGAAAAGTACAAGCGGCAACTGCACTTTCTTAGGTGATAATTTGATCTCTTGGTCAAGAAAAAGACAAAGCACCATTGCTATGTCAACAACCGAAGCTGAGTATATATCAGCAGCAGGATGCATCTCACAGTTAATCTGGATGAAACATCAACTTGAAGATTACAACATCTTTGAAACCAATATCCCTTTATTCTGTGATAACACTTCAACCATAAACCTAACCAAGAACCCTATCTAACACTCTAGAGCCAAACACATTGAAATAAAACACTATTTCATTAGGGACCATGTTCAAAAAGGGACTTTAAGTATCCAGTTTGTGGACACTGATCATCAATGGGCTGATATCTTCACCAAAGCATTACCTGAAGATAGGTTCATGTTCATCAAGAAGCATCTCAGCATTACCTCCATATCTGACTAGCTCAAGTAGTCATCTTAGGAGTTTTTAATTTTCTTGTAATTTTATTTTATGCTTTTTATATTTTTTTGTTTTTACTTTCTGTAAATTGTAAAGAGAAAAACAAAAATACAAAAATAGTATGACCTCTTTTTGGTTGATGAAAAAAAGGGGGAGAGAGAGAAAAAGGAGAAATAAGTAGAAAAGGAGAGATAAAAAGAAAGGAGGAGCGAAAAAGAAAGAGATGAAAAGAGAAGGAGTTGAAAAGGAGAAGAAACAGGGAGAGAGAAAAATAAAGAGAGAAAAAGAAAGAGTGAAAAGAGAAGGATGCATCACAGTTAATCTGGATGAAACACCAACTTGAAGATTACAACATCTTTGAAACCAATATCCCTTTGTTCTGTGATAACACTTCAGCCATAAACCTAACCAAAAACCCCATCTTACACTCTACAACCAAACACATTGAAATAAAACACCATTTCATTAGGGACCATGTTCAAAAAGGGACTTTAAGCATCCAGTTTGTGGACACTGATCATCAATGGGCTGATATGTTCACCAAAGCATTACCAGAAGATAGGTTCGAGTTCATAAAGAAGCATCTCAACATTGTCTCCATATCTGACTAGCTCAAGTAGTCTTCTTAGGAGTTTTTTTTTGAATTTTCTTGTAATTTTAATTTTATGTCTTTTATTTTCTGTTTCTACTTTCTGTAATTTGTAAAGAGAAAAAAAAATACAAAAATAGTAGGACCTCATTTTGGCTGATGAAAAAAAGGGGGAGAGAGAGTGAGAGAAAAAAGAGAAATAAGTAGAAAAGCAGAGGTAAAAAGAAAGGAGAAGCGAAAAAGAAAGAGATGAAAAGAGAAGGAGTTGAAAAGGAGAAGAAACAGGGAGAAAGAGAAAAATAAAGAGAGAAAAAGAATGAGTGAAAAAAGAAGGAGTTGAAAAGGAGAGGCAATGTGAAGGGAGAAAAGAAAGAGAGAATAAAGAAGGAGTTGAAAAGGAGAGGAGAAGAGAAGAAAAGAAAGAGTGAAAAGAGAAGGAGTTGAAAAAGAGAAGAAAAAGTCAGTATCAGACTTAGGGGGAGAGATTGGTCTGAGGGTGAGTAATTCAAGTCTTCGAGTTATAAGCTAGCAAAATAAGTTAAGGTTTTGTCATCATCCAAAAGGGGGAGATTGTTGGAACCAAGTTGGTTCTAAGTACTTAGGATTTTGATGTTTACAAAAGCACTCCATGTAATCTTATTTTGAACCTTATAACTCGTACATGAAATGCCACCAGAAAATGATGTTTCTAAAGGTAGAAGATGAAGACACCAGAAAATGCATCCAAAAGGTACTAGAGGATGCATCCTGGAATTACCAGAGGATATCTTTGCTGGCCCAGATCAGAAGGAAGCAAAGTCAGAAGGAGACCTGGACTAGACCAAAAGGAAGCCTTCTAGAGGGAGACTTGATCCATACCAGAAGGAATCATTATTCAGACTTAGTCCAGAAGTTATTCTGACCAGAAGATGGCCTGGCAGTGAAATGATAAACAGCCTAGACATGATCCAGACTTAATCAGAGCATAAGTTAATGTGTCCAGAACAAGAGAATCAATCCAGATTTGACCCAGACCACAAGATAGCATGGTTCAGGGTATGAAACAAAGTCCAGACCAGAAGAAATGATCTTTAGATTTGATCCAGAACTGATCCAAAACAAAGGTAAAATGTCTATACTCAAATATTATTTGTCCAGATTTAATTTCAGTTCAATCCAGACCTAGGTCAGAATTGGTCCAGATTAGAGGGAAGATATCAAGATCAATGGTTCAGATTTAAGTATATGGCCCAGTGTTGGCCGAGATCAGAAGATCAGACCATGGCCCAGTGTTGGCCGAAATCAGAAGGTCAGAATGTGTGGTCTAGCATTGGCCGAGATCAGAGGATCACAACAGATCAGTTTGCTAGACCAGCATTGGCCGAGATCAGATGATCAGAAAGTGTGGTCCAGGGTTGGCCGAAATTAGAGGATCACAACATATCACTTAGTATGGTCCAGATGTGGACTAGCGCAGAAGATCAAACAGTCCTGATTTAATCATGAGGATTAACAGTAGAGATTTAATTTAATTTGATCAAAGTATTAAAAGGATTTGTTACAAAAATAAAGTGAAGTCGTATGGGAGTTCAGAAGCTGTTGGCGGGAAGAAACTAAAGACATGATTGGCCAGTTATTTTTGAAAGCAAATATGAAGCTTAAAAAGATATGTTTTTTATTTAAGTGAAGCCCGATTGGTCAAGATATTTTTGCAAGAGAATCCAGCAAGATGCAGCTCGAAATTAAGCTTGGAAGAGACCCTAATTTGCATCTATAAAAGAAGGCTCAAGGCAGAATACTTAGCATCGAAAATCACAATAGAGTCACACACTTCCAAAGCAAACACTCAAGTTTTTAGTGAGGTTAATTGTGAGTTCCAGCTTTCTAGAAGCAAGCACTCGTGTTATTTTCTTTCCCTTGTGTTAGATCTAAGTTGTTGAAGTAGAGTCTACAATCTGAGGGATTCAGAAGGGGTAGCAGATTACTTGGCAATTAGATTCAAGGCGTTGTAATTTCTTCTACAATCGGGGTTGTCAGATTGGTAGGAGAAGACTTGACTTAGGAAGTCAAGGTGCTGTATTCCTCAAGAGTCTAGGATTGTTAGACTGTTTGAGAAAACTGACTTGGAGGGTCAGTGGAACTGTTGTAATTCAAGGTTTGAATTAGTGAAATCCTTCAAGGTCAAGGGATTGGACGTAGTCTCGTTAACGGTGAACCAGTATAAAATTATGTGTTTTTATTTTTACTTTATATCTGCTGCTAACTCTGTTTTTATTCATACATCAAGTTTTGTTTTAAAAGTACAAAAACAGGAAAATTATTCAAGTTAGTCAAACACAATTCAACCCCTCCTTCTCGTGTTTGCACCTTCAAGAAAGACATGCTTAAAAGATAAATATTTTCAAAGGGTTCTTTTCTTAGAGTGTGAAGCTGATCGTCATCATAAATTATTCAGAAGCAAACACTCTAGTTCACTTTAAGCATATTGTGACTATCAACTTTCAGAAAGTAATTACTCAGTTCTAATTTCGATCCCTTATATTAAATCCTATAGTGTTGAAGTTTCTTATAAAATCTGGGGTTGTCAGGTTGTTAGAAAAAGACTTAGCTTGTAGGTTTAAGGTTGTTAAGGTTCTCAAAAGTATGGGGTTGTCATACTGTTTGAGAAGACTTTGTTGGTATAGTCAAGGTGTTGTTGTTCCTCAAAATTCTAGGGTTGTCAGACTGTTTGAGAAGACTTGGCTGGTATAGTCAAGGTGTTGTTGTTCCTCAAAAGTCTGGGGTTGTCAGATTGTTTGAGAAGAATTGGCTGGTATAGTCAAGGTGTTTTTATTCCTCAAGTCTGGGGTTGTCAGACTGTTTGAGAAGACTGGCTTGTAGGGTCAATGGTGTTGTAATTCAAAGGAGTTTGAATTAGTGACTGGAGGAAGGGACTGGACGTAGCCTAGTTAACGGTGAACCAGTATAAATTGTTGTGTTATTATGTTATTATTATCTGTTGCTGAATCTGATTAGTTATTTATCGAATAATTCAAATCAACATTTCACAAAATAGCAAAAGTAATTAAGTTTGACAAACACAATTCAACCCCGTTCTCGTGTTTGCACCTTCAATTGGTATCAAAGCTCGATCTCAAGGTTGAGCACTTTACAATGTTTGAGGAAAGATCCAAGGGATCAACATGTCTGGATTCAATGAAGAAGCTACTGGAGGAAACACCAACAGACCACCTCTTTTTGATGGAGAATGATTTGAATACTAGAAGGACACGCTGAGAAGTTTTTTTATTTAACAAAAACTAACAGAAACCACCATAAGCAGAACTAATGGTTTGGTGAGATGCATCACAGTAAACTTCATATGGTTCCTTTGGCTGTGGCAAGACCAATACTGGTGAGGTTGTCAACTTTTCCTTAAGCAACTGAAAACTTTCCTCACACTTCTCTAACCATGCAAATGGCTGATTCTTTCTGGTGAGTTGTGTTAAAGGAGCTACAATCTTAGCAAATCCTTCAATAAATCTCCTGTAGTATCCTGCCAGTCCGACAAAACTACGTATGTCTGTGATGGTCTGAGGCTGTTTCCAGGCAAGAATTCTCTCTATCTTTGTTGGATCCACCGCGATTCCTTCTTTTGTTATTACATGTCCCAAGAAGTTCACTTTCTCTAGCCAAAACTCGCACTTCGACAAATTGGCATACAATTGCTTCTCGTGTAAGACTTCAAGAACTTGGCGTAGGTGCTCTCCATGTTCTTCTTCAACCTTTGAATAAATCAATATATCATCGATGAACACCACAACGAATTTGTCCAAGAACGGGCTAAAGATTATATTCATATAATCCATAAAAATCGCTGGTGCATTCGTAACTCCAAATCGATATTTGAACGAGATATTCATAATGTCTGTAACAGGTCCTAAAAGCAGTCTTTTGAATATCTCCTTCTCTTACCAAAATCTGATGGTATCCTAACTTCAAATCGATCTTTGAAAACACTGCGGCTCCTCTTAATTGATCCATCAAATCATCGATGCGTGGTAAAGGATAACGATTCTTAATAGTTACCTTGTTAAGTTGCCTATGATCCACACATAAGCGCGAACTTCCATCCTTCTTCTTAACCAACAACACCGGAGCTCCCCATGGCGACACACTTGGTCTGATAAATCCTTTCTCGCTTAATTCCAATGGCGACATCCGATACGGTGCAATTGAAATAGGTCCAGTTCCTGGGTGTAAATCAATGAAGAATTCCACCTCTCTTACTGGGGGTAATCCTGGAATTTCTGTTGGAAATACGTCCGGATACTCTTTGACTAACACCACATCTTCTATGTCACATCCATCTTGGTCTCCATGTTAGCCAATGATAAAAATTTCTGAGCTCCTTCTCTCAGTGACACTTTGAGCTTGTTAGCAGCCAAATATCGAACGACTCCCAATTCACCTCCTCATGAGCTGATCCCATCATCAAGTAGAAATCTCACAGCACTTAGAATAATCCCAAAAATATAACTTTAACAGCATCATTACTTCAGCACACCACAACTATACAAGACTTGATACTCTAACTACTTGCTCCTATGCATGATCAGATAACGACTCAAAACCAACAATTCTAACCAGAGCTCTAGCCAAAACGTTAACCCAAAACCTTAACCAAATGCTCTGATACCACAAATTGTAACACCCCGAGTTTTTAAACAGCGCGAGTGTATTTGTTTTTCAACCGAAATAAATAAATAAAATAATTTTTGAATTTTTTTGAATTAATTCAAGATAATTTAAATGAATTTAAAATTTTAGTCGTTTCATAAAATAATACCTCTTAAATTCCAATGACAAGAATAATAAAATAATTCCATCATAAATATAACTAAGTAGTTAAATTTTGGGAATTAATACTTCCAATATATAAATAATGCATCACAAAAGTCAGTGTTATAACATCTCAAAAAAACATCCGGCCTGCGGCCCACTAAAACAGTGTCAGAGTGCAGAAAATATTAGCGGAAAAGATATACAATAGTTCCAAAATAAATAATTACATTCCCCGAGCTCTAGACCCTATACAATAAGTATAAACTGATCATGCACTAAAGCTACAATAGCAAGGGTTCCCTCCGCATCCCATACAAGTCTCGTTTGATTCCACAGCTCGCCTCGATGTGACGTCCTCCTCCTCATCATACAGGGAAGGATCAGTCTCCTCTGAAGTCAGATCTATCCACGATCTGGGTCGCTTCGGCGATGCCAGAACCTCAAAACAATCATCTGATGTCCTAGATGGACCCGGAATATCAACTTCTACTAGCGTTTGTCCTTTATTCTTCTCTCTTGACTCGGGTTCACGCACAACCCTTCCAGCTATCGGGTTAGGAGTTACCACACCTACCGTGGCCTCCGCCTCAACCCCTTTAGTCGGACCCTCCGCATTCGCAAAAACTCTGTACTCCTCCAATATCAATTTGGAAGTTACCGGAAAATCAATCCTTGCGTGAGTGTGCTCTATGTAATCCACTGCCCCGTCGGTCCTGCAAATCCTCGCCAATCGCCCCGTGTAAGTCGCCCTGCTTAAGACGGTGTCATATACCCAAGCAGTAGACAAATGACGATCAAGGAAATCTAGCGATGTTTCCGTCGTCTGGTTTCCCACCGGTGGTACGGGTTTGGGGGGCATCTGAGGACAAAGCCCAATTTTTCCACAATAATAGTAAAGGGTCACCGACCGAAATTAACAATTATCACATAACATTTATGTCAACAAGAATGAATAAATATGCTCACTTATTAAATTGTATGACATTGACATTTTTGGAAAACACAAACAGTTTAACATATAAGTCATGTTGCAAGTACAAATACATTCAACAAAACACAACAACTCATTCAACATTAGAGTTCATAAGTTACTTGCACACAACGATTTCCACCCGTCAACATCATATCCAATCATGACTCACCGATCGATCATCCCAATGCAATATTTATATGCCAATGTACACAACTCTTGGAATTACCAAGGTGCATTCTCTCACAGACCAGCACACGTGCAGTCTCTCACGGACCAGCACGATTTACCCATGTTAGCCTCACATAGGACAAACATTACCAGAGTGCAGTCTCTCATGGACCAGCACACGTGCAGTCGCTCACAGACCATCACGTTTTATGTATACCAAGGTGCAGTCTCTCACGAACTAGCACTAGTGTAGTCTCTCACAGACCAGCACACGTGCAGTCGCTCACAGACCAGCACGTTTTACGTATGTTAGCCTCTCACAGGCCAAAACATACAGAAGTTAAATCCTCGCACGGATAAAATGGACCACCATGAACACGCGGCCATTTCGTAGCCCATCATGGTTACTACTTAACTTCGCGGCCCATCACGGTCACCACATCAACTCTGTGGCCCATCGCGGTCACCACCTGACTATGCAATGCATGGACATGCGATGTTTTCTCTTCACTGAAAACAGTATGCAAATACCAGCTGAAAATCCAGCCACTCTATCACCACCTCAAACCATCTCAAACCATCTCAACAATTTCATTATCACCACATCAACAAAGAATTCAAGAACATCATCATCACCACCTCAAAAACTCCATTTTAATTCATCACAAGCCTTCCCAATGTTTTCCCAACTCTTTATGTTCATAAACCAATGTTTAAAATTGGAATATTTGAAAAACACCAATATGTATTCGAATACAGCTCCTTTGTATTCGAATACAGAAGTTAAAATAGTGAAAAATCAGCATTCTGTATTCGAATACGAAGTTGTCCTAGCCGAATAAAGATGCGAAGTCAGTGGCAAAAATAGGGTCGTAGTGGAATACAGATGCTAATACAATCGCAAAAATTTCAATTCTGTATTCGAATACGACAAGGTCGTAGCCAAATACAGAAGCTAAGTTAGAAGCAAAAATCACTTATCTGTATTCGAATACAGGGGGTCGTATTCGAATACAAGTTCAACATTTGAGTAAAACAGGGATTTTCCAGGAATGTATTCGAATACACCAGTGCCGTATTCGAATACACCTTCGAAAACAGTGAGATTTTCTAGAAAACTTCAACACTTTTCAAACTCTTTTCTTTGAAAAACATACACAAACACCAAAACTTCATCACAACTTCTTTAACCACCAAAAACCAGAACATTCTTAGCACATATAGATGATTCTACTCATCAACACAAAAGTAATACCTCACAAACATGCAACAAGGCATCAACCAGGACAGTAACAACACAGAACAGCTAAACAACAAGCACTTCCATCATACATGTCTACATGCAAGGCAGTTTCAATATCAAACTGCAACACCATTTTTAACACACACATAACTCATAACAGTTATCCATCAAAATTTTCCAGAAGACCTCCACCCATTTTAAAATCCTTTTCTGTTGAAAACCACCAGCACCAAAATATTAACAACACAACAGAAAAACAATCTTACCCTCTAAAACAGTCACGAAACAATACAGCCCTTTCCAACTCATGCATTTTGATCATCCCCAAAACGACATGCAAAACACTTTCTAGTATCCCCACACAACCAAAACATCATTGATGTATCAACCAAAACAACAACACCATAAATCATTAAAAAAAATATCAACAACATGCATTTTCATCATTCATAACAAAATGCACAGCAGTTCATTCTCAGACCAGAAAATCAGATATAATCACACATCAACATGCATTTACAACCCTAAAATGAAATCTAAAAAGTTGGAAGGTGCCCCTTACCTCTGTTACGTTTTCTTCGCTCTTTCACGTTACCGCGACAAAAGTCGGCAAAACTCCCGTTCGCGTCGCCACTACAAAAGTTAGTTCTCTAGCTCCGTAACGATGAGAGGAACAACTTTTGTTCTTGACACTTTCTGGTTCGGCGTTTGGATTTCCAAGTAATTTGGTTTTTGAGGATGCTCTTTTGTTACAAAAACAGAATGGGAAGAGAAAAGAAACAGGAGCATGCAATGAGGAAGAAAGGAAATGTTTTCTGCCTTTGTTCTTGCTACTCCCTCATATATATAGGCATATATGTGCCACCTCACCCAACCCATTAATATTATAATATTGTTTAACCATCAAGTACTTAACCACACTCTTCGTAATTAATAGATAACATCTTAATTAAGTGCCCGGAATTTAATTACTCGTAATAAAATTAATTTATCCTTCATCCAATAATTTTAATCCAACCTCCAAAATAAATATTTATATATATATATATTTACATAAAATATACATATATTAAATATTTTACAAATATTCCCAAAATACACTTAATATTAAATCCATAATATAATTTTAAATTTAAGGGTCTTACATTACAGATTTACCAGAAGTTGATGCAGACCAACCAATGTTGATGAAGCTCTAGCAGAGAAAGGTTGGATACTTGCAATGCAAGAAGAGGTGAATAAATTCTAAAGGAATGATGTTTGGGATCTGGTATCCAGACCAAACAAAAACATTATTGGAACCAAGTGGGTGTTCAGGAATAAACTCAACGAAAAAGGTGAAGTGGTAAGGAAAAAAGCCAGACTTGTAGCTCAAGGATACAATCAACAGGAAGGTATTGATTGAAGGTGCAAACACAAGAAGGTGGGGTTGAATTGTGTTTGACTAACTTGAATACTTTTTATGTTTTTGCAGTTTTATAACAAATGTTGATATATGAATAAAACAGAGTTAGCAGCTGATATAAAGTAAAAATAGAAACACAGAATTTTACACTGGTTCATCGTTAACGAGGCTACATCCAGTCCCTTCACCTTGAAGGATTTCACTAATTCAAAACCTTGAATTACAACAATACCACTGACCCTCCAAGTCAGTCTTCTCAAACAGTCTAAAAATCCTAGACTTTTGAGGAATACAGCACCTTGACTTCTTAAGTCAAGTCTTCTCCTACCAATCTGACAACCCCAGATTGTAGAAGGAATTACAACGCCTTGAATCTAATTGCCAAGTAATCTGCTACCCCTTATGACTCCCTCAGGTTTTAGACTCTACTTCAACAACTTAGATCTAACACATGGGAAAGAAAAACACGAGTGCTTGCTTCTGGAAAGCTGAAACTCACAATTAACCTCACTGAAAACTTGAGTGTTTGCTTTCGGAAGTGTATGACTCTTCTGTGATTTTTTGATGCTAAGTCTTCTGCCTTGAGCCTCCTTTTATAGATGTGGATTCGGCTCTCTTCCAAGCTTGATTTCAAGCTATATATTGCTGGACTCTCTTGCAAAAATACTCTGACCAATCGAGTTTCATATAAATAAAAAACATATATTTTTAGCTCCAGATATGCTTTCATAAATAACTTGGGCCAATCCTGTCTTTAATTAATTCTGGAACAAATCTTTCTTCCTGCCAATAGATTCTGAATTCCATAAGACTTCACTTTATTTTTGAATCAAATCCTTTTAATACTTTGATCAAATTTAATTAAATCTCCACTGATTATCATCATGATTAATTCTGGACCGTTTGATCTTCTGCTCTAGTCGACATCTGGACCATACTAAGTGATCTGCTGTGATCTTCTAATTTCGACCATCCCTGGACCACACTATCTGATCTTTTGATCTCGGCTAACCTGGACTTGCAAACTGATCTACTGTGATCCTCTCATCTCGGCCAATGTTGGACCACACATTCTGACCTTCTGATTTTGGCCAACACTGGGCCATGGTCTGATCTTCTGATCTCGGCCAACACTGGGCCATACACTTATATCTGGACCATTGATCTGAAACTTTTCCCTCTGATCTGGACCAATTCTAACCTGGGTCTGGATTGAACTGAAATTAAATCTGGACAAATAATATTTCAATCTGGACATTTTACCTTCTGATTTGGATCAGGTCTAGATCATATTTGGACATCATTTCTTCTGGTCTGGACATAGTTTCATACCCTGAACCATGCTATATTCTGGTCTGGGTCAAATCTGGATTGAATCTCTTGTTCTGGTCCCGTTAATTTATCCTCTGATTAAGTCTGGATCAAGTCTGGGCTGTTTATCATTTCACTGACAGGCCATCTTCTGGTCAGAATAACTTCTGGAATAAGTCTGACTTATGATTCCTTCTGGTCTGGATCAAGTCTCCCTCTGGCAAGCTTCCTTCTAGCCTGGTCCAGGTCTCCTTTTGACTTTGCTTCCTTCTGATCTGGGCCAGCAAAGATATCCTCTGGTAATTTTAGGATGCATCATCTGGTACCTTCTGGATGCATTATCTGGTGTCTTCATCTTCTCCCTCTGGAACCTTTATCTTCTGGTGGAATTTAATGTAATCTTTCTAAGTACAAAATAAGGTTACATGGAGTGCTTTTGTAAACATCAAAATCCTAAGTACTTAGAACCTACTTGGTTCCCACAATCTCCCCCTTTTTGATGATGACAAAACCTAAACTTATTTTGCTAGTTTATAACCCGAAGTGCTGAAATACTCCTCCTCAGACCAATCTCTCCCCCTAAGTCTGATACTGACTTTTTCTTCTTTTTTTCAACTCCTTCTCTTTTCACTCTTTCTTTTCTTCTCTTCTCCTCTCCTTTTCAACTCCTTCTTTATTCTCTCTTTCTTTTCTCCCTTCACATTGCCTCTCGTTTTCAACTCCTTCTCTTTTCACTCTTTCTTTTTCTCTCTTTATTTTTCTCTCTCCCTGTTTCTTCTCCTTTTCAACTCCTTCTCTTTTCATCTCTTTCTTTTTCGCTCCTCCTTTCTTTTTATCTCTCCTTTTCTACTTATTTCTCCTTTTTCTCTCTCTCCCCCTTTTTTTCATCAACCAAAAAGAGGTCATACTATTTTTGTATTTTTGTTTTTCTCTTTACAATTTACAGAAAGTAAAAACAAAAAAATAAAAAGCATAAAATAAAATTACAAGAAAATTAAAAACTCCTAAGATGACTACTTGAGCTAGTCAGATATGGAGGTAATGCTGAGATGCTTCTTGATGAACATGAACCTATCTTCAGGTAATGCTTTGGTGAAGATATCAGCCCATTGATGATCAGTGTCCACAAACTGGATACTTAAAGTCCCTTTTTGAACATGGTCCCTAATGAAATAGTGTTTTATTTCAATGTGTTTGGCTCTAGAGTGTTAGATAGGGTTCTTGGTTAGGTTTATGGTTGAAGTGTTATCACAGAATAAAGGGATATTGGTTTCAAAGATGTTGTAATCTTCAAGTTGATGTTTCATCCAGATTAACTGTGAGATGCATCCTGCTGCTGATATATACTCAGCTTCGGTTGTTGACATAGCAATGGTGCTTTGTCTTTTTCTTGACCAAGAGATCAAATTATCACCTAAGAAAGTGCAGTTGCCGCTTGTACTTTTCCTTTCCAGCTTGTCTCCAGCATAGTCAGAATCACAAAAACCTCTTAGTTTGTAGGTGGGGGTTTTCTTGTATAACAAAGTAAGGTTGGTGGTTCCTTTAAGGTATCTCAAAATTCGTTTGACAGCAGTTAAATGGGATTCCCTAGGGTCAGCTTGAAAACGGGCACAGACACAAACACTAAATAGAATGTCAGGTCTAGAAGCAGTTAAGTAAAGAAGGGATCCAATCATACCTCTGTATATTTTCTAGTCTACCTTTTGGTTGGTTTCATCTTTCTCAAGTGAGCAGGTTGGGTGCATGGGGGTGGCCATAGGCTTACAGTCACTCATCTTGAACTTTTTAAGAAGTTCTTTAGTGTATTTAGATTGGTGAATGAGTGTACCTAATTTACCTTGGTGAATCTGAATTCCCAGGAAGAACTTAAGTTCTCCCATCATGCTCATTTGGAACTCTTTCTGCATTAGGTCAGAAAACTCTTTGCACAAAGTGCCATTAGTGGATCCAAATATGATATCATCAACATATACTTGAATAATTAAAATATCATTTTTAATGGATTTCCTAAATAGAGTATTATCAATCTGGCCTCTATCAAATTCATTCTTAAGCAGAAAGTTGCTAAGTTTGTCATACCATGCCCTTGGTGCTTGTTTTAAACCATATAAATATTTTTTAAGTTTAAAAACATGGTTTGGAAAATCAGGATTTTCAAATCTAGGGGGCTGTTTGACATAGACTTCCTCACTTATATATCCATTTAAGAATGCACTTTTAACATCCATTTGATACAACATTATATCATGATTAGCAGCAAATGATAAAAGAATTCTAATTTCTTCTAACCTGGCTACTGGAGTAAAAGTCTCAGTGTAATCAATATGTTCCTGTTGACTGTATCCTTGAGCTACAAGTCTGGATTTGTTCTTTACCACTTCACCTTTTTATTGAGTTTATTCCTGAACACCCACTTGGCTCCAATAATGTTTTTGTTTGGTTTGGATACCAGATCCCAAACATCATTCATTTGGAATTCATTCAGCTCTTCTTGCATTGCAAGTATCCAACCTTTCTCTGCCAAAGCTTCATCAACATTGGTTGGATTGCATCAGCTTCTAGTTCTGGAAGATCTGTAACAGCTTCTGATTCTGATAAATCAGCTTCTGGTTCTGGTGAATCTGTAACAGCTTCAGATTCTGGTAAATATCCAGATTTCTCTTCTGACTTATCTTGGCTATTTCTGACTTGATCATATTTATCTTTCGAAGATTTGTCATGTGTTGCTGACTTGCTTGTATCCTTTACCTTTCCATGTACTTCTGTTTCTTGTGCTTCTGCTCCCTTTGGTTATAGTGAACCTGCACTATTTTTATCTTGCTTTGATTTGTCAAGATCAAGTAGTTTGTCATATTACATAATGCAAATCAAATAATTTAAAATTGAACTCAATACAGCCAAACCATTAATTCTGCTTCTGGTGGTTTCTTCTTGTTTTTGAAACCACTGGAATGTTGTTTCAGCTGAAGTGTTCAATTCGTGTGAATCACCTGGTTTCTCTGACAGTTTTAAAACCTGCATAATACTTATCTAGCTTTGATTTTTAAGATCAAGCTTATTGATATCACAGTAAGCATAAATATCAAATAATAATAGTATTTACACCAAGATGTAACCTCTATGTCAGCAGTTTCAGTTTTACTCTGAAAATCCTTTTGCTTCTGATTTTCAGATTTTGAATCTGTATGTTCTGAGATTACATGGTTTGGATTAAGGGATTTGAATTCCCTTCCAGGTTTGTAGTCTTGATGAATTTCACTGGAGTGTTTGAAGAACTCTCCTGATTCTGATTCTTCTCTTTTTGCTTTGGCTGATACACCATGTTCCTCTTGTGATTTTCGAACTTAAGGTGATTCTGGTAATTATACTGGTTTTGGTTCTGGTTCTGGTACTAATTCTGATAATTCATGTAGTTATACTGATTATGATAATTAGAGTAATTCTGATGATCATACCTGAACCTTTGATACTGATACCTGCTCTGATTCTGGTTCCAGTTCATGTTCTAATTCGTGTGATATGTGTGATTTCTTTGATATTTCCTGTTCCTCCTATGATTCTGGTTCTGGTTCTGATAGGTATTGTGTTTACCAATTCTTCTTCTACCAGAGTCAACTGGCTTCTGTTTGGTAGATGTTGGAACATAAACCTTCTTCTGCTTGTGCATTGCCAACATCCATTGTCCAGGCACCATTGTTGGTGTCTCCTTCTGGTTGCTCAGAATATCTTCAACATAGACAATTTGATCTTTTGGTACTCAGAACTGATTGGGTCCAGGTTTGTTAGTTTTAACAGCTCTCTAATCTTGTTCAGATTTTACCATTAGACAAGATAATTCAAGTGATCTTTCTTAGCACATAAAACATCAGAATGAACAGTTTTAGTTTCAGCAATAGTTTCTGTATAACCAAGACCTCTCTTTCCAATGTTACTGTTTCCATAAATCATAGATGCATATTTACTTCTTTCCATTCCATTAGAAATAAAGTTTTGAAAAAATTGCTCATGCATATCACATTCACAAACAGTTTTGGAAGTGGAACAAATATTACTTTTGAGAGTTTGGTTTTCAGATTTGAGTCTTACAACATCAGTTTTAAAATCCTTGTTTTCAGTTGCATACTCATAATTTCAATTCTTTAAAACTTGGACTTCTTTGGTCAGATTTTTCTTATCTTCCTTAAGAGTTTTCAGTTTTAAAGACATCTTATTGTTTGCATTTAAAAAGTCTTTAGTAGCATCAATTAATTCAAATTTAGTGAGATTAGAAAATACGTCATTGTCTTCATCTTCTGAATCTGTTCCAGAGCCTGAGCTGTATCCAGAACTTGAGTTGGTATGAGCCATCAGAGCCGGAATTGCTTCCTCTGATGTGCTTCCAGACTTGCTTGAATGACTGCTTTGATCATTCTTCCATCTGCCTGTTTTCCTTCCTGAAATTGTACCTTTATGAAGTCCAGAGGCAGACCTGATGTGTGCCATCATTGCTGTTTTTGCCTCTTCTTCATCAGACGATTCTTCTTCTGATTCTGATACATACCAGGCAGCCATCAGACCCTTCTTTCTGAATCTGAAACTCTTCTTGTGCTGTTTGACTTTTTCCAGATTTGGACATTCTGACTTGATATGTCCAGGTTCATTGCATCCATAACAAACGATACTCTTCTTTTCAGATTCTTCCTTTCCTTTGTTGTTATGTTTCTTCTTGAAGCTTCTCCTTTTCCTATTTTCCCATATCTTAACCATCTGTTTGGTTAAGTAAGCCATATTATCACAATCACTGTCGCTATCCTCTGATTCTGATGCTGCCCTTGCGGCTTTCTTCTGTTTAGACTTCAGGGCCAGATTCTACTTCTTCTTTGGTTCATTTGCTTCTAGTTCTATTTCATGAGACCTGAGTGAGCTGATCAGATCTTCAAGTTTTAAGTTATTCAGATCTTTGGCTTGCTGAACTGCAGTAACCATTGGTCTCCACTTGGTTGGTAAGCTTCTTAGAATCTTCTTGACATGATCTGCTGTTGTGTAGCTTTTCTTCAGTCCAGATATCAGAGTCTGGAATCTACAGAACATTCCATCAATGTCTTCATCATCTTCCATCTTGAACATCTCATACTGTTTGACCAGTATGTTAGCCCTTGCTTCCTGAACCTACTGGCTTCCTTCATAGGTCAGAACCAGACTGTCGAATATGCTATTTGCTGTTTCTTTATCTGTGCATCTGTCAAATTCCTTGAATGTGATGGCACTGATCATGATGTTTCTGGACTTGTGATGCAGCTTATATAATTTGTTCTGATTTGGTTTCATATCTTCCATGTCCAGTTCTTTAGTTGGATCTCCTGGAACAGTAGGTGCAGTATATCCTTTGACTACCAGCTTCCATAATTCAGGATCTTGAGATATGAAGAAACTTCTCATTCTGTCCTTCCAATACTCAAACCTTTCTCCATCAAACAGTGGTGGTATGTTGATGTTGCCTCCCAATTCTTCTGACTTGTTGAATCCTTGGACATTTCCTCAAACACTGTTAAGTGCTCAGCCTTGAGACCGAGCTTTGATGCCAATTGAAGGTGCAAACACGAGAAGGGGGGTTGAATTGTGTTTGACTAACTAGAATACTTTTTCTGTTTTTGCAGTTTTATAAAAAAACATGATGTATGAATAAAACAGAGTTAGCAGTGGATGTAAAGTAAAACTAAAACACATAATTTTATACTGGTTCACCCTTAACGAGGCTACATCCAGTCCCTTCACTTTGAAGGATTTCACTAATTCAAAACCTTGAATTACAACAATACCACTCACCCTCCAAGTCAGTCTTCTCAAACAATCTAACAATCCTGGACTTTTGAGGAATACAACACCTTGACTTCTTAAGTCAAGTCTTCTCCTACCAATCTGACAACCCCAGATTGTATAAGGAATTACAACGCCTTGAATCTAATTGCCAAGTAATCTGCTACCCCTTCTGACTCCCTCAGATTGTAGACTCTACTTCAACAACTTAAATCTAACACAAGGGAAAGAAAAACACGAGTGCTTGCTTCTACAAAGCTGAAACTCACAATTAACCTCACTGAAAACTTGAGTGTTTTCTTTTGGAAGTGTATGACTCTTCTGTGATTTTTCGATGCTAAGTCTTCTGCCTTGAGCCTCCTTTTATAGATGTGAATCCGGGTCTCTTCCAAGCTTAGTTTCAAGCTGTATATTGTTGGATTCTCTTGCAAAAGAACTATGACCAATCGGGTTTCATATAAATAAAAAAACGTATCTTTTTAGCCCCAGATTTGCTTTCATAAATAACTTGGGCCAATCCTGTCTTTAATTAATTCTAGAACAAATCTTTCTTCCCGCCAATAGCTTCTGAATTCCACAAGACTTCACTTTATTTTTGAATCAAATCCTTTTAATACTTTGATCAAATTTAATTAAATCTCGACCGATTATCATCATGATTAATTCTGGACCGTTTGATCTTCTGCTCTAGTCCACATCTGGACCATACTAAGTGATCAGCTTTGAGCATCTGATATCGGCCATCCCAGGACCACACTATCTGATCTTCTGATCTCGGCCAATGCTAGACCACACGTTCTGACCTTCTGATTTCGGCCAACACTGGGCCATGGTGTGATCTTCTGATCTTGGCCAACACTGGGCCATATACTTAAATCTGGACCATTGATCTGAAACTTTTCCCTCTAATCTGGACCAATTCTAACCTGGGTCTGGATTGAACTGAAATTAAATCTGGACATATAATATTTCAGTCTGGACAATTTACCTTCTGATTTGGATCAGGTCAGGATCAATTGTGGACATCATTTCTTCTGGTCTGGACTTAGTTTCATACCCTGAACCATGCTATCTTCTGGTCTGGGTCAAATATGGATTAGATCTCTTGTTCTGGACCCATTATTTATCCTTTGATTAAGTCTGGATCAAGTTTGGACTGTTTATCATTTCACTGCTAGGCCATCTTCTGCTCAGAATAACTTCTGGATTAAGTCTGACTTATGACTCCTTCTGGTCTGGATCAAGTCTCCCTCTGGCAGGCTTCCTTCTGGTCTAGTCCAGGTCTCCTTCTGACTTTGCTTCCTTCTGATTTGGGCAAGCAAATATATCCTCTGGTAATTTCATGATGCATCATTTGGTACCTTCTGGATGCATTATCTGATGTCTTCATCTTCTACCTCTGGAAACTTCATCTTCTGGTGGTATTTAATGTAATAATATATGGTACAAAATAAGATTACATGGAGTGCTTTTGTAAACATAAAAATCCTAAGTACTTAGAACCAACTTTCGGGTGGGGGACCAACTTTCGGGTCGTAGATTCGGTATCTCAGCCCCCTCCTTCAAAGGAATTGCATGGTCTAACCTCCTTTCGGGTGGGAGACCTTAAGGATCCTTAAAAACCTCAGTATATTGCTGCAGCACCTCCAAAACAGCTTCAGGTATGACTGAAACGTCTGTTGTTTTTTGCTCTGCCGTATCGTACTGAATTAATAAGCCTTCCCATTCTTCCTTCAAAATTTGCATGAAGGCTCCATATGACAATTCAATATTAGTTAATGCAGGATCACCAACCAAAGTAATCAACTTGCCATCTATAGACACGGTAAGCTCCAACTTGCCAAAATTGGTTTTGACATCTCCTAAACTAGAGAGCCAATCCAAACCCACACCAAATCCCCCTTGCAAGATGAACAAATAAAAGTCTTGCTTAATCTCCATTCCTTGCAAATGCGGACTCAACTTGGGACACTTTCCCTTACATTTCACCCTATGACCATCCCCCAATTCCACAATGTAAGAAGGAGTCTCTTCCACCAGCAAGCTCAATTTCTGAACTACCTCCTGAGAAATGAAGCTATGAGAAGCTCCACAATCGATGAGTATCAAAACATAATTGTTCTGAACTACCCCTTGTATCTTCCAAGAATTTGTGGAAGTCAACTCAGCCATTGAACAAAGAGACTGTTGAAGAAAAAATCTTTTTGATATATGTTTTAATGACAACAAACCTTATGAAATAAATGATTAAGTTTTATGAATGGTGGTATACTAATGATTTCACTTGAGTTTTGTTTAAGGAACATGAATGCATAAGTAAACACGCAAGAATCAATTCACTTTATCAAAGTGCACAAATATGATCAAACTATGCTAGAAACTCAAACAGAATCATTGTTAGAGAAACAAGATCAAAACTGAAGATCCAAGAACATTTTGGACAGCACTGTTGGAACTAAGTTGGTTCTCTTTTCTCTAGATCACGTTGAGTCTTCGCAGCCGTCTGTGCAGCAACAGACGCAGCCATGTTATTCATTGCTTCAGCCATCCTATCCTCTCGGCTGACGTTGGCTCTTGCAGTGTCGTCTCTTCTTATAGGCATTGTTTCCTACAAAACCATCATCACTTCAGTCACACCACAACTTACACAAGACTTGACACTTTAACTACTTGCTCCTATGCATGATCAGCTAATGACTCAAAATCAATAATCTATCCAGAGCTTTAACCCAAAACTTTAACCAAATGCTCTGATACCACAATTGTAACACCCCGAGTTTAAAACACAGCGCGAGTGTATTTTTTTTTTCAACCAAAGTAAATAAAAAGAATTTTCAGAATTAATTCAAAGGAATTAAAATAAAATAAAGTCATTTATTAAAATAATTTGTCGTAATCCAAAACGATTAAAAGTAATTAATTAATTACGCCAAGATTATAACCACGTAAGAAAATTTTGGGAAATTGATTTTCAAAATATACCAATATAAAGATACATCAAAAACTATATCCTGGACCCACCAAAATATTTATCAGAGTGCGGAAAATATACAATTATCCCAAACTAAAATATTATCAGAGTTGCGGAAAGAAAATATACAATCATCCCAAAATAAGTGAATACAACCCTCAACACTAGGCCATATACAAAAAGTCTAGTCTGATCATGCACTAAGCTATAGTAACAAGTGATTTCCACCGCCTCCTCCACAAGTCTCGTCTTCACCCCAGTCGTCCGTCGCTCTACGTTGTCCATGAATACTCCATACGTGAAGATCAGGGGAAACTAACGACGTCTCCGTCGTTAGTGTAACCGTTGGTGGGACGGGTTTGGGTATCATCTGAGGGCAAAGCCCAATTTTCCACAATAATAGTAAAGGGTCACCGACCGAAATTAACAAATAACATAGCATTTATGTCAATAATAACAAGCGTATTCATGGCATGTTATATAACAATGTTGATAAATAAGGATGCTCATTTTAAAATTATATGAGATTTATACCTTTTCAAACAGCAACCAATTTAATATAAAAATCAAGTTGTAAGTACAAATATCAATTCAGCAATCACACCAATTCATCAGAAATTCAAAATTTCATAAGGTACTTACACACATCGATTTTCACCCTTCAACATCATATACAATCATAATTCACCGGTCAACCACCCCGATGCAATATGTATATGCTCATGTACTCAACTTCTTGGAATTACCAAGGTGCAGTCGCTCACAGACCAGCACACGTGCAGTCTCTCACAGACCAGCACGATTTATATAAGTTAGACTTTAATGGCTAACATGGCCATGGTGCAATCTCTCACAGATCAGCACCAGTGCAGTCACTCACAGACCAACACTCGTGCAGTCGCTCACAGACCAGCACGTTTTTACGTATACCAAGGTACAGTCGCTCACAGACTAGTACCAGTGCAGTCGCTCACAGACCAGCACGTTTCACGTATGTTAGCCTCTCACAGGCCAGATTATACAGAAGTTAAATCCTCGCACGGATAGAATGGACCGTCTAATACACGCGGAACCACTCTGTAGCCCGAGTAGAATAGACCGTCTAATACACACGGAACTACTCTGACCCCGGATAGAACAGACCGTCTAATACACGCGGAACTATTCTATAACCCATGGTTACTACATAACTTCGCGGCCCATCACGGTCACCGCATCAACTCTATGGCCCATTGCGGTCACCACCTGACTATGCAATGCATGGACATGCAATGTTTTCTCTTCACTGAAAACAGTATGCAAACCTCAGCAAAAATTCAGCCTTTCCATCATTTTCCCAAAACCATCTCAACCCAAATAATTTCATTATCATCACATCAACAAAAACATTCAAGCACCTCATCATTACAACTTCACACTATCTCAAAAACTCCGTTTTAATTCATCACAAGTCTTCCCAATGTTTTCCCAATTCATCACAAGTCTTCCCAATGTTTCCCCTAAACCCTAAAGTTCATAAACACATGTTTCAAACTAAGTTTTCTGGAAAAACGAATCTGTATTCGAATACAGCTTCTTGTATTCGAATACACAAGCTAAAACAGTGCAAAATCTACACTCTGTATTCGAATACAACTTCCTTGTATTCGAATTCAGAAGCTAACACAGTGCAAAATCAGCATTTTTCACAACATCAATGAAGGATCTCAAGAACTTCATCATCACCACCTCAAAACTATCTCAAAAACTCCATTTTAATTTAACACAAACCTTTCCAATGTTTCCCCAACTCTTAAAGTTCATATGACAGTGTCTAAAACTTGAATTTCTGGAAAACACAAATCTGTATTCGAATACAGCTCCCTTGTATTCGAATACAGAAGCTAAAATAGTGAAAAATCAGTATTCTGTAATCGAATACGAGGGTGTTGTATTCAAATACAGATGCGAATAAGTGGCAAAATTTCAATCCTGTATTCGAATACGACAGGGTCGTAGCCAAATACAATTGTTAAGTCAGAAGCAAAAATCCCGTATCTGTATTCGAATACAGAGGCCCGTATTCGAATACAAGTTCAAAATTTTGAAATAAACATAAGCTTTGCAGGCTGTATTCGAATACACTCATGTCGTATTCGAATACACCTTCGAATTCAGTGAAATTTTACAGAAAACTTCAACACATTTTCAAATTTTTTTCTTTGAAAACCCAACACAACACCAGAACAAAATCACCATTCTTTTGAAACCACAAAACTCAACATTTTTCATCATCAACAAATTTTCCAGAAACACCTTCACCCATTTAAATCCTTCTCCTTTAAAAATCACCATCAACACAATCAACAGATTTTTAACAACACAATCAGAAAACAGAATCATCACCACCAGAATAACCTCACTGTTTTTCTTTAACCACAAAACTCAGAACATTTTTCATCAGCAACAGATTTTCCAGAAAACACTTCCACCATTTTAAATCCTTTTCATTTGAAACCATCATCAACACCAGATTTTTTCAACATAACAGAAACCGAATCACCAACACCAGAACAACATCACAGTTTTCTTTATTCATCAAAACAGAAAGTCAACCACCAAAACAGGTCAACACAACCCACACATGCTTTTGGATCATCCTCAAAACAACATGCAAGGCATTTTTCAGCTTTCCTACACAAACAAAACAGCATTAAGGTAACAACCAAAACAACAAACATCACAGAATATTAAAACATCAACATAATGCATTTTTCTCATTTTATGACAACATGCACAACAGTTTCATTTTTCAAAACAGAAACTCAAATATGATCACACATCAAACATGCATTTACAGCCCTAAAATGCAAACTAGAAAGTGGAAGGTGCCCCTTACCTCTGTTACGTTTCTGCTCCCGTTCACGTTTCCGCAACAAAAATCAGCGAAGTTTCCGTTTGCGTTTGCCGCTACCAAAGTTAGTTCTCTAGCTCCGTAATGAGGAGAGGAACAACTTTTGTTCTTGTACTTGGTGGTTTGGTGCTTGGATTTCCAAGTAATCTCACTTTTGAGCAACTCTATTTTTTTTTTCTATGAACGGGAAACAAAATGGGAAGAGGAAGAAGAAGGGTACTGTTTCATGCAGTAAGGGAGGAGGAAATGTGTTTGTGTTCCTTCTGTCCTGCCCTCTCCCATCTATATATAGACACATAGGTGACACCTCCCCCAACACATCAATTTTATAATATTGTTTGACCCTCTAGCACTTAACCAGTGTCGTCGCAATTAGCAGATAACATCTTAATTAAATGCCCGATAATTTAATTACTCGTAATTAAATTTAGTTTATCCTTCATCCAATAAATTTTAATTCAACCTCTAAAATAAATATTTATATATATATTTTTACACCTAATATACATATATTAAATATTTTACAAATATCCCCAAAATACACTTAATATTAAATCCATCATTTAATTTTAAATTTAAGGGTCTTACATTACTACCCCCCTTAAATTAGTTTCGTCCTCGAAACTACATGTCGATAAACAACTGAGGATATTGTTCCCTCATTTTACGCTCCAGTTCCCAAGTTGCGTCTCCCGTAGTCGGATTCCAAATCACTTTGACTAGTGGGACTTCCTTGTTCCTCAACTGTTTAATCTTCCTGTCTTCAATTCTTACAAGGAATACATCAAATGATAGGTTATCCTTCAGTTGAATTGTGTCTGGTTCGATCACATGTGACGGATCCAAAATGTATTTTCTTAATTGCGACACCAGAAATACGTCGTGAATATTGGACAGTATGGGAGGTAAAGCGATCCGATAAGCCACTGGTCCAATTCGTGCAGTAATCTGATATGGTCCAATAAATTTCGGAGTCAACTTTCTTGATTTGATAGCTCTGCCAACTCCAGTTGTAGGCGTGATCCTTAGAAATACATGATCACCCTGTTCGAATTCTAAAGGTCTGCAACGCTTGTCCGCATAACTCTTCTGACGATCTTGTGAAATCTTCATTATCTCTTGTATCTTCTTGACCTTCTCTGTAGTCTGTTGTACCATCTCAAGTCCAACAATCACACTCTCTCCGTCCTTATACCAGCATAAAGGCATCTGACACTTGCGTCCATACAACGCCTCATAGAGTGCCATTCCAATACTTGCGTGAAAACTATTGTTGTAGGTAAACTCAATCAATGGCAATACCTCATCCCAGTTTCCTCTATCATCCAACACACAGGCTCGCAATAGATCTTCCAAGGACTGATTTGTTCTCTCAGTTTGTCCATCTGTTTGTGGGTGATAAGCTAAACTCAATTTTTGTTTCGTTCCCAACGCTTCATGCAGCGCTCTCCAAAAGTGAGATGTGAACTTTGGGTCACGATCCGATACTATACTCGATGGAACTCCGTGTAATCTCACAATCTCAGCAATGTAGATTTCCGTCAGCTTATCTACTTTATAAGTGGTCCTTAGCGGTAAGAAATGTGCGGATTTTGTCAATCGATCCACTATTACCCAAATCGAATCATTGTTTTTCCTTGTCTTGAGCAATCCGGTTATAAAATCCATGGAAATGCTATCCCACTTCGATTCCGGTATATCCAAGGGTTGCAACATTCCAGCAGGTCGTTGATGTTCCACTTTCTCTTTCTGACAAGTTAAACAAGCCGATACATACTCCGCTACATCCCTCTTCATTCCTGGCCACCGGTAATTCTGTCATAAGTCCTGATACATCTTAGTCGCTCCAGGATGAATACTCAACTTACTCTTATGAGCCTCTTCCAAAATTGTTCTCCTTTGATCTGCAACGGTCGGTACACAAATCATTCCATTACATCTCAGAATATTATATGCTCCGATACTGAACTCAGTTGTCTTTCCTTGCACTATCAGGTTCCTTTTTTCTTGGATTAATTCGTCATCTTGCAAATTTGTAATCTCCTCAAGTAATCTACTCGAAATGGTTATCATTCCACACTTTAAAATTCCTGGTGCAAACTTTACGTCCAAGTGTAGATCTCTAAATGCTTCCCACAACTCTTGTTGTCTGGCCATCATCATTGAGAATACTGATACACTTTTCCTACTCAACGCATCAGCCACCACATTGGCTTTGCCAGGGTGGTACTGCAATGAAAAATCAAAATCCTTGAGAGTCTCCATCCATCTCCTCTGTCGCATGTTCAATTCTTTCTAATCAAACAGATACTTCAAGCTTTTGTGGTCACTAAATACCGTGAACGTGCATCCATATAGGTAGTGCCTCCAGACCTTTAATGCAAACACTACTGCAGCAAGCTCTAAATCATGAGTAAGATAGTTTCGCTCGTGAGTTTTCAACTGCCTTGAGGCGTAAGCTACAGCTTTCTTGTGTTGCATCAAAACACATCCCAAACCTCGGTGAGATGCATCACAGTAAACCTCATATGGTTCTTCTGGCTGTGGCAAGACCAATACTGGAGAGGTTGTCAACTTTTTCTTAAGCAAATGAAAACTTTCCTCACACTTCCTCGTCCATGCAAATGGCTGATTTTTTCTGGTGAGTTGTGTCAAATGAGCTACAATCTTAGCAAAGATCCAAGGGATCAACATGTCCGGATTCAATGATGAAGCTACTGGAGGATACATCAACAGACCACCTCTGTTTGATGGAGAACGATTTGAATACAAGAAGGACAGGCTGAGAAGTTTTTTTATTTCACAAGATCCTGAACTTTGGGACTTGGTGGAAGATGGTTATAGTGCTCCAGAAGATGCTGATGGTATTAAAATTTCCAGAAGAGATATGGATGTTGATCAGATGAAGATGTTCAAGTTGCATCACAAATCCAGAACGTTCATGATCATTGCAATCACTTTCAAAGAGTTCGACAAATGCACTTACAGAGAAACAGCAAAGAGCATCTATGATAGTCTGATTCTGGCTTACGAAGGCAGTAAGCAAGTCCAAGAAGCAAAGGCTAACATTCTAGTCAAGAAGTACGAGTTATTCAAGATGGAAAAAGATGAAGACATTGAAACTATGTTTTCAAGATTCCAGACTCTAGTATTAGGATTAAGGGTACTAGAAAAGAGCTACACTACTGCTGATCATGTAAGGAAAATACTTAGAAGTCTGACAATCAAGTGGAGACCAAAGATTACTGCTATTCAGAAAGCTAAAGATCTGAATACTCTAAAGCTGAAAGAATTAATCAACTCCCTCAGATCACATGAAATTGAATTGGAAGAAGATGAACCGAAGAAGAAGAACAAAACTCTAGCCCTGAAATCCAAGCAGAAGAAGGCTCTGAAAGCAACATCAGAAAATAGTGATTCAGACGATCAAAGTCTGAACTCAGAGAAAGAAGAAATTGCTTTCTTATCCAGGAAGTTCATAAAGATGTGGCATAACAGAAGGAATAAATTTCCCTAGAGATATTCCAATCAGTCCAACAAAGGAAGTGATGATACAAATGACAAGAAAGGTATTATTTGCTACGAATGCAATGAATTTGGACATATGAAGTCGGAATGTCCAAATATGGAGAAAGGGAAGTACCAGAGGAAAGAATTCAGAACTAAGAAGAAAAGCATGATGGCTACATGGGATGATTCTGCTGAATCTTCTGAAGATGAACAAGCAGATTTGGCTATAATGGCTCACACCAACTCTGGATCCAACACAGAATCTGATTCTGGAAGAGAATTAGAAGATGATGAAATTAAGGTATATTCTGAATTCACTCGATTTGATTACTGCTCTTAATGATTTCTTAAACAGTAATTACAAATTATCTTTAAAACTGAAAACTCTTATGAAAGAAAATACAAATCTAACAGAAGAAGTTAATGTTTTAAAGAATCAGATTGCAGAGTTTAAAACAGAAAGTATCATTCTTGAAACTGATATTGCATAATTGAAAACAGAGAATATATGCTTGAAAAATAGTTTTGCTGAACTTAAAGATGAAAGTTTAAATTTGAAAAATAATCATAATTCAACAACAATTGAAAATACCACAAGTAATTCTGATATGCATGAACAAGTTATTCAAGAATTTCTTGATAGTGGTATGGAAAGAAGCAAATACGCTTTTATGATTTATGAAGTCAGTAGAAACGAAAATAGAGGTATAGGATTTGAAGAAACAATAATTAAACCTAAACCTATATTTAAACATGTTTCCTCTGATATAGTGTGTACTGTTTGTTACAAGAAAGGTCATTCCAAAGTGTCTTGTCCTATGCTAAATACAAGGAAAAACAAGAAACTTTTCAAGACTAACAAACCTGGATTCAACCAGATTTGGGTACCAAAAGATAAAATTGTTTATGTTGCAGATGTTCTGAGCAACCAAAGTGAAACACCAATCATGGTGCTTGGTCAATGGATGCTGGCAACATATGAAGGGAAAAAGGTCTATGTTCCAACATCTACCAAACAGAAGCCAATTGACTCTGGTAGAAGAAGAACTGGTCAACACAATACCTATAAGAACCAGAACAAGAATCATAGGAGGAACAGGAAATATCAAAGAAATCATACATATCACACAAATCAGAACAGACAGAGAAATCACTTATATCAACAAACCTTGAACTACCAGAAGAATCTGAATTACCATCAGTTCCAGAACCAGAAGAATCAAAATTATCATCAGTTCCAGAATTATCAAAGGAACCTGATATATCAGCAGAAAGAGAAGAATCAGAATCAAGAGAGTTCTTCAAACACTCCAGTAAAATTCATCAAGATTACAAACCAGGAAGGGAATTCAAATCCCTTCATCCAAACCATCTAATCACAGAACATACGGATTCAGAATCTGAAAATCAGAAACAAAAGGATTTTCAGAGTAAAACTGAAATTGTTGACATAGAGGTTATATCTTGTTGTAAATACTATTATTGTTTGATATTTATGTTTAATGTGATAACAAGAAGCTTGATCTTAAAAATCAAAGCTAGATAAGTATTCTGCAGGTTTTCAAACTGTCAGAAGAATAGTATTTCAGTTCATTTTTAAAAAACAAGCAGAAACCACCAGAAGCAGAATTAATGGTTTGGCGGTATTGAGTTCATTTTTAAATTATTTGATTTGTATTATGTTATATGACAAATAGCTTGACCTGAAAAGTCAAAGCAAGATGAAGCTGATGCAGGTTAACTAGAACTAGAGGAAACTGATGCTGGTTTACCAGAACCAGAGCAAACCGAAGCTAGTTTACCAGAGGAAACTGATGAAGGTTTACTAGAACCAGAAGATGATACAGATCTACCAGAACTAGAAGCTGATGCATGCAAAATAACTTGAAAAAGAAGAAGATACCAGCAAGCATACGACAAGTCTTTAGAGGATAAATCTGAAGATAAGTTAGAAGAAAGAATAGATCACTCCAAGACATGGCCAGAACTTTGTTAAATGATTTAAATGTTGCAAAACAATTTTGGGCTGAAGCAATCAACACTGCATGTTACATTCATAATAGAGTCTATATTAGATTTACAAGAACCAGAGAAAGTAGAAGCAGATAAACCAGCAGAACATGGAGAAGTGGAGGATAAAAGCAAGTCAGAAGCATGTGACACATTTTCAAAGGATCAATACGATCAAATCAGAACCAGTCATGAGAAATCAGAAGAAAAATCTGGATGGAAATATCAATCATCTCATCCTGAAAATCTGATCATTGGAAGTGGAAGTGATTCTTTAAAAACCAGATCATCACTAAAAGACATCAGTTTGTTTGGCTTATTCTCATCGATTGAGCCTACCTCTGTTAGTGAAGCATTGCGGCAGATGATGGATGGATTATTGCAATGCAAGAAGAGTTAAATGAATTTAAGAGGAATGATGTTTGGGATCTAGTTCCAAGACCAGAAAAGAACATTTTTGGAATCAAGTGGGTCTTTAGGAATAAGCTAAATGAAAAAGGTGAAGTCGTCAGAAACAAGGCAAAACTTGTGGCACAAGGTTACAGTCAGCAAGGAGATATTGACTACACTGAGACTTTTGCTTCAGTGGCCAGAATTTTCTGAATTAATGCATCACGAATTTCAAATGAGTATGATGGGAGAACTGAAGTTCTTCCTAGGAATACAAATTCAGCAGTCAAAAAGGTATATACATTCATAAATCAAAATATACAAAAGAGCCTCTCAAGAAGTTTAAGACGAGTGATTGCAAACCTATGGCTACTCCAATGGAACCTACCTGCTCACTTGAAAAGGATGACTTAGGAAAAAAAGTTAATCAAAAATCCTATAGAGGAATGATAGGATCTCTACTTTATCTCACTGCTTCGAGACCTGATATCATATTTAGTGTATGCGTATGTGCTAGATTTCAGTCTGACCCTAGGAAATCCCATTTAACTGCCATTAAGAGAATCCTTAGATACCTAAAAGGCACTACCAACCTCACCTTGTTCTACAAGAAAACACCTATAGACAAACTGAGTGGATACTGTGACTCTGATTATGCTAGAGATAAACTCAAAAGAGATAGTAAAAGTGAAAACTGCATATTCTTATGAGAAAATTTAATATCCTGGACAAGCAAGAGACAAAGCACCATTTCCATGTCAACAGCAGAAGCTGAATACATTTCAGCAGCTGGCTGCAGCTCTCAACTACTATGGATGAAGCATCAACTTGAAGACTACAAAATATTAGAATCCAACATACCCATCTATTGTGATAACACCTCTGCAATTTGTTTAACCAAAAACCGGATCCTACACTCAAGAGCCAAACACATAGAGATCAAACATCATTTTATCAAAGATTATGTTCAGAAAGGAGTACTCAACATTCAGTTTGTATACACTGAACACCAATGGGCTGACATATTTACTAAACCACTATCTAATGATAGGTTTAAATTCATCAAGAAAAACCTTAATCTTATCTTCATCCCTAACCTAATAGCTTAGTTTAATTTTTTGTATGTTATTTTATTTTTCGTGCACATTTATAATTAAAAAAAAATCAGAAAAAAAAAGTTAAAAAAAAAATACAGAGGATCTCTTTTCTTCATTCAATCTTTTTTGTCTGATGACAAAGGGGGAGAAGATGTAATATTTGATAAAATATCTGAGGGAAAAGATGATGTATTTGAAAGGATTAGAAGATTATGTATGATGTATTTGATATGATATCTGGGCATTAGACTTAGGGAGAGAAAATATAAAATGAAGCTTAGTCTTAGGGGGAGTCAAAGTTAAAAAAAAAGAAAAAGTATTATAAAAAATACATTGTTTTTCATCATCAAAAAGGGGGAGATTGTTGGAACCAAGTTGGTTCTTGCAATTAAAGTTTTGATGTTAACAAATGTATTTTATGAAAATAACATATTTGACTTAGAAGAAGAATGAAAAATGTCACCAGAAGAATAGATCAGAGGATGACGTTACCAGAAGCAGAAATCAGAGGATAACGTCACCAGAAGATGACGTCAACAGAAGCAGCAATCAGAGGATGATGTCTCCAGAGGATATCATCAGAGGAATCTATCAAAGAAATATGCTCAAAACAGAATCTGAGAAAAATGCCCAAAACAGAATCTGAGAAAAATGCTTAAAACAGAATTGGAGCAAAAGACTGGAGAAACAAAATCTAGCTAAAAATATGCTCAAAACAGAATCTGAGAAATATGCTCAAAACAGAATCTGAGAAAAATGCTCAAAACAGAAGCGGAGCAAAATGCTCAAAACAGGTTAATCGAAATACACTCTAGAAGTAAAGCATCAGTGAGCAAAAGACTCAAAACAGAATCTGAGCAAACTACTCCAGAATATTCTCAAAACAGATTAATCGAAATATACTCCAGAAGTAAAGCATCAGTGAAGTCCTAAAGTTCAACTATAAATAGAGAGTTAATGATGAAGATTAAAGCATCGAAAAACACCAGAACTCAAGCTTCAATTCAAAGTTATCTGAGAGTTCAAAAGAGAGAAACACAAATGAGCAAGAACAATATTTTCTAAGTGTTTTCGAGAGAGAAATACAGTGCGACAATCAGCTTTCTAGAAGCAATAAAAGAGTGCAAGAATAAGTGCAGCAAACAGTTTTCTAGAAGCAACGTTGCAAAGTTCCAAACCTTTATTATAGTGGTGTAGATTCCTTCTTCAATCTGGGGTTGTCAGATTGGTAGGAGAAAACTTGGCTAGTTTAGTCAAGGTGTTGTTATTCCTCAAAAGTCAAGGGTTGTCAGGCTGTTTGAGAAGACTTAGCTGGTTTAGTTAAGGTGTTGTTGTTCCTCAAAAGTCTGGGGTTGTCAGGCTGTTTGGGAAGACTGACTTGAAGGGTCAGTGGTGTTGTAATTCAAAGGAGTTTGAATTAGTAAAAAGGCCTTCTGAACGAAGGGACTAGACGTAGCCTAGTTAACGGTGAACCAATATAAATTACTGTGTTATTATGTTATTATTATCCGCTGCTGAATCTGATTAGTTATTTATCGAATAATTCAAATCAATATTTAACAAAACAGCAAAAGTAATTTAAGTTTGACAAACACAATTCAACCCCCCTTCTCGTGTTTGCACCTTCAACGTCATCCTCTGATTTTTCATACTTCTTCTAATTCAAAATATGATTTTCATAAAATACTTTTGTTAACATCAAAACTTTAATTGAAAGAACCAACTTGGTTCCAATATAATTATTTTTACAATATTAAATAATTTTTATTTTTGAATTTTATTAAACAATTTTTTGATTGATACAATATGAAAGAACTTATAAATAAATATTAAATATAATCACGATTGAGTAATTTTTATTGAATTAATTAGTAAAAAATTAAAGAGTAAAATTATGCTATAAATACTAAAAAGTTATGCTAAAAATATTAATGATATTAATTAATTCAAAAATATAAATTTGAGGTCTAAAATTACTTGAGCCCCAAGACAGCAACCTCACTTGCCTCCTCAGTTCTCATTCTGGGTGCTCTTAGTGACTTATTTGATAATTTCACTAGGCATGGAAATATAACTCACACATGCAGGTATACACATGTCCCGCTAATGAAATTATTATTATTTTAAAAAATTTATATACATAAATTTATTTATTTTATTTAATATATTTTTTATAAATTATAAATTTTTATGTCCCATGTATAGAAAATATAGTAGGAACTCCACTTACAAATTACAGTCCCAACAAAAAACAAGTATGAGTTTTCCCAAACTCCTTAGAGGCAGGGTTGGGAATGACAAAATCTACCTCATTGTCATAGCTATATTAAAACATAATTATTTTATTTAATAAATTATATCTCAATTATGAAGAGGAATAGACTAAATGTGAAGGAATCCTTGCTTCAAGACTTCACACACCTTCTTCACTATCAGACCACTCCTCAAAAATGGTAATCATTATTGTGTACCTATAGACTCCTTCAGAAATACGGTAGAGGCTTATATGCGAGAGTGAGCATTGGTCGGTCTTGGGATGTAGTGTGTCCTCCGTAAACCAATAAATCAGTATCATGTAACTGTTTTGAATATCATTCTTTTTATTTTTATTTTTTGCAAAATCGTAAATCATTCTTCCGTAATTTCGGGTAATTTCGGGCTTATTAAAAGATTTCTTTGTCTGTAGTGTGTCCTCCGTTTTAGTTTTTCTAGTAATTTCGGACTTTTTCTGTTTTACCTAATTTTTGCACTAGGGTTTCTATTATCTATTTAAAGACTTTCTATGGTGTAACAAAAGGAATCTTTTAATAAAATAATTAATTTTAAGAGTTTTTCTCTTCTCTCGTGGATTCCAGAATTTGTTCTTTTTCTTAGGATTAGCGCTTGCTAACCTTTGCGATATTTCGACTGCGTCAACCAATAAAGGCAAAAAAAACATAATTGAAAAGAAAAATGAGAACATTTTTGGTTTCTGTAGAACTAAAAAGTGATCTTCGTGTTGAGGAAAAAACATTTTTGATATATGTTTTAATGACAACAAACCTTTTAAATTAAATGATTAAGTTTTATGAATGGTGGTCTACTAATGATTTCACTTAAGTTTGTTTAAGGAACCTAAATGCATAAGTGAACAAAGCAAGAATCGAAGAAAACAGCAGCAGAGAACATTCTTGACATATTCTGGAAAACGGAGAATGTTCGCAAGACTGTGATAGCATAAAGACCAAACTTTCTCCACCACTTAATTAAAGTTATTGCATCTGGAATTTACATCACTACTGAGAGTACATGACAAGGTACAAATGTGATCAATTAGAATCAAAAGGAACCATTCTAATCACAAAGAAAAAAGGCCATGAATCAAGCTGCCAAAGCAAGACTAAACAGTCTCCAGAATGTTCAGAATTAACAGCATGTTAATGATTTAAGGAAAGCCAAGAAATCAGCATAAAGAAAACTCTTGACACAATCTAAAAAAAAAGCAGATGTTACCCGATGCCATCAAAGGATACCTCACCAAGCTGCCATTAGAGGATACCTCACGAAACTGTCATCAGAGGATACCTCACGAAGCTGCCATCAGAGGATACCTCACCAAGCTGCCATCAGAGGATACCTCACCAAGCTGCCATCAGAAGATACCTCACCAAGCTGTCATCAGAGGATACCTCACGAAGCTTCCATTAGAGGAACCCTCACCAAGCTGCCATCAGAGGATACCTCACCAAGCTGATATCAGAGGATACCTCAACCAGAGGATATCAGAGGATACCTCAACCTAGAGGATATCAGAGGATACCTCAACCAGAGGATATCAGAGGATACCTCAACCAGAGGATATCAGAGGATACCTCAACCAGAGGATATCAGAGGATACCTCAACCAAAGGATACCAGAGGATATCTCCAGAAAACGATATCAGAGGATATCCCCAGAAAATACATTCAGAGGATACCTCCAGAAAATACATTCAGAGGAAGAACCAAGTCTGTTCTTGGACATCAGAATGTCCAAAATGATCAGATCAGTCTCCAGAATGTCCAGAATGATCTGCTGTCCAGAATGATCTTCTGTCAAGAATGATCATCAGTCTCCAGAAATGATTATCAATCTCCAGCATGTTAACAATCAATCTCCATCATGTTAACATTAATCTCCAGCATGTTTAACATCATTTTCAAGCAGTGTATCATCAGTCTCCAGATTGATAAACAATCTCCAGCAGCAAACAACGTTCTCCAGGACTCTACTCATTTCATCAAGGCTGTTGGAACCTGATTTTTATGCAAGGAAAAATCATGTTTATTTTAAACAAATTTCCAGTACATCAACATGAGATATGAAGCTTTAAAGATAGCAAAAGAAACACTCTAAAAGATCTAAGAAGAAAAGATTTAGAGCAAAGCAAAACAGATGAAACAGCTGAAAATGATCATTCTCCAGCTTCTGCTTTTCTGCACCAGAACATTCTCCAAATTCTGAACTTGTTCAAGAACGATTCTGATTTAATGTACAGCATCACATTCTGACACGTATTATTTTAATCAAACTAATGCTACAATGTGCACAGATCAGATGGCAAAACATTAAACAAATATAAGAAAGTCAAGAAGTCAAAAAAGGCAGAAAAGTTGAGTCAAAAGATTTGAAATACATGATTATTTTATTCTGTCCCTTGATCAAGAGAACCTTCTCAAACGGTAATATCAAGCCCTCAAGGACTTCCTGAATATATATTAAAGGAACCTCACTGATCAAGAGAAAAACAACAGCTTCAAGTACAGAGAAAAACATCACTCACATAAATCTACACACTTGAAAGCTTCTCAAGAAATCAGTAACCTTCTATATCAAATTCTCTATCTTTAGTTTACTGAAACCATTAGTAAAGAATCTAAACTCAAACAAGAGTTGAGTCAAAACAGATTCTGTTTTAAATCCTATCATTGTCATTCAACACTCAAGATTATAAGGCTTGTTTATAGCTTGAGTGAGTCATTTTTAGAAAAATCCTTTTAAGGTTAAAAGGTGAAGTTGTAAAATCCTATCAAGGGTTGATAGGTGATCCGATTGTAATTCTTTCTGGGTGGAAAGGATTGACAAACTGTAACAGATCAAGGCTGATCTGAACAAGGTGCTGTAAAACCAAGAAGGTTCTTGTTTTAAACACTTAGTGGAAAATCTCACCGTTGTGAGGACTGGACATAGCCCCGGTTGGGTGAACCAGGATATATCTGTGTGTGATATCTCTTCCCTTATCTCTATTTACTTTCAGTCTGTTAATTATCAAGTTAAATAGATAAACTGAACTGTTGATTTTAACTAACCAAGAACGTTCTCTGTTTTCTGGTGAAAATCAAGAACGTTCTCCTTTTACTGTTTTCACAACCAAGATCAATCTTGAGTTATTTTCTTAAGTTTCTAACAGGAATTTTAAAAGGGTGGATTTACAATTCAAACCCCCCTTTCTTGTAAATCGATATTGCTACTTCACTTCATTTCTGCTGAATTGCAATGTAAAATAAAATTAAAGAAAGATAAGAACAAGAATAACACCAGGATATACGTGTTCGGTCTCAATAACTTGATACCTACGATGTAAGACCCTTAATTTTTAATTAAAATTATGGAATTAATTTTAATTGTATTTTTGGTGATATTTGCAAAATATTTAATATATGTATGTTTGAGTAAATATATATATATAAATATTTATTTTGGAGGTTGAAATAAAAATTATTGGATGAAGATTAAATTAATTTAATTACGAGTAATTAAATTAATTGGGCAGTTAATTGAGGATTAGTGGCTAATTACAAGCAATTAAGTGCTAAAGGAGCCAGCATTATTTTAATATTATTTTTGGGTGAGGTGGCACCACAAAAGCCTATAAATAGGAGTGAGAAGGATGGTGAAATCAGAACACCATCCCTCCTTCCTCACTGCCCATACTGCATGTAATAGTGCTGCATGTAACAGTACCCCATTTTCCATCCCATTCTGTTTGCTGTTTCTGCCTTCCCCATTTCCAGTCACGATTACAAAGAAGAAAAGAGGGAACTCTTCAAAACACCATTACTTGAAAATCCAAGCACTGAAACACTAAAACCCCAGTACAAAAGTTAATCCCCATACCATTACGGAGCTAGAGAACTCAGTTTTGTAGCAGCAAACGCATGCGGGAGTTTCGCCGTTTTTGACGCATACACTTTAGCAGAAGCAGAACATGCAACAAGGGTAAGCGCACCTTGCACTTTCTAGTTGCATTAGGGCTGTAAGTGCATAACTTTCATGGCATTACTAGTGTTTTCATTACTGTTTTGAAACTGGTTTGCCTGATGCTTGAAAGAAATGAAAAATGCATTTTTTTTGACGTTTTAAAAGCTCTGTGATGATGGCTGTTTGAGCTGAATGCACTAAAATTGTGTTGTTTATGTGGGAAAGTGGAAAATGTCTTGAATGTTATTTCAAACATGATTTAAAAATGCATGTTCATAAAGCTGTTTTGAAATGCAAAAATGCATTATGTTTGTGTTTTGATGCTCTGTGATGCTGCATGTTATTCTGATGTGTTGTGAAAGCTGAAATGCTTGCTTATTATTCTGATGTGTTGTGAAAACTGAAATGCTTGCATGTTATTCTGATGTGTTGTGAAAGCTGAAATGCTTACTTATTATTCTGATGTGTTGTGAAAGTTGAAATGCTTGCATGTTATTCTGATGTGTTGTGGAAGCTGAAATGCTTGCATGTTATTCTGATGTGTTGAGAAAGCTGAAATGCTGAATGATGATCTGATGGTTTGAAAGTCTGGATGATTCGTTGTTGATGACTCTGATTCTGTTTCTGTTTCTGTTATGAGTGATTCTGATGATGCTGGTGATTTAAAAAGAAAAGGGATTTTAATGAGGAAAGTATTGTCTGGAAAAAATGTTGAATCTGTTTTAATGTTGGTTGTTTGTTTTTAAAAGAAAACAGTTTGAAAAAGGTTGAAATCTCAGGAAAATTTCACTGGTTTTCGAAGGTGTATTCGAATACAACATGTGTGATTTCCACTACAACCTGTCAAGTTTCTGTTTTACTTAAGTTTTCAAACTTGTATTCGAATACGAGCCCCTGTATTCGAATAAGAGGAAGGATTTTTGCTTCTGACTTAGCATCTGTATTCGACGACGACCATGTCGTATTCGAATACAGAAGTGGGATTTTAACATTGTATTCGCATTTGTATTCGACTACAGACATGCTGTATTCGAATACAGAATGCAGATTTTCACTAGTTTCAGTTTCTGTATTCGAATACAGTGGGTCTGTATTCGAATACAGATTCGTGTTTTTCCAAAAGCACTGTTTTTAGCTTCTGTATTCGAATACAAGGAAGCTGTATTCGAATACAGATTCGTGTTTTCCAGAAAATCAAGTTTTAAACACTGTGATATACATTTTAAAGTGTTGGGAAACCTTGAGAAGGGTTATAGTGATTTTAAATGGAGTTCTTGAAATATTTTGAAGAGGAGAGGATGAAGTATTGAAAACCTTTAATGATTTGGGAGAAAATGTTGAATTTTTTAAGGTTTTGTCTTTTGTATTCGACTACAGGCATGCTGTATTCGAATACAGAATGTTAAAATTGCAGTTTTTGACTTCTGTATTCGAATACAGGGGGTCTGTATTCGAATATAGATTCGAGTTTCCATAATTTCCAAGTTTTTAAGAGTGTTTTGTAAACCCTGAGTGTTTGGGGAATGTTGGGATTGTTGTGGGGAATTAAAAGGGAACTTTTGGTGATATTTTGAAGTTGTGGTGATGAAGTTTTCAAGACTTTACTGATGTAATGAAAGATGTTGTTTTGTGCACTAAGAGTGTGATTCTGCACTGTTTTTGGCCTCTGTATTCGAATACATACAGATTCGTAAAATTCCAGAAAATCCCAGTTTTAACCACTGTATTTGAATTTTAAGAGTTTGGGAAAACATTTCAAAATGTTAATCAATACTTGGCTGTTTAATCATGATTGTGATGATGATAATTCTGACTGTGCTGAGATATTTTAAACATGATGAAAAACATGAATTTTCTGATTTGCATACTATTTCTAGAGAAGTGAAACATTGCATATTCATGCATTTGCATAGTCAAGTGGTACCCGCGATGGGCCACAGAGTAATGCGCAACCACGTGCTGATATGTTGAGCGATTTCACGAGTGCTGGACTGTTGAGCGTCTGCACTAGGTACTGATCTGTTGAGCGATTGTACCTTGGTATATTGTGCTGGTCTGTTGAGCGACTGCACTGGTACTGGACTGTTGAGCGTCTGTACCTTGAAATGCGCAACCACGTGCTGATAGGTTAAGCGATTGCACGAGTGCTGGTCTGTTGAGTGACTGCACTAGGTACTGATCTATTGAGCGATTGTACCTTGGTTTATGTCAAACGCGCTAGTCTGTTGAGCGACTACACGAGTGCTGGACTGTTGAGCGTCTGCACTGGTGCTGATCTGTTGAGCGATTGCACCTTGGTCTTGAGGGCCGTTAATGTCAAATATATTGTGCTGGTCTGTTGAGCGACTGCACCTTGGTGATTCCAAGAAAATTGTATACATGAGCATATACATATTGCATTGAGAGATTGACCGGTGGGTCACGTTTGATTATATGATGAATGAGTGGAAATTGAATGTGTGTGAGTACTATTCAGAATCTGAATTTCTGATTTAACGATTGTGATTTGCTGAGGTGTTGTCTGTACTTACCACCTATTTTCAATATTAATTGATTGCTGTTTTGAAAAGGCATACATGTCATGAGATTTCAAAATGAGCATCCTTAATTTTCATCATTGTCATATGTTATACCATGGGTGTATTTGTTGTTGTGAGATATATGCTATGTGATTATTTGTTAATTTCAGTCGGTGACCCTTTACTATTATTGTGGACTTTGGGCTTTGCCCTCAGATGTTACCCGAACCCGTCCTACCGACGGTTACACTAACGACGGAGACGTCGTTAGTTTCCCTTGATCTTTACGTACAGCGTAGCTGTGGACAACGCAGAGGGATGGACAATTGGGTGAAGAAGAGACTTGTAGAGGATACGGTGGAAACCGTGCTACTGTAGCTTTAGTGCATGATAAGACTAGACTTTTGTATACGGTCTTGAGTTTTGGGAAATGTAATTTAATTTGGGAATTAATGTAAGACCTTTCCGCTGTATTTTTCCGCGCTCTGATACTATTTAGTGGCCACAGGTCGGGTGTTCTCTATTGAAATGAACTGATGAAAATTTTATTTTAATTCCCTTGAATTAATTCTGAAAATTCTTTTATTTATTTATTCGGTAAGAAAAAAAAATACACTCGTGTTGTGTTTTAAACTCGGGGTGTTACATACGACATCACGGGTAAGGAAGCAAAGCAATCACAATGAGTATTGAATTTACAAGATTAAGACATTCTTGATGAATGTTTTTTACCAATCTACTTTCAAATCCCTTAGGATTCAATTATAGTATAGCAAAAGGGTTGTATCGTATCCACTGGGAATTGGAAATACAATGTCGTTCTTTAATGAATCACTCGAGCAATAAGTTTTCAAGTATTTGGATGATTGTTTTGGTAACCAAATTGAAATGTAACATAAGCAATAATAAAAAAAAAGGATTTAAAAACACTGAGAAAACTGTTGGAATTGGATTCATCTATTAACTCTTCAGTATCCTATTGATTCAACATACAAATCATGTTCTATGCTTAATTTCATCACATCAGTTCTTATCTATCTCATTAATCTCTTACATGAGAAGATTAACAATTCCCTAATCTAATTACCGATCTCTCGCATAATTAAAAAGGACAACCGTAACGAGTTCAGATGTAAATTGACAAACAGACTTAATTCTATTTCTAGCAATCAAGCTTGTTAGATGAGATAATCTAAGTCCGACTTAAACATGTAGTTCTCACTCACATATCAAATCTAAATTCATGCCTTAGGTGATCAAGCTAAAACATGTATGAAGAATAAGATTAAATCATTGAAATCATAGCATAGAAACAGATATCTGTATATAGAAATCAAATTAGATACATCCAAGTTAAAGAGTTACATCCAATCCCAACAAAAGAAAATTAGCAATCCATAGCCATGGATGCTTTCAAGCTCAAAGCGAAGATCTAAGAAGAACGGACGGCTCTGTGATGTCTCGGGAACAACTCCAGCTCTTCGGTTGAACCCCAATCAAGCAACCAGTTCTTTTCTCTGTCTTCTCTCTTGATTTCTCTTTTTTAACCTCGTAACCGCCTTTTTTTTTAAGTCTGTCTGTGCGTTTTTAAAGGAAATTAGTTGATGGTCTCGCTTAAGCCAGGCCAATCTGGCTTAAGCCAACAGGTTTCTTCATGCTTAGGAAAGGTTGCCCGCTTAAGCTAGAAAATATATGGCTTAAGCCAACTGAGTTCCTCAAAATCCATCTCTACCTCATTTTCGCTTAAACGGTCCTTCTGGTTTTGCTTTCAGCATTCTTCTAGCTTAAGCCAACCTGTTTTGGCTTAAGCCAAGTTCTTCAACTTTGACTTTTTGCTTTTCCTTTGCTTGGACCACTTTGATATTTCTCCTACAATTAAACACAAAGTAATTAACACTTATAATTAACATATTTACCATAATATTTATATAGAAACTAACTACTTGCTAAAATAACCTATTGAGGGATAATTTAACATATATCTTAAACATTTCAAACGTATAAGTGCCCAAAAGATCATGGAAAATTAGATAAATTTGGCACTTATCAAGTACATGAGCATATATATAATGCATCGGGGTGGTTGACCGATGGGTCACGATTTGGTTATATGATGATGATTAGAAAGTGATGTGTGTAAGTACGTTATAAAATCTGAATTTATGATGAATGTTTGTGACTGCTGAGGTGGTAGTTGTACGTACAATATGTTTTCTATATTAATTGGTTGCTGTTTGAAAAAGCATATATGTCAGGAAATTTCAAATGAGCATCCTTAATTTTCATCACTGTTATATGTTATGCCATGGATGTATTTGTTCTGTGATATAAATTCTATTTGTTTATTTGTTAATTTCGGTCGGTGGCCCTTTACTATTATTGTGGAAATTGAGCTTTGCCCTCAGATGCCCCCCAAACCCACACCCCCGGTGGGTACCCAGACGACGGAAACGTCGCTAGATTTCCTTGATCGACATTTGCGTACTGCTTGGTTATTTGACCCCATCTCAAGCAGGGAGACTTATACGGGGAGGTTGGCAAGGACGTGCAGAACCGACGGAGTAGAGGATTTCGTGGAGCACACTTACACGAGTATTGAATTTCCCGTGCCTTCCAAATTAGTATTAGAGGCGCATGGAATTTTTGATGACGCGGAGGAGCGAGTTGGAGGGGCTGTACGTGAACCCGAGGCAGAAGAGGAGAACAAGGGGCCGAAGCCAGTAGCAGCTGATATTCCGGGCCCGTCTAGGATATCCGACGATTGTTATGAGATTCCGGCACCGCCGAAGCGACCTAGACTGTGCATTGATCTGACTTCATAGGAGACTGATCCCTCTCTTTATAAAACTCCCTAACAGAATATGTGATACACAAGTAATGGTCATAACAATGATATGAATGTAAATTCCATGAATCCATTAGGCAAATCACACTATCCATGTTTTCAACCAAAGGAAATTTCAATGATTCACACAAGTTCTTTTAGAACCAAATCAAGGTAAGTGTTTCACTCATGTTCAGCCATTGAATCACAACAAATCAAATTTGTTACCTGTCTCAACAATTATCAAGATTGCATAGTTAATCAAGGATCACTAAGGGCTTTTCAGGGTTGTAATGTGGCCAGGTTTCAAAGAATATTGGTTTTTCTGGATATCAAAGTACTTTCAAACCAAGAGAGCAATTATAATGAGATTTACAATAAAACCATGCATTCATGCTCACTTCACTTTTCCTTTTACCAATCCCTTTTTGTCACCCTTCTTTTCACATTTGGATTTATAGAACCCTTTTTCATTCTCATAATTTTCTCAATTTTTCTCTTTATCTTTCTATTCTTTATTTTAAGATTAAGATTATGTACTAAAGATTGAGAAAATTTGAACCAATTTTGCTTTCTTCGCAAAGAGAACACAAACAGCTTCCACTTCCCCCAACTTTGCATAAATGCATACAATCCCATTATAAATGCTCTTTTAACTTTGAAAGTAAGGGATAAACATTGTTTTTCTTTAGGGTTTGGGATTAAACAAAAGAACAAAAATACTTTTCATTTCAGGCTCAGAATGGGTAGACAATAGATATTCCTATACAAGGGTAGGCTATTTGGTCAAGTAGCTATATACTCTAATGAACAAAAATTGCCTTGATCCTTTCCTATCATTTCTATGCAATCAAAATAATCAGAGACTCAAACAAATCCAACTGTGCAAAACAAATGGCGAATCTCTCATACTTACATTGTTTAAGGTCACACTCCCTCACCAAGTTCAGGTACAAATTTCCTGATTTCAAACATTTCAAGGTTATGCCAATGACTTTCATGTAAAAAATACAATTATACATGTCATGGCATCAAGAGTGCAACCACAAAATCCATCAAGGAGATATATTTCTAACTTTTAAATTTCAAAATAATCATGCAAAACTTTTGACTTTTCATGAATCATACTTACGAAAATGAACCAATCATCATGCAATTAAGTACCAGGAAAACATGGTATTATCAGCTAAAAAGTACTAATTAACCAAACTAAACAATGAAACAAAGTATTGAAATAAAGTGCTAGAACTGGAAAAAAAATGGCAGAAATTAAAAATGAACTCTTTTTGTGATGTGCTGCGTGATAGCTCATCAATCCTCATCCTCTTGGTCTATTTGATCCACCATGTGCTGCTCTGTTCCGTCTTTCTCGGCCTGATCAACTCCATGTGCTCCTGGTTCTGTGGTTGTACTAGTAGCTGCTCTCTGACTGCCTTCTCCCTCCTCAAAAATTGGCCTGTCCCCAGGCCAAGCACAATGTGATTGAAATTCATTATAGGATAGCCATCTATATGGTGGAGGACCCTCATGAACCGAAACAGCGTATGATTGCTAATAAATAGCTTCTTGTGTGAAAATATGCTCCTACCTGTTGTAAAGCTGCTCCTGTATGGCATACATAAACTCCTGTCTGGAAAACATCTCTGTTATCTGCCTATGCATCTGCTCTTCGTCTGATATTATTGATGCAACATCCACTGAGAATTGTTCCATGATGCAGTAAATCAAACACGCCCTTGACATGTTGATTCGTGATATGTGTAAGGTGGGCTTGATGTTGGACAATAGAAAAGTCATCCAAATTTGTGTCAGTGTCTTCATCTGGGATCTTTTTATTTCCTTCTTTGCTGCCTCCCAACCTGATACGCACAATGTTGGCATTATCTCATTGTTAATGACTCTGTTCTCTGGTGGCATCATTTTTTGGTATCCACATAACCCTTCCTCGTCTAATACTGATTGATCTTCCAGATATGCACTAATGGTATTCCTATCATAAAGAATTCTTTTCCCCAGAACAAATGATTCCCTTCTTGCCTGTTGATTTGTAGTATACGCATTGGCATAAAAGTATTTGACAATATCAGGATTGAATTGCTTTGGCAGTGTTGCTAACTTTCTCCATCTCCTTCTTTGTAGCTCATGTTGAAATACCTCATACTGCCCTGGGAGAAGCTCCACTCTTCTTTCTTTTATAAATTGCAGCAACCTAATAGCCAAATACCTAGAGAATTTGATAGAGGATCTGAATTTCTTCTTGTCAAACTCTAAAGTGGCATGCTCTTGTGAACCATCCTGAGAAGTTTCCCCTCTTCGTCTTTTGTGTGGGTTTTTGGTTGTTGCCATTCTGGAAAAACAAAAAAAAATTAGAAAAGAACAAATAAAACTCAAAGTTACTTCCAATAGGCAAACCAAACTCTACAATTTTCTTTGAACATTGCAGCCAATATCAATCATGATTCATGGAAATGAGCATTTTCAAGCAAAAGCAAGTGTAGTTTCAAAAATAATCTCTTCCTCAAAAAGATGTTCATGAACTAATTTCTATTCACTTGTGTTTGTTCTTGCCTATATTTCCCAGTCATTCTTGCTGAACCATTTTAATATTCATTCAATGATTTTGACAAACATCTATAGTGCGATACGAGGCTTTGGTTCATTTTCAAGCTCATGAAACATAATAAACATATTTCAACATCCCATAAACTTTGTGAGATCATTGTTTATCCACACTTTTAAGTAGACACATGGGATTGTATTTAAAGCAAATCATTGCTCAACTATTTATAGCACCAAATTAAGCATAACCTTCTCTTGAGCATTTTGTCAAACACTTAGTATACACTAGTTCATGCTCATGGTTACAAACACTTAGGCACCTATCTTCAACACATGAACACATAACCAAATTGATTCAACAGCCCCTCAATCATAACAGATGCACAATGTCAATCAAAATATATAGAGAGAATCCAAACATTTCATATTCTTAGACACACTCTCAACCTTACTTCTCTCTAGTTCATTCACCATAAAAAAAATTATTATTCTCTTTCAAGTTCAAAACATGCAATCCTTTTTCATGGCAAAATAATTGATCCATTCGTACTTACCCATGAATTCCCAATTTAGAACCGTAGGTTGCAAAATTAAATTGAGGAGAAAGAGTTAACTTACTTGAGAGGAGAATCAATGAACTATTGATGCAAGTGACAAATCGTGAGTTAGAGTGAGAGGAATCGTGATTGAGGATGAGAGAAAACGTGTGTTTAGCAAGGGAGTATGGCTTAAGCAAGGGAGTACACGGCTTAAGCGAAAATTAACCTGAAAGTATTTATTTATTTTTTTTCTTTTCTGCAGTGTTATACCGCTTAAGCCAAGGTTCCTCTTGCTTAAGCTAAAAATGACCAGAGAAGGCTCTATTTTGTCCCTGTAAATCTCGCTTAAGTTGAAATTGTCTTGCTTAAGCGAGGGACCTGAAATTCTGCATTATTATGCAGAATAAGACTTGGAACCCTTGTAAAAAAAATTGTAATGCTAACCTGCCTTGCTTTTCAATCATCATGAAACATTGTAGTCTTCATTTTGGACCTGTGGCAAGCTTGAATTCATCTTGTTAGTTTCAACAATCAACAAGTCTAATTCACATTCATTCCAAAGACAAATTCACTCTATTTACCCAAGTGGATACCTCAAAATTTGTTTCGCACATTTTCAATGACCTTCAAGGCATCATACCAACTATCCACCATATAAGAAACTTGTGTGAATCTTAAAATCAACAAAAGATGGACTATTTCCACAAGATTCCAACTTTTACCCACAAAATTCACTTCAAATGCAATTTTTACATATTTTCACAACCCAACACTTCAAATTTTGCATTTCTCCCATTTCTTACATTCTAATCACTCAAACTTTCCATTTACATCATAAGAAATTTGTGGAAAGTTTAAAAATACATATTCGAGCATAATCTCTCATGATCACATTCCACACACATGAAAAACACAACTTAACATCTGCCTATACAAAATTACAACAACATCACATAATTGACAATAAAACTTAACTAAACAATTGAAAATTAGCATTTAAACACAATCAAACTAAAAAGCAAGTTAAATTAACTCAAAAACCTGGGTTGACTCTCAGTAAGCGCTTCTTTAACGTCATTAGCTTGACGCCTTTGTATTTTCACATATCATTCAAGTAGAGCATAGTGGTGATCAATTTAACATCACCACATAAGTATGGCTTTAATCTCTGACCATTCACCACTCATGTCTCTTTGGACTCGTTATCTTCCAATTCAACTGCTCCATAGGGTTTTACCTCTTTGATTACAAATGGACCTGACCATTTTGATTTTAGCTTTCCCAGAAACAACCTCAACCTGGAATTGAACAAAAGTACTTGTTGGCCTGGCTTGAAGTTTCTTTTTACAAGCTTGCTGTCATGATACTTTTTCACTTTCTCCTTATACAGCTTTGAAGATTCATAAGCTTGATGCCTCAATTCCTCTAATTGATGCAGATGTTTCTTTCTTTCAACTCCTGCAACATTTAGATCAAAATTAAGAAATTTCATGGCCCAAAAGGCTTTGTGCTCCAATTCTACTGGTAAATGGCATGCTTTGCCATAAACCAATTGAAATGGAGTTAAGCCTATCGGTGGCTTATAAGCAGTTCTATAAGCCCATAAGGCATCATCCAGCTTTTGTGACCAATCCTTCCTTGAACTTGAAACTGTTTTCTCCAGGATCTTTTTAATTTCTCTGTTAGAAACTTCAGCTTGTCCATTTGTTTGTGGATGGTAAGGTGAGGCTACTTTGTGCTTTACACCATAATGTTGCAACGCCTTGGCCAACTGTGAATTGCAAAAGTGTGACCCTCCATCACTAATAATTACCCTGGGTGCTCCAAAATGAGTGAATATGTTTTTCTTTAAGAACTTCACTACCACTTTACCATCTACTTTAGGAGTTGCTATTGCTTCCACCCACCGTGAAACATACTCCATAGCCACCAAAATGTATTCATTGGAGAATGAAGATGGAAATGGGCCAATGAAGTCCATGCCCCAGCAATCAAATACCTCCACTTCCAAGATGTTTTGTAGAGGCATTTCATTTCTTTTGCTTATTCCACCTAACCTTTGGCATGCATCACACTTTTGCGCATGGAAATGTGCATCTTTGAATAGGGAGGGCCAGTAAAAACTAGATTGAAGAACCTTCACAGCAGTTCTCTCACCATGGAAATGTCCTCCATAAGGTGAGTTGTGGCAATGCCACAATATACTCCTAGCCTCATCAGAAGCTACACATCTCTGCAACAATCCATCAGCTCCAATCTTGAATAGATAAGGATCATCCCACAAGAAATAGATGGCATCCCTGAGAAATTTCTTTTTCTGATGATGATTGAGATCATCAGGGATTACACCTGCTGCTTTGTAATTGGCCATATCAGCAAACCATGGCCTTTCTTGTACAACAAACAGCTTTTCATCTGGAAATTCATCTGTTATTTCTTTTTCCTTTGCGGTCACCTCATTATTCATCAGCCTGCATAAATGATTAGCCACTAAGTTTTCCCTGCCACTTTTATCTTTAATTTCAAGATCAAATTCCTGCAACAACAAAATCCATCGAATCAGTCGTGGTTTGGAATCTGCTTTTGTTAAAAGGTACTTAATAGCTGCATGATCTGTAAAAATAACAACTTTAGATCCAATCAAGTAACTTCGAAATTTCTCTAAAGCATACACTATAGCTAGTAATTCTTTTTCAGTGGTAGCATAATTCATTTGAGCATCATTCAACACTTTACTAGCATAATGTATGGCATGAAACATTTTATTCTTTCTTTGACCTAGCACTGCTCCTACAGCATAATCACTAGCATCACACATTTTCAAAGTCAAGGTTCCAATTAAGTGCAATAATGATAGGAGCAAAAACTAAATTTTGTTTCAATTGTTCAAAAGCTTTTAAACATGCATCATCAAAACGAAAAGGAGTATCCTTATTCATAAGATTGCTCAATGGCTTGGCAATCTTAGAGAAATCCTTGATGAAACGTCTATAAAAGCCAGCATGCCCGAGAAAGCTTCTAATCCCTTTGACATTTGTTGGAGCTGGTAGCTTTTGAATGACTTCCTCCTTTGCTTTATCAACCTCCATACCCTTTGATGAGATTTTATGGCCCAGGACAATTCCTTCAGTCACCATGAAGTGACATTTCTCCCAGTTCAAGATAAGGTTTGTTTCAACACACCGTTTCAATACAGTGTCCAAGTTCACCAAGCATAAATCAAAAGAAGCTCCAAATACAGAGAAGTCATCCATGAAAACTTCTATACATTTTTCCACCAAATCTGAGAAAATAGTTAGCATACATCTCTTGAAGGTTGCATGAGCATTGCATAGTCCAAAAGGCATATTCCTGTAAGCAAAAATACCAAAAGGGCATGTGAAAGTTGTTTTCTCCTGATCTTCTGGATTTACAGTGATTTGATTGTAACCGGAGTAACCATCCAGAAAACAATAGAAAGCTTGCCCAGATAATCTTTCCAGCATTTGATCCATAAAAGGCAGTGGGAAGTGGTCCTTCCTAGTGGCTTTATTCAGCTTCCGGTAGTCAATACACATTCTCCAACCTGTGACAGTTCTGGTTGGAATTAATTCATTTTTTTCATTGGCTACCATGGTCATTCCTCCTTTCTTTGGTACCACCTAGACTGGACTCACCCAAGCACTATCTGAAATAGGGTAGATCATTCCGGCTTCAAGCATCTTCACCACTTCTTTTCTGACTACTTCTTTCATGGTTGGATTCAATCTTCTTTGAGGATGGGCTACAGGTTTAAAATCATCCTCCATTAGAATTTTATGCATACAATATGAAGGAGTAATACCTTTCAAATCAGCCAGTGTCCAGCCTATTGCTCCTTGATTTTTTTTGAGAACTTCAATCAGCTTTTTCTCTTCTTGTGGTGATAAGGAACTACTAATAATCACTGGCTTTTCAACTTCCCCCTGTAGAAACACATATTTTAAATGGGGAGGTAACAACTTCAATTCCAGTTTCTGATCAGTCTGCTTGTTGTCAGCTACATTTTCAATGCTTACCAATGCTACCTGTTTTGGATGAATCTCTTTGAGGGAATCAAGATCTTGTAAACATTTTTCAATCTCTTGTTCTTCTTCCTCATTGAAGCTAGTATGCATGTTTACCAAGACTCTGCCTAGAGGATCAAATGATTGTAACTGCTCATGTGCATCATAACACACCTCATAAATAACATCAATGGAGAAGCATTGTCCTTTGTCCTTTGGATATTGCAAGGCCTCAAAAACATTGAAATTTACTTCATCATCCTACACCCTGACCTTCAGTTTTCCTGCATCCATATCAATCATTACTCTGGCTATCTTCATGAAAGGTCTACCCAAAATCAGCGGGACCTCTACATCTTCCTCCATATCCAAGACCACAAAATCAGCTGGAAACATAAATTTATCTACTTTCACCAGCACATCTTCTACGACATCATGTGGATAATTAACTGACCTGTCTGCCAACTGTAATGACATTCTGGTAGGTCTAGCTTCCAAGTCACCAATTTTTCTCAACATAGACAATGGCATTAAGTTGATGCTAGCTCCCAAATCCAAAAGTGCCTTCCCAAGTGTTAGATTCCCAATAGTAACAGGCAGTGTGAAGCTTCCAGGGTCCTTTGCCTTTAGAGGGATGTATTTCTGAATAATAGCACTGCAGCTAGCATCCAGCTCAATAGTCTCCTCCTCTATAAATCTTCTCTTCTTTGTCAATAGTTCTTTCATGAATTTTGCATAGGTAGGCATCTGCTCCAAGGCTTCTGCAAATGGAATATTGATCTGAAGCCTTTTGAATATATCCATGAATCTTGCAAATTGCCTTTCTTTGTCTTTTCTTGTAGGAACATGTGGATAAGGCAGGTTTCTCCCAGATGGGGCTTTTTGTGCGCTCTTCTCATGGTTTTTCACCTTACTCTATTTTTCTTTCTTTTTCTCTCCACTAGTACCTACTTGTTCTTTTCCTCTTGCTTTTCTTTTCTCCTCCTCACTTTGTTCTTGTTTATTTTCACTCTTATGTACATCCTCACTCTTATTTTTCAGCACTTCTCTCTCATTTTCTTCTTTTTCATTCTCACTTTCCTCCTCAACAACAATCACATTATTTTCACTCAAGTTCTCACCAATACCTTCACCTATCAACTTACCACTCTGTGTTGTGATTGTTTTGTAGTGCTCCTTAGGATTAGACTCAGTATTGCCTGTAAATGCTCCTTTGTGAGTGTCTGCTAACTGTTTTGCTAATTGGCCCATCTGGATCTCCAAATTCTTGATGGATGCATCAGTATTCTTTTGGTTAGCCATCGACATCTGCATAAATTGAGTCAATGTATCCTCCAATTTTGAAGTCCGATCTTGTGGTGGTTGTTGATACTGTTGGTTCTGATATGGTGGTGGCCTATTAGAAGAAGGTCCGACATCCTGCCTCCAAGGTTGGTTGAAGTTTTGGTTGGTTCCCCTAGAGTAGTTGTTCTGATATTGACCTTGCCTTGGCTGATTGGACAAGTACTGAACTTCCTCCTCTTTGGGTTCACAATAACTTATAGGATGATCACCTATACACACATCACATCTGTTTACCTGCCTACTGGATGATGATTCCTGCATCTCCTTCAAATGTTTAGGAAGATTTGCCAATTGCTTTGTCATTTCCTCCATATGCTGTTGCAAAAGCTTGTTTTGTGCTAAGATTGCATCATTCCCTGCAAGCTCTATCATGCCTCTTTTTGTTGGACCTCTGTGGTGTTGGCCCTGTTGATCATTGATGGCCATAGACTCAATTATATCAATGGCTTCTGTTGAAGATTTAGCTATCAAAGATCCTCCAGCTGTGGCATCTAGGATCAACTTGTGTTGCTGGAGTAAGCCATTTCTGAAAATATGGATTTGTGTCTTTGCATCGAATCCATGGTTTGGACACTTCCTCAACATTGATTTGTACCTCTCCCAGGTTTCACATAAACTTTCACCTGCAATTTGAGAGAAAGTAGAAATAGCAGTTTTAAAATCCATAAATTTTAATTGAGGAAAATACCTAGCCATGAATTTCTCCTCCCGTTGATTCCAATCAGATAGAATTTGTTGTGGTTGGTCGAGAAACCACTACTTAGCTTTTCCAATGAGGGTCAAAGGGAAGAGCCTAAGAAATACAGCTTCTTCCTTAGTCTCTGTTACACCAGCAGTACCACAAAGTTCATAGAACTTTGTAAGATGTGTGTAGGGATCCTCATGATCCAAACCTGCGAAATTGGCATACATCAGTTGTACCAATCCAGTCTTCATTTCAGGTGGCCTTTGATTTCCTGTAGGTCTACCAATTCTGATTATATTCCTTGGTGTGAAATTGACAAAGCCTGCATCATTGCCACCATTTCCTGGTTCTTCTGCAGCCATTGTTGTATATTGGTTTGTAGAAGAACTTGAGATAAAAGTTGCTTCTTGCTCCCTTCTCTGCTTAGCCAGTTGTTTTCTCTTCCTTGCTTTGCTGTTATTTTTCCTAGCTGTTTTCTCTATTTCTGGGTCGAACAAAAGTTGATCAGCTGGAATCCTACCTCGCATAAACAGAAAGATAACACAAATCTAGCCAAGAGGATTAGTTAACAAGATAATCAAAATGTAAATAAAACTATGTATTGTATTTACGATTGCTCAAGATAACAACTAAAGCAATGCTTTTGTATTTAGACGCAATTCCCCGGCAACGGCGCCATTTTGATGAATGTTTTTTACCAATCTACTTTCAAATCCCTTAGGATTCAATTATAGTATAGCAAAAGGGTTGTATCGTATCCACAGAGAATTGGAAATACAATGCCGTTCTTTAATGAATCACTCAAGCAATAAGTTTTCAAGTATTTGGATGATTGTTTTGGTAACCAAATTGAAATGTAACATAAGCAATAATAAAAAAAAGGATTTAAAAACACTATGAGAAAACTGTTGGAATTGGATTCATCTATTAACTCTTCAGTATCCTATTGATTCAACATACAAATCATGTTCTATGCTTAATTTCATCACATCAGTTCTTATCTATCTCATTAATCTCTTACATGAGAAGATTAACAATTCCCTAATCTAATTACCGATCTCTCGCATAATTAAAAAGGACAATCGTAACGAGTTCAGATGTAAATTGACAAACAGACTTAATTCTATTTCTAGCAATCAAGCTTGTTAGATGAGATAATCTAAGTCCGACTTAAACATGTAGTTCTCACTCACATATCAAATCTAAATTCATGCCTTAGGTGATCAAGCTAAAACATGTATGAAGAATAAGATTAAATCATTGAAATCATAGCATAGAAACAGATATCTGTATATAGAAATCAAATTAGATACATCCAAGTTAAAGAGTTACATCCAATCCCAACAAAAGAAAATTAGCAATCCATAGCCATGGATGCTTTCAAGCTCAAAGCGAAGATCTAAGAAGAACGGACGGCTCTGTGACGTCTCGGGAACAACTCTAGCTCTTCGGTTGAACCCCAATCAAGCAACCAGTTCTTTTCTCTGTCTTCTCTCTTGATTTCTCTTTTTTAACCTCGTAACCGCCTTTTTTTTTAAGTTTGTCTGTGCGTTTTTAAAGGAAATTAGTTGATGGTCTCGCTTAAGCCAGGCCAATCTGGCTTAAGCCAACAGGTTTCTTCATGCTTAGGAAAGGTTGCCCGCTTAAGCTAGAAAATATATGGCTTAAGCAAACTGAGTTCCTCAAAATCCGTCTCTACCTCATTTTCGCTTAAACGGTCCTTCTGGTTTTGCTTTCAGCATTCTTCTAGCTTAAGCCAACCTGTTTTGGCTTAAGCCAAGTTCTTCAACTTTGACTTTTTGCTTTTCCTTTGCTTGGACCACTTTGATATTTCTCCTACAATTAAACACAAAGTAATTAACACTTATAATTAACATATTTACCATAATATTTATATAGAAACTAACTACTTGCTAAAATAACCTATTGAGGGATAATTTAACATATATCTTAAACATTTCAAACGTATAAGTGCCCAAAAGATCATGGAAAATTAGATAAATTTGGCACTTATCAAGTACATGAGCATATATATAATGCATCGGGGTGGTTGACCGATGGGTCACGATTTGGTTATATGATGATGATTAGAAAGTGATGTGTGTAAGTACGTTATAAAATCTGAATTTATGATGAATGTTTGTGACTGCTGAGGTGGTAGTTGTACGTACAATATGTTTTCTATATTAATTGGTTGCTGTTTGAAAAAGCATATATGTCAGGAAATTTCAAATGAGCATCCTTAATTTTCATCACTGTTATATGTTATGCCATGGATGTATTTGTTCTGTGATATAAATTCTATGTGTTTATTTGTTAATTTCGGTCGGTGGCCCTTTACTATTATTGTGGAAATTGAGCTTTGCCCTCATATGCCCCCCAAACCCACACCCCCGGTGGGTACCCAGACGACGGAAACGTCGCTAGATTTCCTTGATCGACATTCGCGTACTGCTTGGGTATTTGACCCCATCTCAAGCAGGGAGACTTATACGGGGAGGTTGGCAAGGACGTGCAGAACCGACGGAGTAGAGGATTTCGTGGAGCACACTTACACGAGTATTGAATTTCCCGTGCCTTCCAAATTAGTATTAGAGGCGCATGGAATTTTTGATGACGCAGAGGAGTGAGTTGGAGGGGCTGTACGTGAACCCGAGGCGGAAGAGGAGAACAAGGGGCCGAAGCCAGTAGCAGCTGATATTCCGGGCCCGTCTAGGATATCCGACGATTGTTATGAGATTCTGGCACCGCCGAAGCAACCTAGACTGTGCATTGATCTGACTTCATAGGAGACTGATCCCTCTCTATATGATGAGGAGGAGGACGTCACATTGAGGCGAGCGGCGGAGTCAGATGAGACTTGTATGGGGTGCGGAGGAAATCCGTGCTACTGTAGCTTTAGTGCATGATCAGTTAGAGCTGGAAAATGTAATTTGCTTTGATTTTGGAAATTATTGTACCACTTTTTCCGCTAACACATTCCGCACTCTGATATTTCCTTTTGAGATTATGACACTGTTATCTTTTGAAATGTATTAATGTTTATGATTTAATTATGTTCATCGAAGGAGTTGCGACGTATTATTTGACGAAACTATTAAAATCTTAAATTTTATTTCAATTCTTTTGAAGTAATAATTTGGAAAATCATTTTAATTATTTATTAAAAAAAAAACACACTCGCGCTGTGTTTTAAACTCGGGGTGTTACATTATTCATTCATTCATTCTATTATACTTTCTATTTTGCGTTTGCACTGAAACTTGAAGTGTACGCTTTGTTTTTGCTAAGTAACAATGTCTCTGCATCCTAATACTGGTGCTTCTTCATCTTCTCATAGGAAGAAAGTTTACAAGAATACTGGTGTTGACTTCCAAGAAGGTCGGAGGAGGAGACATGACGACGCCATCCAGATTAGGAAGAATAGGCGCCAACTAAATCTTTTCAAGAAGCGAAAGGAGGAAGATGATGATACTTCTTCTCATTCTCATTCTCATTCTCTTTCTCTTAGTCCCTGCCCCATCAAAAAGCGAAAGGAGGAAGATATATATCTTTTACTCTTTATGCTATTTAACAGATACAATGCATTCCTACATTGACACAAGAGTTATTTTCCAATGATCCTGCTTCACAATTGGAAGCAACTGCTCAAATTTGTACACTACTAGCAAAGGCTATATATATCTAATTCTTATATTTATACTCATATGATGTTGCTCTTATAAGTTCTTGTTTGTTTCTCAAATTTTAACTTTCATTGACACATTTCTTTTTAGGCCACATTGCTCTAGTTGACGAGGTCATCCGGGCAGGTGTTGTCCCTCAGCTTGTGAAGTTTTTGGCAAGGGTTGATGCACCCCAACTGCAGGTATACATCTTTTTTTTTTACCATGTTCTCTCTTGTGATTCCTGAATGTGAAGATTTTTCTCTCACACAATACGTTGTGCATTATATCTGCAGTCCATAGTAGCATTAACTCTATCCAACATCACCTCGGGAACGTCTGAGCATACAAGAATTGTGGTTGATAATAGAGTTGTTCCCCTGCTTGTGCACCTTCTGTACTGTGGTAATGATGACATGAAAGAGCAGGTCAAATCTTCCTCAGTCTCATAGCATAAAGACATTGAGCAAACCATCATATGTTGTTTGCTTACACAATTTCCATGTCTCATGTATGAACACGCGTTATGCGCATTAGGTAATATTGCTATTGATTCCCCGAGCACAAGGGATCATGTACTTGGCAATGGTGTGCTCTTGCCAATACTGGGTCTGTTGTGGAATCCATTTATAGGAAATCGTTCTATCTTAAAGATTGCTTCATGGACTTTATCAAACTTGTGCCGTGGAAAGCCTCCTGCACCACTTCTTCAACATGTTAGGAAAATGTGCACAAAATATAGTTAATTTACACATTGTTATCTTCTCCAACTCATGCTCTTCTAGTTTCATTTTCAGATATAGCCTGCATTGCCTTTCCTTGGGAATCTCTTGATGGTGGTTGATGAAGAAGTTGTAGTAAATGCATGTTGGACCCTCACTTATCTTACTCATGAGGGCTCAAATGAAAAGATCCAAGTTGTCATTGATGCAAATGTTTGCCCTCGATTGATAGTGTTACTAAGGTAAATCTTTGACTAATTGCAATACCTTTTGTGCATCTTTCTTTTTTAGTAACACTAACATTGTCATTTATGTTTCCTTTTCCTCTTGTGGACTGAATAAATTTCCTTTTTACAAGCTCCCGATATCAAAAGTTATTGTGCCTATACTGGTGATTCTAGGAAATCTTGCTATGGGTGATGAGGCTCCTCCTCAGGTAAAAAGAATGAAGTATATCTATCTTATCTACTGATTTCAGAAAACCTCTAATTAAGTTGTCATAATGGTTGTAGAACATGTCACACTTGTTTCAAATGACAGTTATACAAACTACTGAGAGAGTATAATTTTTTTTGTCACATTGCTTTTTTCTGGCATTTAATATTGATTTATTTTACTCCTTATTGATACCTATGAAACACGAATACTGATACGGGCACCGAACACGACACTGACATGTCAACATTAGTAATAATTTGAAAAAGTGAATTAATTGAACGTAATTAGGTGTTGGTGTCAAACAGCGGGACACACCATCGATTAGAGGTGTCGGTGCTACAGAGATTGATACTAAATTAACCACATCCTTTTCAGTTTCTAATTGACACTGGAGTTCTTCCTTGTCTTGAAGGTGCAAACACGAGAAGGGGGGTTGAATTGTGTTTGACTTAACTTGAATACTTTTCCTGTTTTAATACTTTCAAAACAAAACTTGATGTATAATTAAAACAGAGTTAGCAGCGGATAAAAATAAAAATCACAGATTTTATACTGGTTCACAGTTAACGAGGCTACGTCCAGTCCCTTCGCCTTGAAGGATTTCACTAATTCAAACCTTGAATTACAACCGTGCTACTGACACTCCAAGTCAGTCTTCTCAAATAGTCTAACAATCCTAGACTTCTTTGTGGGAAAAACAACTCCTGTCTTCAGCCAATCTGACACCCCAGATTGTAGAAGAATTCACAACACTATGAATCTAATTGCTAAGTACCTTGCTACCTCCTACTGACTCCCTCAATTTGTAGACTCTACTTCAACAACTTAGATTTGACACAGTGGAAAGAAAATAACACGAGTACTTGCTTCTTGAAAGCTGAAACTCACAATTGACTTATATGAAAATTTGGGAGCGTTTGCTTTGGATGTGTATGACTCTTTTGTGATTTTCGATTCTAAGTATTCTACCTTGAGCCTCCTTTTATAGATGCAGATTAAGCCTTTTCCAATGCTTAAATTCGAGTTGGATCTTGCTAGATATTCTGGCAAAAATATCTTGACCAATCGGGCTTCAATTAATTACAAAACATATCTTTTTTAAGCCTTAGATTTCTTTCCAAAACTTACTGGCCAATCAAATCTGTGCATTACTTCCCGCCACAGCTCCTCAATTCCATGCTACTCCTCTTTATTTTTATAACAAATCTTTTTAACACTTTAATAAAAATATCATAAGATCTTCACCTTTAATTCCCATGATCAAATCTGCACCATTGGATCTTCATGCGATAGTCCAACCTGGACCAGCCTTTTTGATATTCTGTAATTCTCTGAATTCGGCCATTCCTGGACCACACTTCCTAACCCTTTGATCTTCTGATTTCGGCGAGCCTGGATGCGCGCTTGATATGCTGAAACCTTCTGGACTCAGCCATTCCTGGACTTGCACATCCTGTCCTTCTGATTTCGGCCACCACTGGGCCATGGTCTAATTTTATGATCTGGACCATCACTGGACCAAATAATTATTTCTGAACCATTGATCTGGAAGTCTTTACTCTGATCTGGACAGATTCTGGACTTTGGTCTGGAACAAACTTAAATTAACTTGAACAAAAAATATTTCAGTCTAGACATTTTACCTTTGATTTTGGACCAGGTCTGGATTGATTCTAGAACTCATTTCTTTTGGTCTGGACTTAGTTCCATGCCCTGAATCATGCTATCTTATGGACTGGGCCAAATCTGGATTGATCCTCTTGTTCTGGACTCATAAACATACCTTCTGGTCAAGTCTGGAACAAGTCTGGACTGTGTAAATTTTCACTGCCAGGCCATCTTCTGGTCAGAATAACTACTGGAATAAATCTTATTTTTTATTCCTGTTTGTCTGGAACAACTCTCCTTCTGGCAGGCTTTTCAATGGTATGATCCATGTTTCATTCTGATTTTTATTCCTTCTGAGATGGTCCATCAAAGATATCTTCTGGTCATGTTTTGACATTCCTGGAGTATCTTTTGGTCATTCCAGAATTCATTTTTCTGGAATCCTTTGATCTTCAGCTTCTGATTTCTTCAGTTTCTGGGGTATTTAAATTAACAATTCAAAGTACAAAATAAGTTTACATAGAGTACATTTGTAAGCATCAAAATCCTAAGTACTTAGAACCAACTTGGTTCCAACAATCTCCCCCTTTTTGATGATGACAAAACCTTAACTTATTTTGCTAACTTATGACTCGAAGACTTTGAATTACTCCCCCTCAGACCAATGTCTCCCCCTAAGTCTGATACTCTCCTTTTCAACTCCTTCTTTGTTCTCTCTTTCTTTTCTTCTCTTCTCTTCTCCTTTTCAACTCCTTCTTTTTGCTCTCTTTCTTTTTCTCTCTTCACATTTCCTCTCCTTTTCAACTCCTTCTGTTTTCACTCTTTCTTTTTCTTTCTTTCTTTTTCTCTCTCCATGTTTCCTCTCCTTTTCAACTCCTTCTGTTTTCTATCTTTCTTTTTTTCTCCTTCTTTCTTTTTATCTCTCCTTTTCTACTTATTTCTCCTTTCTTTCTCCCCCTTTTTGTCATCAGCCAAAAAGTGGTCCTACTATTTTTGTATTTTTTGTTTTTCTCTTTACAAATTACCGAACGTAAAAACTGAAATTAAAAGACATAAAATAAAATTGCAAGAAATTTTAAAAACTCCTAAGATGACTACTTGAGCTAGTCAGATATGGATGTCATGCTGAGATGCTTCTTAATGAACTCGAACCTATCTTCTGGTAATGCCTTGGTGAAGATATCAGCCCATTGATGATCAGTGTCCACAAACTGGATGCTCAAAGTCCCTTTTTGAACATGGTCCCTAATGAAATGGTGTTTTATTTCAATGTGTTTGGCTCTAGAGTGTAAGATAGGGTTCTTGGTTAGGTTTATGGCTGAAGTGTTATCACAGAACAAAGTGCAGTTGCCACTTATACTTTTCCTTTCCAGCTCTGTATGTTTTCTAGTATGCCTTTTGGCTGGTTTCATCTTTCTCAAGTGAGCAGGTTGGGTGCATTGGCGTGGCCATTGGCTTACAGTCACTCATCTTGAACTTTTTGAGAAGTTCTTTAGTATATTTTGATCGGTGAATGAGTATACCTGATTTGCCTTGATGAATCTGAATTCCTAGGAAGAACTTAAGTTCTCCCATCATGCTCATTTGGAACTCCTTCTGCATTAGGTCAGAAAACTCTTTGCACAAAGTGCCATTAGTTGATCCAAATATGATATCATCAACATAGACTTGAATAATCAGAATATCATGTTTAATGGATTTCCTAAATAGTGTATTATCAATCTGGCCTCTATTAAATTCATTCTTAAGCAGAAAGTTACTAAGTCTGTCATACTATAACCTTGGTGCTTGTTTTAAACCATATAAAGACTTTTTAAGTTTGAAAACATGGTCTGGAAAATCAGAATTTTCAAAACCAGGGGGCTGTTTGACATAGACTTCTTCACTTATGTAGCCATTTAAGAATGCACTTTTGACATCCATTTGATACAGCATTATCTCATGATTAGCAGCAAATGATAAGAGAATTCTAAATGCTTCTAACCTGGCCACTAGAACAAAAGTCTCAGTGTAATCCATACCTTTCTGTTGACTGTATCCTTGAGCTACAACTTCACCCTTTTCATTTGTTTCTGAATACCTACTTGGTTCCAATAATGCTTTTGTTTGGCCTGGATACCAGATCCCAAACATCATTCCTTTGAATTTCATTCAGCTCTTCTTGCATTGCAAGTATCCAACCTTCCTCTGCCAAAACTTCATCAACAATGCTTGGTTATCATCAGCTTTGGTTCTGTAACAGCTTCTGATTCTGATGAATCAACTTCTGGTTCTGGTGAATCTGTAATAGCTTTAGATTCTGGTAAATATCCAGATTTCTCTTATGACTTATCTTGGCTGTTTCTGACTTGATCAGATTTATCTTTTGAAGAGTTGCTGACTTGCTTGTATCCTTTACCTTTCCAAGTACTTCTGTTTCTTGTGCTTCTGCTCCCTGCACTATTTTTATCTTGCTTTGATTTGTTAAGATCAAGCAGTTTGTCATTTTACATAATGCAAATCAAATAAGTTAAAATTTAACTCAATACAGCCAAACCATTCGTTCTGCTTCTGCTCCCTTTGGTTCTGATGAACTTGTACTATCTTTATCTTGCTTTGATTTGTCAAGCAGTTTGTCATATACCATAATATAAATCAATTAATTTAAAAATGAACTTAGTACAGCCAAACCATTAATTCTGCTTCTAGTGGTTTCTGTTTGTTTTTGAAACCACTGGAATGTTGTTTCTTCTGAGTGTTCAATTCGTGTGAATCACCTGGTTCCTCTGATGTTTTGAAAACCTGCAGAATACTTATCTAGCTTTGATTTGTTAAGATCAAGCTTCTTGTTATCACAGTAAATATTAAATAATAATAGTATTTACAACAAGATGTAGCCACAGGTTTACTCTGAAAATCCTCTTGCTTCTGATTTTTCAGATTCCTAATCTATATGTTCTGAGATTACATGGTTTGGATGAGGGAATTTGAATTCCCTTCCAGGTTTGTAGTCTTGATGAATCTCACTGGAGAGTTTGAAGAACTCTCTTGATTCTGATTCTTTAATTTCTGTTTTGGCTCAAACACCATATTCCTCTGGTGATTCTGGAACTTATGGTGATTTTGATAATCATACTTATTTTGATAATTAAAGTAGTTCTGATGATCATACCTCAACCTTTGATATTGATACCTGTTCAGGTTCTGGTTCTGGTATTGATTCTGATTCTGGTTCCAATGTTGATTCTGGTTCCAGTTTCTGTGCCTCCAGTTCTGGTTCCAGTGTTGGTTCTGGTTCCAGTTCCTATACCTCTGATACTGGTTCCAGTTCTGATTCTGGTTCCAGTTCTTGTTCTGATTCGAGTGATGTCTATGATATTTCCTGTTCCTCCTATAATTCTGGTTCTGATTCTGATAGGTATTGTGTTGACCAGTTCTTCTTCTACCAGAGTCACTTGGCTTCTGTTTGGTAGATATTGGAACATAAACCTTCTTCTGCTTGTGCGTTGCCAGCATCCATTGTCCAGGCACCATTGTTGGTGTCTCCTTCTGGTTGCTTAAAATATCTGCAACATAAACAATTTGTTCTTTTGGTACCCAAAACTGATTGGGTCCAAGTTTGTTAGTCTTAACAGTTCTCTGATCTTGTTCAGATTTTACCATTGGACAAGATAATTCAGAGTGACCTTTCTTAGCACAGACAATACATAAAACATCAGAATAAACAGTTTTATTTTCAGTACTTGTTTCTGTAAAACCAAGACCTCTCTTTCCAGAGTTGCTGTTTCCATAAATCATAGATGCATGTTTACTTCTTTCCATTCCATTGGAAATAAAGATTTGAAAAGCTTGCTCATGCATATCAGATTCACAAACAGTTTCAGAAGTGGAACAAGTATTACTTCTCAGAGTTTGGTTTTCAGATTTAAGTCTTGCAACATCAGTTTTAAAATCTTTGTTTTCAGTTGCATACTCAGAATTTTGATTCTTTAAAACTTGGACTTCTTTGGTTAGATTTTTCGTATCTTCCTTAAGAGTTTTCAGTTTTAAAGACCTTTTATTGTTTGCATTTAACAAGTCCTTTAAAGTCTCAATTAATTCAGATTTAGAAAGATCAGAAAATACCTCATTGTCTTCATCTTCTGATACTGTTTCAGAGCTGTATTCAGAACTTGAGTTGGTATGAGCCATCAGAGACAGAATTGTTTCCTCTGATGTGCTTCCAGACTTGCCTGAATGATTGCTTCGATCATTCTTCCTTCTGCTTGTTTTCCTTCTGGAATTTGTGCCTTTATGAAGACCAGAAGATTCATCCTCTGATTCTGATACATCCCAGGCAGCCATCAGACCTTTCTTTCTGTATCTAGAACTCTTCTTGTGATGTTTGCCTTTTTCCAGATTTGGACATTCTACTTGATATGTCCAGGTTTATTGCATCCGTAACAGACAATATTCTTCTTGTTAGATTCTTCCTTATCCTTGCTGTTATGTTTCTTTCTGAAGTTTCTTTTCTTCCTGTTTTCCCATATCTTAACCATCTTTTTGGTTAAGTATGCCATATCATCACAGTCACTATCACTATCCTCTAATTCTGATTCTGCCTTTGCAGCTTTCTTCTATTTCGATTTCAGAGCCAGATTCTTCTTCTTCTTAGGTTCATCTTCTTCCAGTTCTATTTTATGAGACCTGAGTGAGCTGATCAGATCTTCCAGCCTAAAGGTACTCAGATCCTTAGCTTCCTGAATTGTAGTAACCTTTGGTCTCCACCTTTTTGGTAGACTTCTCATAATTTTCTAGACATGATCTTCAGTGGTATAGCTTTTGTTTAATACTTTCAGTCCTGATACCAAAGTCTGGAATCTGCAGAACATTGTATCAATGTCTTCATCCTCTTCCATCTTGAACAGCTCATACTTTCTAACCAATATGTTAGCCTTTGTTTGTTGAACCTGCTTGGTTCCTTCATAGGTCAGAACCAGACTATCGAATATGCTCTTTGCTGTTTCTTTATTTGTGCATCTATCAAATTCCTTGAATGTGATTGCACTGACCATGATGGTTCTGGACTTGTGATGAAGTCTGTGTAGTCTGATCTGATCTGGTTTCATATCATCCAAGTCTAGTTTCTTAGTTGGATCTTCTGGATCAGTAGGTGCAGTGTATCCTCTGACTATCATCTTCCATAATTCAGGATCTTGAGATATGACAAAACTTCTCAGTCTACCCTTCCAATACTCAAACCTTTCTCCATCAAATATTGGTGGTCTGTTGATGTCCCCTCCCAATTCCTCTGACATATTGAACCCCTTGGACCTTTCCTCAAACACTGTTAAGTGCTCAGCCTTGAGACCGAGCTCTGATGCCAATTGAAGGTGCAAACACGAGAAGGGGGGTTGAATTGTGTTTGACTTAACTTGAATACTATTCCCGTTTTAATACTTTCAAAACAAAACTTGATGTATAATTAAAACAGAGTTAGTAGCGGATAAAAATAAAAATAAAACTCACAGATTTTATACTGGTTCACCGTTAACGAGGCTACGTCTAGTCCCTTCGCCTTGAAGGATTTCACTAATTCAAACCTTGAATTACAACCGTGCTACTGACCCTCCAAGTCAGTCTTCTCAAATAGTCTAACAATCCTAGACTTCTTTGTGGGAAAAACAACTCCTGTCTTCAGCCAATCTGACACCCCAGATTGTAGAAGAATTCACAACACTATGAATCTAATTGCTAAGTACCTTGCTACCTCCTACTGACTCCCTCAATTTGTAGACTCTACTTCAACAACTTAGATTTGACACAGTGGAAAGAAAATAACACGAGTACTTGCTTCTTGAAAGCTGAAACTCACAATTGACTTATATGAAAATTTGGGAGCGTTTGCTTTGGATGTGTATGACTCTTTTGTGATTTTCGATTCTAAGTATTCTGCCTTGAGCCTTCTTTTATAGATGCAGATTAAGCCTTTTCCAATGCTTAAATTCGAGCTGGATCTTGCTAGATTTTCTAGAAAAAATATCTTGACCAATCGGGCTTCAATTAATTACAAAACATATCTTTTTTAAGCCTTAGATTTCTTTCAAAAACTTACTGGCCAATCAAATATGTGCATTGCTTCCCGCCACAGCTCCTCAATTCCATGCTACTCCTCTTTATTTTTATAACAAATCTTTTTAACACTTTAATAAAAATATCATAAGATCTTCACCTTTAATTCCCATGATCAAATCTGCACCATTGGATCTTCATGCGATAGTCCAGCCTGGACTAGCCTTTTTGATATTCTGTAATCCTCTTATTTCAGCCATTCCTAGACCACACTTCCTAACCCTTTGATCTTCTGATTTTGGCCAGCCTGGATGCACGCCTGATATGTTAAAATCTTCTGGACTCAGCCATTCCTGGACTTGCACATCCTGTCCTTCTGATTTCGGCCACCACTGGGCCATGGTCTGATTTTCTGATCTGGACCATCACTGGACCAAATAATTATTTCTGAACCATTGATCTGGAAGTCTTTACTCTGATCTGGAAAGATTCTAGACTTTGGTCTGGAACAAACTTAAATTAACTTGAACAAAAAATATTTCAGTCTGGACATTTTACCTTTGATTTTGGACCAGGTCTGGATTGATTCTGGAACTCATTTCTTTTGGTCAGGACTTAGTTCCATGCCCTGAATCATGCTATCTTATGGTCGGGGCCAAATCTGGATTGATCCTCTTGTTCTGGACTCATAAACATACCTTCTGGTCAAGTCTGGAACAAGTCTGGACTGTGTAAATTTTCACTGCCAAGCCATCTTCTGGTCAGAATAACTACTGGAATAAATCTTATTTTTTATTCCTGTTTGTCTGGAACAACTCTCCTTCTGGCAGGCTTTTCAATGGTATGATCCATGTTCCATTCTGATTTTTATTCCTTCTGATATGGGCCATCAAAGATATCTTATGGTCATGTTTTGACATTCCTGGACTATCTTCTGGTCATTCCATAATTCATTTTTCTGGAATCCTTTGATCACTGCTTCTGATTCCTTTAGTTTCTGGGGCATTTAACTTAATAATTCAAAGTACAAAATAAGTTTACATAAAGTACAGTTGTAAGCATCAAAATCCTAAGTACTTAGAACCAACTTGGTTCCAACATAAACTACTTCTTTCGCATAGTGATAAAAATGTCATTTTTTTGGGTTGCGTCTTCAAGATTAATCAATTCAGTGTTTTTATTTATTAAAATAGAGAAGTGGATTTTAAAATTTAGGGTACTGTACAGCTTAATTATTTTAGTAAAATTTTTATAAAAAAAATTATATATATATATAAGGTTAAATAGCACTCGTGGTCCCTTAACATAATTTCAGTTAACGTTTTAGTCCTTTATCTTCTTTTTTTTCCGTGGAACTGTTGTAATTCAAAGTTTGAATTAGTGAAATCCTTCACGGTGAAGGGATTAGACGTAGCCTCGTCAACGGTGAACCAATATAAAATTCTGTGTTTTTATTTTTACTTTATATCCGCTGCTAACTCTGTTTTATTCATACATCAAGTTTTGTTTTAAAACTGCAAAAACAAAAAAAGTATTCAAGTTAGTCAAACACAATTCCACCCCCCTTCTTATGTTTGCACCTTCAAATTGTATATTTTTCTGCACTCTGATAGTGTTTTGGTGGGTCCAGGATACAGTTTTTGGATGTATTTTTATTTTGGTATATTTTGAAGATCAATTTCCCAAAGTTATCTTACGTGGTTATAATCATGGTGTAATTATTTTAATTTCCCAAATAATTTGTCATTTTGGATTACGACAAATTATTTTAAGAAATGACTTAATTTTATTTTAATTCCTTTGAATTATTTCTGAAAATTCTTTTTATTTAATTTGGTTGGAAAAAAAATACACTCGCGCTGTTTAAAAACTCGGGGTGTTACACAGGGCAGTTTCGTTTCCAAAACAGAACATCATATATATTCATCCATCAACATGCATTTACAGCCCTAAATGCAATCTAGAAAGTTGGAAGGAGCCCGTTACCTTAGTTACGTTTTCTTGCTCGTTTTCGTTGTCACGACTAAATCCAGCAAAACTCTCGTTCGCGTCGTCGCTACCAAAGTTGGTTCTCTAATACCGTAACGATGAGAGGAACAACTTTCCTTCTTGACACTTTCTGTTTCGACGCTTGGATTTCCAAGTAATTTGAGTTTTGAGAATGCTCTTTTTCACCAACAGAAATAGAAGAAGAAGGAAGAAGGGAAAACTGGCGCGAGCAGAGAAACCTGGTTCTGTTTCTCAATTCTAATTTTTTTCCTCTCACACACAACACATATATATACATACCCCACCAACTATGTATATTATATTATTAAACTCGACCCTCAAGCAACTAAACACTCCCGTCGCAGCTCTGTTGGTAGATAAAATCTTGATCAACTACCCGGTATTTAATTACTTGTAATTAAATTAAATTATCCTTCGTCCAATAATTTTAATCAATCTCAAAAATATTTATATATATTTATATATACAAATATACATATCTCAAATATTTTACAAATATTCCAAAATACACTTGATATTAAATCCATAATTTAATTTAAATTTAAGGGTCTTACAAAACTCTTAATGAGATCTATACTCTATGTGGAGGGAGTACCTAGCTACAGGAGTACTCTTGATAGACTCACCTATGTGAATGTGGAAATGAGGCCGTTTCTAATGGAATTTCAAGGCAAAAATTCCTAGAGCGTTCACTATATTGGGATAGACGTGCAAGGCCATAAATGCACGGGCTTTTTAGAATACACCTAATGAAAAGGTTGTGTGTGGGTTTGATGTCCGAGATAGAGTTCAAGACTACGAGTCACTCTTGTTAAATCAGAATCTTACTCGTTATGCAAAGGTTCAAGTCATAGACACCTTTGTTTATGCACAATCTTTTGAAAGCGTTTCACGCTATTTCAAAACCTACTTTTTAAATTCAAGTGGGGGATTGTTGGAAATGAGGAACAAAAGAGCTAGTTTGTGATTTGAAAAAATAGAAGTCCCACATATGAGGAATTACACATTCTAGTAGTGTATATAAGGTGGAGGTATGATACTTGGGGTGTGCCCCAAGGGGTACCCCAATTTTGTGAAGGAGCGAGAACGCATGCAAAATAAATCACCACACGTGCGCGCGCAGGTCGCCGCCCGGCCAGCTGGGATGGATGGGATGGGCCTGTGACTGGGACTGGTTTTTTTAAAAACTCGTAATAACATAGATCATATGCTAAATTTTCTCCTAAGTATTATGGTCCTTTTCAGATTCTAAGTCGCGTGGGGGAGGTGGCTTATAGGTTAGATATACCTCTTGAAACTAAAGTTCATCCGGTGTTCCACGTTTCTTTGCTTAAGAAGGCTTTGAAACCTCAGCATACACCTCAGATCTTGCCACCAATGTTATCGGAGGAGCTGGAATTGGCTGTGCAGCTAGAAGATATATTGTAGTGGAGGACTGATGTTGGAGGCAATATGGAGGTTTTGGTGAAATGGGCTCAATTGCCATCCTGTGATAACTCTTTGGAGCGAGCTTCCAAGATGTTGGAGGCTTTTCCGTCTTTTCCCCTTGAGGACAAGGTAGTTCTTTTAGAAGGGTATTGATAGGATTGCTAGTCAAGCAGAGGATTGATAGTTGAGCAGAGGATTCTATTAGAGGATTGATAGTCGAGCAGAGGATTCCATCAGAGGATTGATAGTCAGACAGAGGATTCTGTTAGCTTTGTTATTTTAGTTAGTTCTGTTATTAGTTTTGTTATGTTAGTCTGTATATGCCAGTTGTAAGTCCTAACTAATTTAGTTGGGATGGCTAATATAAATAACAGAAACTAGGTCTTCGATAGGTAGGCAATTAGAGAGTTAGTTGGGTAGGACTGAATTGCAGGTAAGGCCAATATTCTAGTCAAGAAGTACGAGCGATTCAAGATGGAAGAAGTTGAAGACATTGAAGCAATGTTTTCCAGATTCCAGACTCTGGTTTCGGGATTAAGAGTACTCAAGAAGAGCTATACCACTGCTGACCACGTGAAGAAAATTCTTAGAAGTCTGCCAACCAAGTGGAGACCAAAGGTCACTGCCATTCAGGAAGCAAAGGACTTGAACACTCTGAAGCTGGAACAATTAATCAGCTCCCTCAAGTCACATGAAATAGAGCTGGAAGAAGATGAGCCCAAGAAGAAGATCAAAACCCTAGCCTTAAAATCCAAACATAAGAAAGCTCTAAAAGCATAAGCAGAATCAGAAGACAGTGATTCTAATGACCAGAAGAAGAAGAAGAAGAAATTTCCTTCATAACCAGGAAGGTTCTGAAGATGTGGAAGAATAGAAAGAAGAAGTTTCCCCAGAGGTATTCCAAGCATTCCAACAGAGGAAATAATGAATGCAATGAACCTGGGCATATCAAGTCAGAATGTAAAAATCTGGAGAAAGGGAAAAATCAGAAGAAATACTCCAGGCCTAAGAAGAAGAATCAGATGGCAACATGGGATGATTCTGATGAATCTTCTGAAGATGAAGAAGCAGAATTAGCCATGATAGCTCACATCAATTCTGCCTCTAGATCCAACATAAAATCTGACTCTAGAAGTGAATCAGAAGAATCAAAATTGGCTCAGACAGTTTCACTCATTATGCCTCTGGATCTAACTATGGAAGTAAATTAGAAGAAGCAGAATTGACTCAGACAGTTCCCACTCATTCTTCCTCTGGATCCAACTCTGGAAATAAATCAAAAGAAGCAGAATTGGCTCTGATGGCACACATTCATTCTGCCTCTAGATCCAACTATGGAAGGGAATCAAAAGAAGCAGAATTGGCTCTGTTGGCTCATATTTATTCTACCTCTGGATACGACACTAATGCTTATTCTGGAAGAAAATCAGAAGATGAAGATGTAGAACTGGCTCTGATGGCTTACAGAAGCTCTGCCTCTAGATCCAACATAAAATTTGATTTAGGAAGTGAATCAGAAACAGAACTGGCTCTGATGGCTCACACAAGCTCTGCCTCTGGATCCGATACAGACTCTGATCCTGGAAGTGAATCATCAGAAGATGAAAAAAAGGTATTTTCAGAACTTACCCAATCTGATTTAATCACTGCAATGAATGATATTTTAAATGTCAATAATAAACTGTCTTTAAAACTGAAAATACTTAGGAAAGAGAATACAATTCTAACCAAAGAATTAAATGTTTTAAAGAATCAAAAATGCAGACAGTAAAACAGAAAATACAGATCTTAAAACTAAAATTGTTGGGCTTAAATATGAAAATCTAACTCTAAAAAGTAATCTTTGTTCAACATCAAATACTGTATGTAATTCTGATATGCATGAACAAGTGTTACAAGTTTTTATTGCTAAAGGTATGGAAAGAAGCAAATATGCTTCTATGATCTATGGGGTTAGTAACAATGGTAAAAGAGGCTTTGGATTTGATGAATTATTAATTGCAACTAAACCTATTCCCTCTAATGTTTTGTGTGATGCTTGTGCTAAGAAAGGTCACTCAAAATTGTCTTGTCCGTTGATAAATTCAAGGAAAGACAAGAAACCTTTCAAGACTAACAAACCTGGACCCAACCAGATTTGGGTACCAAAAGATAAAATTCTTTATGTTGCAGATGTTCTGAACAACCAAAGTGAAACACCAGTCATGGTGCCTGGTCAATGGATGCTGGCAATATATGAAGGGAAAAAGGTCTATGTTCCAGCACTACCTAAAGATAGGGATACAAATCTTTGTATTCACCAAATCTCACCTTCAAATGGTATCAAGAAAAACCTAAATATCTGACTGACATTGCATTCACTTTAAAGTAGTTTAGTTATAAATTGGTTTATTTATATTTTCTTGTATTACGTTATATTCATGTTATTTTAAGAAACAATAACGAAAAAAAAGATGAAAAAAAAAATCAGAGGATCTTCTTTTTTCCTTCAATCCTTTTTGTCTGATGACAAAAGGGGAGAAGATATATTTGATAAAGTATCTGGGGCATTAGACTTAGAGGGAGAAACATAAAATGGAGCTTAATCTTAGGGGGAGTCAAAGTCAAAATAAAGAAAAATAGTTATAAAAAATACAAAGTTTTTTCATCATCAAAAAGGGGAAGATTGTTAGAACCAAGTTTGTTCTTTCAATTAAAGTTTTGATGTTAACAAAAGTATTTTATGAAAATCATATTTTGACTTAGAAGAAGAATGAAAAATCAAAGGATATGAAAAATCAGAGGATGACGTCACCAAAGGATGGCGTCAGAGAGATGACGTCACCAGAGGATGGCGTCAGAGGATGACGTCAACAGAAGATACAAATTAGAAGCAGAAGATGTCATTAGAGGATGACGTCACCAGAAGATAAAAATGCCACCAGAAGATACGGCCAGAAGATATCTCCAGAGGATACAAGAGGATCCCATCAGAAGCAAGAATCAGAGGATGTTATCAAAGGCAAACATCAGAGGATATCATCAGAGGGAAGATACAATGACATTATCGGAGGATATTACTCATGGCCCAGATCATTAGGAAGCATAGTCTAGAAGGACACTTGGTCCAGACCAGAAGGAAACATGGTCCAAAAAGAGACTTGGTCCAGACCAGAAGGAAGCATGTCCAGAAGGAGACTTGGTCAAGACCAGAAGGAAACATTATTCAGAATAAGACTTGGTCCAGACCAAAAGGAAACATTGTCCAGAAGAAGACTTTGTAAGACCAAAAGGTAATCTTGTTCAGAAGGAGACTTGGTCAGACTAGAAGGAAATTGAGATCAGAAGATAACTCAGTCCAAAACATAAGACATGTTCCCGACTTGGTTCAGAATAGAAGACATGTTCTAGACTTGGTCTAGAACAGAAGATAGCATGGTCCAAAATAGATCACACCGTTCAGATCAGAAGATCATAGGTCCAGATCAGAAGGTTACAATGTCCAGATCAGGAAAAAGAATGGTACACATCAGATCACATGGTCCAGAGCAACAGATCATTGTTGGAACCAAGTTGGTTCTTTTAATCAAAGTTTTGATGTTAACAAAAGTATTTTATGTAAATCGTATTTTGAATTAGAAGAACAAATCAGAGGTGTTGCAAAATCAGAGGATGATACCATAAGAGGAAGCAACCAGAGGATAAAAATGTCACCAGAAGTTTCGGCCAGAGGATGCATCCAGAGGATATCAGAGGATGTCATCAAAGGAAAACATCAGAGGATATCATCAAAGGGAATGAAAAATAACATCATCGGAGGATATCTTTCTTGGCCCAGATCAGAAGGAAGAAGAGTCCAGAAGGAGGCCTGGTCCATACCAGAAGGAAGCTTGTCAGAAGGAAGCTTTTCAACTCCTTCTCTTTTCATCTCTTTCTTTTTCACTCCTCCTTTCTTTTTATCTCTCCTTTTCTACTTATTTCTCCTTTTTCTCTTTCCCCCTTTTTGTCATCAGCCAAAAAGAGGTCCTACTATTTTTGTATTATTGTTTTTCTCTTTACAAAGTACAGAAAGTAAAAACAAGAAAATAAAAGACATAAAGTAAAATTACAAGAAAATTAAAAACTCCTAAGATGACTACTTGAGCTAGTCAGATATGGAGATAATGTTGAGATGCTTCTTGATGAACTCGAACCTATCTTCAGGTAATGCTTTGGTCAAGAAATCATCCCATTGATGATTAGTGTCCACAAACTGGATGCTTAAAGTCCCTTTTTGAACATGGTCCCTAATGAAATGGTTTTTTATTTCAATGTGTTTGGCTCTAGAGTGTAAGATAGGGTTCTTGGTTAGGTTTATGACTGAAGTGTTATCACAGAACAAAGGGATATTGGTTTCAAAGATGTTGTAATCTTCAAGTTGATGTTTCATCCAGATTAACTGTGAGCTGCATCCTGCTGCTGATATATACTTAGCTTCAGCTGTTGACATGGCAATGGTGCTTTGTCTTTTGCTTGACCATGAGATCAAATTATCACCTAAGAATGTGCAATTGCCACTTGTACTTTTGTTTTCCAACTTGTCTCCAGCATAGTCAGAATCACAAAAACCACTTAGTTTGTAGGTGGGGGTTTTCTAGTATAACAAGGTAAGGTTAGTGGTTCCTTTAAGGTATCTTAAGATTCTTTTGACAGCAGTTAAATGGGTTTTCCTAGGGTCAGCTTGAAAACGGGCACAAACACTAAACAAAATGTCAGGTCTAGAAGCAGTTAGGTAAAGAAGGGATCCAATCATACCACGGTATGTTTTCTGGTCTACCTTTTGGTTGGTTTCATCTTTCTCAAGTGAGCAGGTTGGGTGCATGGGGGTGGCCATAGGCTTACAGCCACTCATCTTGAACTTTTTTAGAAGTTCTTTAGTGTATTTAGATTGGTGAATGAGTATACCTGATTTACCTTGGTGAATCTGAATTCCCAGGAAGAACTTAAGTTCTCCCATCATGCTCATTGGGAACTCTTTCTGCATTAGGTCAGAAAACTCCTTGCACAAAGTGCCATTAGTGGATCCAAAGATGATATCATCAACATAAACTTGAATAATCAAAATATCATTTTTAATGGATTACATAAATAGAGTATTATCAATCTAGCCTCTATCAAATTCATTCTTAAGCAGAAAGTTACTAAGTTTGTCAAACCATGCCCTAGTGCTTGTTTAAAACCATATAAAGATTTTTTAAGTTTAAAAACATCGTTTGGAAAATCAGAATTTTCAAATCTATGGGGCTGTTTGACTTAGACTTCCTCACTTATATAGCCATTTAAGAATGCACTTTTAACATCCATTTGATACATAATTATATCATGATTAGCAGCAAATGATAAAAGAATTCTAATTGCTTCTAACCTGGCCACTGGAGCAAAAGTTCCAAAAAATACATTCAGAGGATACCTCCAGAATATACATTCAGAGGAAGAACCAAGTCTGTTCTTGAACATCAGAATGTCCAGAATGATCAGAACAGTCTCCAGAATGATCTTCTATCAAGAATGATCATCAGTCTCTAGGAATGATCATTAGTCTCCAGAAATGATCATCAATCTCCAGAATGATTATCATTCTCCAGCATGATTAACAACTATCTTCAGAATGATCAAACATCAATCTCCAGCATGTTAACAATCAAATCTCCAGCATGTTAACAATCAAATCTCCAGCATGTTTTACATCATTCTCCAATAGTGTATCATCAGTCTAGAATGATACAGTCATTCTCCAGCCTTGTTACATACTTCTCCAGCTTGACTGCCAAGAACGTTGAACGATCTTGAAGTATATTTACATCAAAGCAAATCCAAGAAAAGATCAGGAAGACATCCAGAATGATCAAAACTGAACCTCCAGATTGATTATCAATCTCCAGAAAGTTCATATACTAGGACTCCAAATTGATTATCAATCTCCAGAATTTTCATTAACATTATGCAGAAGTTTGTAAGACCCTTAAATTTAAAATTAAATTATGGATTTAATATTAAGTGTATTTTGGGAATATTTTTAAAATATTAATATATGTATATTTATATATATATATATATATATTTTGGAGGTTGGATTAAAATTATTGGATGAAGGATAAATTAATTTAATTACGAGTAATTAAATATCGGGCAGTTAATTAAGATGTTATCTGTTAATTACGACGAGAGTGGTTAAGTACTTGATGGTCAAGCAATATTATAATATTACTGCGTTGGGTGAGGTGGCACATATATGCCTATATATATGTAAGTGAGAAGCAAGAAAAGAAATCAGAAACATTTCCTTCCTTCCTCACTGCTGCGCCAGTTTCCTTCTTCCTCTTCTCATTCTGTTTTTGTGTTGGTGGTAACAAAAGAGCATCCTCAAAAGTCAAATTACATGGAAATCCAAGCACCGAACCAGAAAGTGTCAAGAACGAAAGTTGTACCTCTCATCGTTACGGAGCTAAAGAACTAACTTTGGTAGCGACGACGCGAACGGGAGTTTCGCCGACTTTTGTCGCGGTAACGTGAACGAGCGAAGAAAACGTAACTAAAGTAAGGGGAACCTTCCAACTTTCTAGATTGCATTTAGGGCTGTAAATGCATGTTGATGTGTGATTATATTTGATTTTTCTAGTTTGAAAATGAAACTGTTGTGCATGTTGTTATGGATGATGAGAATGCATGCTGTTAATGTTTTTTTTATGATCTATGTTGTTGCTGTTTTGGTTGATACATCAATGATGTTTTGGTTGTGTGTGGATACTGGAAAGTGTTTTGCATGTCGTTTTGGGGATGATCAAAATGCATGTGTTGGGATAAGGTTGTACTGTCTTGTGACTGTTTTAGGAGGGTAAGATTTTTTTTTTTTTTGCTGTTGTTGTTGATTTGTTGTTAAGTGGAGGATGCTTTTATGGTTTTATTGTGGTGAAGGAAATCGATTTTGTTGTGTTGTTAACATTCTGGTGTTGGTGGTTAAAGAAGTTGTGATTTTGTTTTGGTGTTGATGGTGGTTTTCAAAAGAAAAGGATTTTAAAAATGGGTGGAGGTCTTTTGGAAATTTTATTGTTTTCGAAGTTGTATTCGAATACAGCACTGGTGTATTCGAATACATTCCTGCAAAATGCCTGTTTTATTCAAATTTTGAACTTGTATTTGAATACGACACTCTGTATTCGAATACAGATAAGTGATTTTTGCTTCTAACTTAGCATCTGTATTTGGCTACGACCCTGTCGTATTCGAATACAGGATTGCAATTTTTGCCACTGTATTTGCATCTGTATCCGACTACGACCCTGTCGTATTCGAATACAGATTTGCTGGTATTCGGCTACGACAACCTCGTACTCGAATATAGAATGCTGATTTTTTTTCATTGTTTTAGCATCTATATTCGAATACAAGGAAGCTGTATTCGAATACAGATTGGTTTTTTTCAAAATTTCCACGTTTTAAACATTGGTTTATGCACTTAAACAGTTGGGGAAACATTGGGAAGGCTTGTGATGAATTAAATGGAATTTTTGAGATGGTTTGAGGTGGTGATGATGAGGTTCTTGAGATTTTTTTTGTTGATGTGGTGATAATGAAGTTGTTGAGATGGTTTGAGGTGGTAATGCAGTGGCTGGATTTTCAGCTGGTATTTGCATACTGTTTCTAGTGAAGAGAAAACATTGCATGTTCATGCAATGCATAGTCAGGTGGTGACCGCGCTGGACCACAGAGCTGATGCGGTGACCGTGATGGGCCGCGAAGTTAAGTAGTAACCATGGGTTATAGAATAGTTCCGCGTGTATTAGACAGTCTATTCTATCCGGGGTCAGAGTAGTTCCGCGTGTATTTGACGATATATTCTACTCGGACTATGAAGTGGTTCCGCGTGTATTAGACGGTCCATTTTATCCGTGCGAGGATTTAACTTCTGTGTATTTGGCATGTGAGGGGCTAATACACGTCAATGTAGTAACCGTGAAGGGTTGTAGAATAGTTCTGCGTGTATTATACGGTCTATTCTATCCGGGTTTAGAGTAGTTTCGCGTGTATTAGATGGTCTATTCTATCCGGGCTATGGAATGGTTCCGCATGTATTTGACGGTCCATTCCATTTGTAAAATCGTGTTGGTCTGTGAGAGACTGCGCGTGTGCTGGTCCGTGAGAGACTGCACCTTGGAAATTCCAAGAGTTGTGTACATTGGCATTTACATATTGCATCGGGGTGGTTGACTGTGAGTCATGTTTTAATATGAGTTGATGAATTGAAACCGAGGGTGGCAAGTATCCATTGAAATTTGAGTGCCGAATGGGTGTTTGTGATTGCTGATTTTGTTGTACTTGCAATATAAGTAATATGTAAATTGGCTATTTCACGAAGATGTTAATGTATACGTTTCATAAGTAAGCATACTTCATCATTACTGTTGTTATATCATTTGAGCATGCCATGTATGTACATTGTTCACTTAGAAATAATTGCTATGTGGTAATTGTTATTTTCGGTCGGTGACCCTTTACAATTATTGTGGAAAATTGGGCTTTGCCCTCAGATGACCCCCAAACCCGTACCACCGGTGGGTACCCAGACGATGGAAACTTCGCTAGATTTCCTTGACCGTCATTTGCCTACTGCTCGGGTATATGACCCCGTCTCAAGTAGGGTGACTTACACGGGGAGATTGGCGAGGACTTGCAGGATCGACGGGGCAGTGGCTTACGTAGAGCACACTCACGCGAGGATTGATTTTCCGGTACCTTCCAAATTGATATTGGAGGAGTGCAGAGTTTTTGCGGACGCGAAGAGTCCGAGTGAAGGGGTTGAGATGGAGGCCACGGTAGGTGTGGTGACTCCTAACTCGGTAGCTGGAGGGGTTGTGCATGAACCCGAGGCGGGAGAGAAGAATAAAGGATCGACGCTAGCAGCAGTTGATATTCCGGGTCCATCTAGGACAGCAGATGATTGTTTTGAGATTCCGGCACCGCCGAAGCGACCCAGATCGTGGGTAGATCTGACTTCGGAGGAGACTGATCCTTCCCTGTATGATGAGGAGGAGGACGTCACATTGAGGCGAGCTGCGGAGTCAGACGAGACTTGTATGGGATGCGGAGGGAATCCTTGCTACTGTAGCTTTAGTGCATGATCAGTTTAGACTTGTTGTATAGGGTCTTGAGCTCGGGGGATGTAATTATTTATTTTGGAATTATTGTATATCTTTTCCGCTAATCTTTTTCGCACTCTGATACTGTTTTAGTGGGTTGCTGGCCGAATGTTTTTGGAGATGTTATGACACCGACTTTTGTGATGCATTACCTTTTATTATATTGGAAGTATTAATTCCCAAAATTAAACTACTTAGTTATATTTATGATGTAATTATTTAATTATTCTTGTCATTGGAATTTAAGAGGTATTATTTTATGAAACGACTAAATTTTTAAGTTCATTTTAATTATCTTGAAATAATTCGAAAATTCTTTTATTTTTGTATTTTGGTTAAAAAAAATACACTCGCGCTGTTTAAAAACTCGGGGTGTTACAAAGTTCATCATCATTCTCCAAGCTGTTTTGACATAATCAAAACTCCAGATCAAATCAAAGATATTAACAAATATATTTGAAGTAGAAAGGATCATTAAACAAAGGAAATCTGATCAAGAATCAAAGGTTTCAGCCTAGTCAAAACAGAAATTAAAAATAGTCAAAAGCTGGATTATTTTTAATCAGAAATATTGTCTTTGGTGAAGCCTGACAAGAGCACTATCAACGGCTCTATTTGACCATCATTAAATGCTCTCACGCCTATAAAAGGAAGGCCAAAGCTCAGGAAAAAAAATAGAGCTTCAAGTAGAAAGAAAAACATCACTCACATACACTTACATAGTTGAAAGCTTCTCAATCAGAAACAAAAGATTCAGTTCTGTTTTTCTTCTTCATATCAGAATCATCTACTGAATTCTTTTGTCAAGAATCTACTCTCAAACACGAGTTGAGCATACTCAGATTTTGTCCAAAAATAAAAGACATTCAAGTGCCAAGATATATCATCAATCACTCACATACATACTTGAAAATCTCTCCTCACTTAAAAGAATCAGTCTAATTAAGTTCTTATTTACTCTAATACATTTGTACTGAATTCTTTGTAAAGAATCGAATCTCAAACAAGAGTTGAGACATCTTAGATTCTAACAAAACAATCTCATCACTATTGTAAAACTCAAACTATAAGAGTTAAGTATAGTTTAGGGTAGATTGTAAGAAATCCTATCAAGGTTGGTATGTGATTTGATTAATCTCTTTTTGGGTGGAATTAGATTAAAGTCTACAATAAAGATCAAGGTTGATCTAACCTAGGTGCTGTAAAACCAAGAAGGTTCTTGTTTTAAACACTTAGTGGAAAACCTCACCGTTGTGAGGACTGGACGTAGCCCAGGTTGGGTGAACCAGGATATATCTGTGTGTGATATCTCTTCCCTTATCTCTATTTACTTTCAGTCTGTTAATTATCAAGTTAAATAGATAAATTGAACTGTTGATTTTAACTAACCAAGAACGTTCTCCGTTTTCTGTTTTCACAACCAAGATCAATCTTGAGTTATTTTCTTAAGTTTTTAACAGGAACTTTAAAATGGCGAATTTACAATACAAACCCCCCTTTCTTTTAAATCGACATTGCTACTTCAATTGGCATTAGAGCTTGATCTCTAAAGATTAAGCACCTGACAAGTGTTAGAGGAAAAGATTCAGGAAGAAGAAGTAATGTCAGAAACCAACATGTGCTTAAAGGAAAACATAGAAAATAATGAGGTAACCATCTTTGAACTATGTCCTTTATGTGAAGAAATGGAAAAAGAATTTGATAATCTTTTATGTGATTCAAACCTTCTTGCTCAAAAATATGGTTTATTAAAAGAACAACTCCGTAAAGAAAAAGAAGAAAAAGAGAAAGCCCAAGCTATGAATGACGAACTCAGAAAGGTCATTCAAAGTTTGCAGCAAACTCATTTACAAATGGTTGAGCAACAAAAGACTCTCAATGAGATAACCATAAAAAATGATTTTCCAACATATTTTGAAACTAAGGAAGAAAGTACCTCTTTAAAGATAGAAGTTCCTAATTTAAAAAATGATTTAACCAACTTGGTAACAACCACTAAAACACTTCAAAAGAATATGATATCTGAAGAAAGGATATTTGAGAAAGATGATTTATGTTTCAAAACTTCTCAAAAAGAAAAGATTTATGAAAACTTTTTTTTCCTAAAAGAAAAGAGGAGAAATGCAAAACCAAATGTTATATTGCAGTAAATTTGGACATCTGGAATTTGTATGTTATTTTAAGAAAAGAGATGAAAAAATCAAGAACAAAAGGATCTTTAAAAAGGAAGAACGTTCTGGAACAAAAACAAGACTTTCTCCAGGAAACTTAAAAAAGGGAGAACGTTCTCTAGGTAGCCTTAAAAAGGGAGAACGTTCTGAAACACAAACAGAACTTTCTTCAGAAAGTTTGAAAAAAGAAGAACGTTATGGAATTTCATCAAAATCAATTTCGAAGACGTTTAAAACTCAGATTTACAAACCTTCTTTAAAACCAACAACAAAGTGTTCCTATTATTCCAAGAATGACCACTACGAGTCAACTTGCTATTTTAAAACGAGATCAAGTTTTAAAAAATCTTCTAAAAGAAGATATACTAACCATCAAGGACCCAAACAAATATGGCTACCAAAGTCATTAGTAACTTGTGATGCAGAAACACCATCCAACAATCAAGAAAGAACATTGATACATGATCAAGGCTTGCTCAATACACATGAATGGAAAAGTATGGTGCCGCCTCTCATTACAAAAATTTGGAGCATCTATAACCTTTGGAAACATTAACAAATCAAAGGTACATGTATCATTTGTTGAAATAATTTTGCATAGATTAAGGATGTTTGATATGTGAAAGATAACTTTGTAAAATTGCTTTTAAAGTTATTTTTTTTAACCCCACATGGCTGAAGTAAAACAAACATCCTCATGTTTCATTTTAAAGAAAAATTCTTATGTTTTATACTTAGGTAAATTTCCAACCGAATCATGTTTTTAAGTCTTTTAAAGAAAAAATTTGTCATTTCCAGAAATGATCAAAGGAAATTTGAAATATTATTCTTCACATAATTCTTTGATGAAAATGATATTTCACATGATTTGTTTATCAAAGGACTTTCAAAAAAAATGAAGTTACAAGAAATTAGTTACAAGAAATGGATAGAACAATTTTAAATAAATCAAGTGTTGAAAAATAATTTTGGAGTGAAGCCACAAAAATTGTTTATCATGTTCTTAATCTTGGCTTTAGAAGAAAATATCTTTGACATACCTTCACATCGTTTTTTTTATAGAAAGCAAAACATATCATACTTTGACATTTTTGAATGTCATTACTATGTTTCACATGATAAAGAAAGTATGAGCAATTTGTTTTAAAATACCATCAAAGTATATATTTTGAATGCTCTACATTCCATAAATATTATAGAATCTCAAGGCCCAAATTATAGATGATATTATGCATATTATGTTTGATGAATATGTTGATTTTTATTATGAAAGATAGGATGGTAAAGAAAAATAATTACAATGTGAAATTTGGATAAATCACAAAGTTGATAGATAATGTTCAAATATCATCCATGGAAACTCCAAAGTATGATCATAAATTGGAAAAACAAAAAGGATCTAAGAGAAAAATCAAATTAAGCAAGAAGGTACACAACAGAACAATCTGCACTAAGCTGAGATTGATAAACAGTCTCCGTTTCAGTCTCCACCTAAAAGTTGGAGAACGATATGTGATCATCTTCAAACTCAAATCATTGGAGACACAACTGATGGAATTCGAACAAAAATGTCGTTCAAGAATGATGAAGCACACAATAGCCTTGGATTGCATGCTTAACCTGGTCTTGCAGAAAAATGTGCAACTTTGGGTGGATGTCTGATGACTCTTCATCATATGCATATTTTTCATAGTTTTTAGTCTTATTTATCTTCAATCATTAGTTAATTTAATGATTTATTTGATATATTTTGTTGATTCTAGTTCTTGGGTTCAATAAAATGCTTATGTTCTTATTTCGCTGATTAAGTAGAGATTTTTCGTAGTTTTGCGCCGTTTCTTTGTTTTTAGTGCAGTTCTGAATTCTGGTGAGAAATCAACATAACCTATGTGGAGTATTTCAGTTATATCTGGAGTTGTAGATGTCCAATTGGACTCAAACCAAGTGCAAATGAAAGCTAACATCCATAGCTACAACTTTCATGAAAACACCAGAACCAAATTCGGACTCCAAATAGTAGAAATATGCAGTATACGTCAGACAGAAGATGCTGTGCGCCTGAAGCGCATTTCTGCACTGCTGATTCTGTTTAAATGCGCTTGAAGTGCAAGGCATGCGCCTGGGGCGCGTGGCACGCTGCAGATTGCATAAAATCGAGTTTTTCTGATTTTTTATGGATCTTTTTGTCAATTGGGAAGCTTAGAGACTTGTGCCCTAGCAGAGAAGCTCAAAGACGGCTGTTCTACACCATTGAAGGAGTTTTATCAAGAATCATTCATGAATCTTTCTTGTAATTCTTCTTTAATCTCTATCTCTTTAATCTCTGTAATGAGTAACTAAACCCTATTTGTTAGGGATGAGTGAAACAAGATGAATCCCTTAATTGTCTGATTTCATTCTTTGTTATATGAATAAGTTTATTGAATTATTTTTCTCGTCTCTGTGCTTAATGCTTTTTATTGTCTGATCAACTTTAAAATGTTTTACGATTCATATTTTGAAACGGAAGTGGACTTTACGAATGCTTGAGATGCGAAATTCATGAGATTGTAGTCTAGGGATAGATGCAGGTCATGAAACCAATTGAATTAGTTGCCGAGGCAGCAGTTTAAAAAGAGAATTTCTGTACTGTAAAGCTTAATCCGAATTTTAAATCCACTAAGGAATTAGGGGTTATTTTGGGATTAAATGTTCTGTCACTAAGACATTAGGGCAAGAATACTAAAGAAAATTCGGTAATAATTCACTAAAGGAATTCAGTAACTAGGATCAAATTAGAGACCAAGGTTGGACTCGTAGTGAAACTCATCTCTGACATTTTTCTCATTATAAAAGTTCAATTTTATTACTGTTGTTATTTCAAATATTATTCTACTCAATCCATAAACTTTTTGTTCAATTTTAGTAATTAATTATAATTCGATAGTAAAACGCAATCCTTGAGTTCGACACTCGGTACTACCGTTTTAATTATTACTTGTAACGATTCAGTACACTTGCTGAAACGCTATGGCTAAAGTTACCAATGCCTATGACCTTCCTGCAAAGAAAATCATCCATACAGTTGGTCCAAAGGATGCCATGAAGTCATTACTACCGTGCTTGCCTAGAGCTTCTAATTCAAAATGGGCTTCGAAGTATTGCTATAGACTGTATTTATACAGATGCGAAGAATTATCCCCGTGAACCAGCTGCACATGTAGCTATAAGAACTGTGCGGCAGTTTCTTGGGAAGTAGAATGACAATGTTATATTTGTTGTCTTTTGCACTACCAGCACAATTGATACTGAGATGTATAAAAAGCGTTCAAACGCAACGAGGCTGAAATTTTGCTAATATGCTTGGATTTGGTAAACTAGAGATAAAGATTGTTTACCGTGGAGGTGTGGACAGTGAGAGTCATTCCTTCATGGTTGTTGCGGGGGCTCACTTTTTGCTCAGATCTTGAGCGATTTGTGCTTTACGTGGTAAAGGAGTTTGAGCCAATAATACATAAGCCTTATACTATTGTATACTTTCATTCTGCTTCATATCTGCAAGTGCAACCAGATCTTGGTTGGATGAAAAGATTACAACAAATACTTGGACAGAAACACCAACAAAACCTATATGTAACATATACCCTTCACCCAACTATTGGACTAAAAGTTGCAGTAGTAGGTCTACAGTTGCATGTCGATAATGTGGTTTGGAAGAAAGTGGTATGTGTCATTAGAAGGTTGCAACTCTTTAGATATATACAACAAAAGCAGTTGACCATCCTAGATTTTGTGTTTCAATTGTCTCATTTCAACCATTAATCAAGATAAGTGAATAAGCATGAAGAAAAGCTCCAAAATATTCGAAGATTTTTCATCGTTGAACAAGATCACTAAAGGAGGTACACTCAATCCCAATTCTTATGGTATTTGCATCATGATAAGAATGAATATTTTTTTATGTGATTGATTGGGTGGTCTTAAAATTAAAAATACATGCTATTTTTTATGCAAGTATGACTTTAAAGTTTAAATTGATTACATTACTCTTTGTCATTACTTGTATATGCATATGCCTAATTTCTATTCTATATTCAACATGTTTTCATTCTTTGTTCATACACTTTGTATGATGATATAAACAATTGTGTAAATCTAGGTTGATGTTCAAACATTATTGTTCTTATTATAAAGACATTTAAAATAAATTAGTGTTTTTAATAATTAGTCAAAGGGTTGTTTTGTCAAGTATATTTCATTGAACCTTTTTACACTTTGCACAATAACATCTTTCAAATTATTATGTTAAATGAATTAACATCATTCACCTTCTTATGAATTTGAAAGTATTCTTTATCATGTTCTCTCCAATTATTTTGAATATATTGAATAGCCTATACATTGCTTGTTGTCTAAATATAATTTCTTGAATATGGCTTTTCAAAAAACCAAACAATTGAGTTTATAATGTGGTTTTTGAAAAAGATTCTTCTTCAACATATTTTAAATTTATATCCTTGTTTAGGATTCATTTTTGAAGGATTTCAACAAGAGAATAGGTGTTTGGTCTTCATGAAAATGATTTTTGTCTCTTGTGGCTTTAAAACTCAACTATTCCAAAAAGATTATGCCATGAAAGTCAAAAATTGATATGTGAACATTTTGAAGCATATTAATATTTACCTTTGCAAATGAATCTTATTTGTTGCTTACTTCTTTTGTGAAAATTGATCTCAAGTGTTTAAATCTATTTTAAGCATGATAGATAAAAATAGCAACAATCAAAAAGTCTCATGAAAGCAATCTGGAACATATGCCTTATTGTTTATTTGTGTGTTTACAAAAAACTTAGGGAAAAACATTTCTTTAATGTGAGCAAATCCTTTGGCATATTATCCATTTAAATATTAGTTTTTGAAAAATACAAACATTTTTAGCATAAGAATGTTTTGTAAAGAGAGAAATTATATCACATCCATCTTATTTCACTTCCTTGTATGCACTCATTCTCTCTAGTTTTAAAAATGAAAAAATGGATCTATTTCTAACAATAAACTTGATCGTGTTCAAATTGAAAGGTGATCTCTTGTGAAAGAGGACAAAGAGCAAAGTGACATTTTCCTTGTTTTATGGAACTTTGAATTATTTAAAAAATTAATTCAGGGGGAGTTTTTAGAAAATATTATTCTTCTTAAAACTGAAGTCTACTCATTGTTTTCCTTCTAAAAAATGAGAAATATATATATTCTTTGACTATTTTTCAAAGTGCATTAAAATGCTTGCATACAATTATGTCATATTATTGTTGCTATCATTATCCATATCTTGATTGCAATATTGACTACAATGATATGATCATCATACATGCTATGTTCTTTAATGCTAAATGCAAACCTGACTAGTTTGATATATGAATGCATTGGTCAACCACATGATTTCTATATGTAGTGCACTCATGCTATTACTCCATTTTTTTCTATGTCTATTCCCCAACCTTTTTGATAGATGCCAAAAGGGGGAGAGAAATATATGATGGATATAGGATGAAAAGTAATTAATGAAGAATGTTAAGCATTAACCTCTTGCATATGTTTAGGGGGAGTTTAATTAGAATGATAAGAATTAAACTCTTGCATGTGTTTAGGGGGAGTTTAATTACATATCTAAGAACATTCTTTCATTTTATTTATATCCATCCATAAAACTTATGATTTATTCAATAGGTTTGTCATCATCAAAAAGGGGGAGATTGTTGTGGAAAAAACCTTTTTGATATATGTTTTAATGACAACAAACCTTTTGAATTAAATGATTAAGTTTTATGAATGGTGGTCTACTAATGATTTCACTTAAGTTTTGTTTAAGGAACATGAATGCATAAGTGAACAAAGCAAGAATCCATTCACTTCATCTAAATGCACAAATGTGATCAATTACAATCAAAAGAAGTCATTCAAATCACAAAGAAAAAAAGGCCATGAATCAAAGCTGCCCAAGCAAAACTGAACAGTCTCCATAATGTCCAGAATTAACAGCATGTTAATGATTCAAGGAAAGCCAAGAAATAAGCATAATAAAAAACACACTTGACACAATCTGGAAAACAAAATATGTTACCCGAAGCTGTCACCAGAGGATGAAATCATTATCAGAGGATAACATCATCAGAGGATGACATCATCAGAGGATGATGCTGTCACCAGAGGATGAAGTCATCAGAGGATGATGATGTTACCAGAAGATAACATCACCAAAGGATGATGTCACCAGAGGATGATGATGTCACCAGAGGATACCTCTAGAAGACGTCACCAGAAGATACTAGAGGATACCTCAAGAAGACGTCACCAGAGGATACCTCCAGAAGACGTCACCAGAGGATACCAGAGGATACCTCTAGAAGACGTCACCAGAGGATACCTCAAGAAAACGTCACCAGAGGTTACCTCTAGAGGATACGTCACCAGAGGATACCTCCAGAAGACGATATCAGAGGATACCTCCAGAATACTATCAGAGGATACCTCCAAAATACTATCAGAGGATACCTCTAGAAAACGATATCAGATGATATCTCTAGAAAATACATTTAGAGGATACCTCCAGAAAATATATTCAGAGGAAGAACCAAGTCTGTTCTTGAACATCAGAATGTCCAGAATGATCAAAACAGTCTCCAGAATGATCTTCTATCAAGAATGATGATCAGTCTCTAGGAATGATCATTAGTCTCTAGAAATGATCATCAATCTCCAGAATGATTATCATTCTCCAGCAGGATTAACAACTATCTTCAGAATGATCAAACATCAATCTCCAGCATGTTAACAATCAAATCTCCAACATGTTGAACATCATTCTCCAATAGTGTATCATCAGTCCCAAATGATACAATCATTCTCCAACCTTGTTACATCCTTCTCCAGCTTGACTGCCAAGAACGTTGAACCATCTTGAAGTATATTTACATCAAAGCAGATCCAAGAAAAGATCAGGAAGACATCCAGAATGATCAAAACTGAACCTCCAGATTGATTATCAATCTCCAAAAAGTTCAGATACTAGGACTCCAAATTGATTATCAATCTCCAGAATTTTCATTAACATTCTGCAGAAGTTCATCATCATTCTCCAAACTGTTTTGACATAATCAAAACTCCATATCAAATCAAATATATTAACAAATATATTTGAAGTACAAAGGATCATTAAACAAAGGAAATCTGATCAAGAATCAAAGGTTTCAGCCCAGTCAAAACAGAAATTAAAAATACTCAAAAGCTGGATTATTTTTAGTCTGAAATATTGTCTTTGGTCAAGCCTGACAAGAGCAATACCAACGGCTCTATTTGACCATCATTAAATGCTCTCACGCCTATAAAAGGAAGACCAAAGCTCAGAAAAAAATAGAGCTTCAAGTACAAAGAAAAACATCACTCACATACACTTACATACTTGAAAGCTTCTCAATCAGAAACAAAAGATTCAGTTCTGTTTTTCTTCTTCATATCAGAATCATCTACTGAATTCTTTTGTCATGAATCTAATCTCAAACACGAGTTGAGCATACTCAGATTTTGTCCAAAAATAAAAGACATTCAAGTGCCAAGATATATCATCAATCACTCACATACATACTTCAAAATCTCTCATCACTTAAAAGAATCAATCTGATTAAGTTCTTATTTACTTTAATACATTTGTACTGAATTCTTTGTAAAGAATCGAATCTCAAACAAGAGTTGAGACATCTTAGATTCTAACAAAACAATCTCATCACTATTGTAAAACTCAAACTATAATAGTTAAGTATAGTTTGGGGTAGATTGTAAGAAATCCTATCAAAGTTGGTAGGTGATTTGATTAATCTCTTTCTGGGTGGAATTAGATTAAAGTTTGTAACAAAGATCAAGGTTGATCTAAGCTAGGTGCTGTAAAACAAAGAAGGTTCTTGTTTTAAATACTTAGTGGAAAATCTCACCGTTGTGAGGACTCGACGTAGCCCGAGTTGGGTGAACCAAGATATATCTGTGTGTGATATCTCTTCCCTTATCTCTATTTACTTTCAGTCTGTTAATTATCAAGTTAAATAGATAAACTAAACTGTTGATTTTAACTAACCAAGAACGTTCTCTGTTTTCCGGTGAAAACCAACAACGTTCTTTGTTTTCTGTTTTCACAACCAAGATCAATCTTGAGTTATTTTCTTAAGTTTTTAATGGGAAATTTAAAACGGTGAATTTACAATTCAAACCCCCTTTCTTGTAAATCGACATTGCTACTTCATCCTGCTCAGATTTCCTTTGAAAATTTTGTTGGCCAATCTTGTTTCTCTTAATCTCAAAACGTATCTTTTAGCGTCAGATTTCATTGGAAAATTCTGTTGACCAATCTTGTTTCTCTTAATTTCATACCATATCTTTTAGCTTCAGATTTCATTCGAATTTCCTTCAAGTCTTCAGTGATTTTTGAATCAAATCCCCTTAATACTTTGATCAGATTTTCGAATTTTAATCAAGTCTTCATTGATCTGCATCATGATTTAAATTCTAGACCGTATGATCAACTAATCTCGACCAAGTCAGGACCATGAGATTTGATCTGTACCATTCTGTCTGGACTGTGTGATCTTCTGATCTAGACCAAGTCTGGACCAAGTCTTTTATTTTGGACCATGCTATCTGCTGGTCTAGACCAAGTCTCCTTCTGGACTATGATTCCTTCTGATCTGGGCCAAGAATAATATCATCTGATGATGTCATTGTTTCTTCCCTCTGATGATATCCTCTGATGTTTGCCTTTGATGACATCCTCTGATTCTTGCTTCTGATGGGATCCTATGGTATCGTCTGGAAGTATCTTCTGGTATCCTATGGTGATATCTTCTGGCCGTATCTTTTGGTGACGTCATCCTCTGATGACATCTTCTACTTCTGATTTGTATCTTCTGGAAGTATCTTCTGCTGACATCCTCTGGTGACGCTGTTGGAACCAAGTTGGTTCTTGCAATTAAAGTTTTGATGTGAACAAATGTATTTTATGAAAATAACATATTTGACTTAGAAGAAGAATGAAAAATGTCATCAGAAAATAGATCAGAAGATGACGTCACCAGAAGCAGAAATCACAGGATGACGTCACCAGAGGATATCATCAGAAGATGACGTCACCAGATGATGTCATCAGAAGATATCGTCACCAGAAGCAAAAAATCAGAGGATGACGTCACCAGTGGATATCGTCAGATGAATATGCCAGAGAAAAATGTTCAAAATAGATTCTGAGAAAAATGCTCAAAATAGAATCTGAGAAAAATGCTCAAAACAGAATTGGAGAAAAATGCTCAAAACAGAATCTGAGAAAAATGCTCAAAACAGAAGCGGAGAAAAATGTTCAAAACATATCAGTGAGCAAAAGGCTCAAAACAGAATCTAAGCAAACTACTCCAGAATATTCTCAAAACAGATTAATCGAAATACAATCCTGAAGTAAAGCATCAGTGAAGCCCTAAAGTTCAACTATAAATAGAGGCTTAATGCTGAAGAATAAAGTATCGAAAAACTCAAGAACTCAAGCTTCAATTCAAAGTTATCTGAGAGTTCAAAAGAGAGAAACACAAATGAGCAAGAGCAATATTTTCTAAGTGTTTTTGAGAGAGAAATACAGTGCAACAATCAGCTTTCTAGAAGCAATAAAAGAGTGCAAGAATAAGTGCAGCAAACAGCTTTCCAGAAGCAACGTTGCAAAGTTCCAAACCTTTATTATAGTGGTGTAGATTCCTTCTTCAATGTGGGGTTGTCAGATTGGTAGGAGAAGACTTGGCTGGTTTAGTCAAGGTGTTGTTATTCCTCAAAAGTCTTGGGTTGTCAGGCTGTTTGAGAAGACATAGCTGGTTTAGTTAAGGTGTTGTTGTTCCTCAAAAGTCTGGGGTTGTCAGGCTGTTTGTGAAGACTTGGCGGGTATAGTCAAGGTGTTGTTGTTCCTCAAAAGTCTGGGGTTGTCAGGCTGTTTGAGAAGACTGACTTGAAGGGTCAGTGGTGTTGTAATTCAAAGGAGTTTGAATTAGTGAAAAGGATGTTGGAACCAAGTTGGTTCTAAGTACTTAGGATTTTGATGGTTACAAAAGCACTCAATGTAATCTTATTTTGTACCTTGAATTATTAAATTAAATACAATCAGAATATGAAGAAATCAGAAGCAGAAGATCAAAGGAAAATGAATTCTGGAATTTCCAAAAGATGTTCCAGGATGTCAAAACATCACCAGAAGATATGTTTGCTGGCCCAGAATAGAAGGAAGAAAAATCAGAAGGAAACATGGATCATACTAATGGAAAGCCTGCCAGAGGGAGAGTTGATCCAGACCAAGAGGAATCAAATATCAAATTTATTCCAGAAGTTATTGTGACCAGAAGATGGCCTGGCAGTGAAATATTAAACTGCCCAGACTTGTTCCAAACTCAACCAGAAGCTATGTTTAAGGGTTCAGAACAAGAGAATCAATCCAGATATGACCCAGACAATAAGAGAGCATGATTCAGGGCATGAAACTAAGTCAAGACAAGAAGAAATGATTTCCAGAATGATCCAGACCTGATCTAAAATCAAAGGTAAAATGCCCAGACTAAAATATTTATTGTCCAGATTTAATTTCAATTTAATCCAGACCAAAAACCAGAATTAGTCCAGATCAGTGGTTCATAATTAATTATTTGGTCCAGTGATGGTCCAGATCAGAAAATCAGACCATGGCCCAGTGTTGGCCGAAATCAGAGGGAAAGAATGTATAGTCCAGCAAATGCCAGATTCAGAGGATTATAGCATATCAGGTGCGCATCCAAGATGGCCGAAATCAGAAGATCAGAGGGTCAGGAAGTGTGGTCCAGGGAAGGCCGAAATCAGAGGATCACAGCATAACAATCAGTATGGTCTTGATGTGGACTAGCGCATGAAGATCCAATGGTCCAGATTTAATCAGGAAATTTATACGGTGGATAATTTAATTTATTTTGATCAAAGGATTAAAAAGATTTATTACAAAAATAAAGTGAGGTGTTGTGGAATTCAAGAGCTGTGGCGGGAAGGAACCAACAGATTAATTGGCCAGTTATTTTGAAAGGAAATCTGAAGATATGTTTTTTATTTATATGAAGCCCAATTGGTCAAGTTATTTTTACAGAGAATCCAACAAGATTCAGCTCGAATTTAAGCAATGGAAGAGGCCCTAATTTGCATCTATAAAAGGAGGCTCAAGGCAGAATACTCAAGGATCGAAAATCATAAAAGAGTCATACACTTCCAAAAGCAAACACCCAAATTTTCATAGAAGTCAATTGTCAGTTTCAGCTTTCAAGAAGCAAGTACTCTTGTTATTTTCGTTCCACTATGTCAAATTTAAGTTGTTAAAGTAGAGTCTACAAGCTGAGGGAGTCAGTAAGGGTAGCAGGTTACTTGGCAATTAGATTCATAGTGTTGTGTGTTAAATCTATGTTGTTGAAGTAGAGTCTACAATCTGAGGGAGTCAGAAAGGGTAGCAGGTTACTTGGCAATTAGATTTATAGTGTTGTGATTTCTTCTACAATCTGGGATTGTCAGATTGGCTGAAGACAAGAGCTGCATTCCTCAAAGAAGTCTAGGATTGTTAGACTGACTTGGAGGGTTAGTAGCAAGGTTGTAATTCAAGGTTTGAATTAGTGAAATCCTTCAAGGTGAAAGGACTGGACGTAGCCTCGTTAACGGTGAACCAATATAAAAACTGTGAGTTTTATTTTTATTTTTATCCGCTGCTAACTCTGTTTTTAATTATACATCAAGTTTTATTATACATCAAGCTTCAAAGGCCTTCTGGAGGAAGGGACTGGACGTAGCCTAGTTAACGGTGAACCAGTATAAATTGCTGTGTTATTATTATCCGCTGCTGAATCTGATTAGTTATTTATCGAATAATTCAAATCAACAGTTAACAAAACAGCAAAAGTAATTAAGTTTGACAAACACAATTCAACCCCCCCTTCTCGTGTTTGCACCTTCAAGCACGTCACCAGAGGATGACGTCATCAAAGGATGTCACCAGAGGATGACGTTACCAGAGGATACCTCAAGAAGACGTCACCAGAGGAGACCTCAAGAAGACGTCACCAGAGGATACCTCCAAAAGACGTCACCACAGAATACTATCAGAGGATACCTCCAGAATACTATCAGAGGATACCTCTAGAAAATACAATCAGAGGATACCTCCAGAAGATGATATCAGAGGATACCTCCAGAAAATTCAGAGGATATCATCAGAGGGAAGAAACAATGACATTATCCTCGTGCAAATTCTTGATCAATGGCCTTCAAAGCTCCAACATATTTCTCAAACTCCTCCACAAATTCTACCATTGTCCCAATTTGTTTGAGTGCCAGCAACAACTCAAAAGGATTTTGTACCATTGACGATTGAAACCTGCGAACCACTGCCAGCTTGAACCCGTCACAAGTTGGTTCCAGATTGCACCTAGCCCACCAGTGATACCAGCCCAGTGCTCTGCCCTCCATGGCCCCCAAGGTGGCACGCATCTTCTCCTCCTCCGGAATGCTTCGTAACTCGAATATCGTTCCAAACGGTGCGTTCAACCGTACGCATCGTCGCTGGAGAAAATTGGAATCTCCAGCTTCTAAAAGAACTGGTATATTAGAATTGAATGAAATTCTGAACAAACCTCAAGATTGTATTATCGAAACTGAGAAAAATGAATAGAGATTGCAGTTACATAGAACTAACCGAATTTCCCTGCAATTCAGTCCTACCCAACTAACTCTCTAACTGCCTACCTATTGAAAACCCTGTTTCTGTTATTTATATTAGCCATCCTAACTAATCCAGTTAGGATTTACAACTGGCACATACAGACTAACATAACAGAACTAACTAAAATAACAGAGCTAACAGAATCCTCTGCTTGACTATAAATCCTCTGATGGAATCCTCTGCTCGATTATCAATCCTCTGCTTGACTAGCAATCCTATCAAAACCCCCCTTGAAAAACAGCCTTGTCCTCAAGGCTGGAATAGACATCCTTTACTGCCAATCTTTCATCCGCACCAAAAATTTGCCTTTATCAAACACAAAGGTGAGCAACCCATGGAAAACGAGCAATCTCCAACAGTAGTCACAAGCTGTAGCTATCATAGGGAAATGTAGTTCTCCTGGGTCCCATGGAATGATCACAACTGATGCATTGAATGGGATTGTAGTCTTTCCCTTGGCAAGAAACTCGCCTAACTTTTCTAACAAAGCCCCAAACTCTCATTCTGCTCTTCTTTCCTCTAGAACTTTCCCATCTGAAGCGAAGTTGATGAAAATTAAAGATCTACATTTTTGATAAAGACAAAAAGATCATTGATCAAAAAGCAAAAGGATTTTAAGCAACTCGTCTTTCATTTACTTTTAGGTAAAGTATTTGAGATTAAATCAAAATACATTTTAAAGTACAATATTATGAGAACCATCTTGATAGCATATGCATTAAAATGTTTTATAAAAATATTTAATAACATAAACATATGTTTGAAAATAAAGTGTTTATCAAATTGGAAATCTGTATTCGAATACAAAGTATCGTAGTCGAATACAGAATACAAATCAGAAGCTAAAACTGAAGATCTATATTCGAATACGAAGTGTCGTAGTCGAATACAGATTGCAAGTCAGTAGCTAATTTTAACCATTTGTATTCGACTACAGCTTTGTGTATTCGAATACAACTCAAGTCAGTGGCAAAAATGCCGTACTTGTATTTGACTACAAGATATTGTATTCGACTACAACGTTCAAATTTCAAAATACAAACAGAACGTTATAGAAGTGTATTCAAATACACTGAGACTGTATTCGAATACAACTTCGAAACAATGCAACTTTTCAGTTTTTAAACATTGCACAAGTTCATCAAAACGTTTGGGAATCATTGCCATTGATCCGAAGTATTACCTTGGAATATAAATACTTCAAAACTTTTATTTTAAACTAATCAATCCTACCACGAGCTTTGAACAACTTTCTGAAATAATATGTGAACTTTTCAATGTTATATTTTCATACTTCAAGTGCATGCTCTACATTTTCATATCATTGAGAAAGGTTCTCTATTGTACTTGAAAGTATATTTGATTGTTATCCTTGCACAAATTGTTATATCCTGTTGTTCTTAATTAAGAACATTGTTGTAAAAATCATTAAAGTTATTGTTTGAAGAAAGTGGTGTATTTTCTTCAAGTGTTGTAAACTAAGATAGTGGTGTGCTATCTTAGGCAGAGTGTTAGGAATTTGTAATTGAAGTCTTAGGGTTAGATTTGTACTTATTCTAACAGATATTGGAAAATCTCTTGTGGGGTGCAAAAGGACTGGATGTACCCTTGGTTGTAAGGGGAACCAGGATAAATTTCTGTGTGTTTTTACCTTCTGTCATTTACAGTTTTCATTCACTAACACAGCAAGATTAAACAAACTTAAAACAGTCACTTATACAATCTCCAAAACTCTAAAAACAGAAAAATTGTCTAACACCTAATTCACCCGCCCCTCTTAGGTGCAACTCTGTTCTTACAATTGGTATCAGAGCAGGTTTTTGGTAATTTGCTCCTAGATTCATGGCTTCCGCACAACCTGTTTTTAGAGATTGTGGTAGCAGTAACAAACCACCCTACTTTGTCGGTGAACATTATGATTTTTGGAAAATACGTATGCAAGCATACCTTTAGGCTCAAGGAGATGACATATGGGAGGCTGTAGAAAACGGTCCATATATTCCAACAACAATCATCAACAATAAAAAGGAAATAAAAATAAAAGCCTCATGGACAAACAATGAAAAGAGAAAAGTACTGTTTGACAAGAAAGCGAAAAATATGTTACAATCAGCATTGGATATAGATGAATTCTTTCATATATCCCACTGCAAAACAGCAAAAGATATATGGGATACTCTTGAAGTAACCCATGAAGGAACAATTGAGGTAAAACGTTCAAAACTGAACACTTTATCTCAAGAATACGAAATGTTTAGAATACAACAAGGAGAAGCAATCCTGGACATGCAGAAACGTTTTTCTCACTTAACAAATCACTTGACAGCACTTGGCAAAAGCTTTACTAATGATGAATTGAACCTAAAGGTTCTGAGATCATTAACCAGAGCATGGCGGCCCAAAGTGACAGCAATTTCTGAAAAGAAAAGTTTGTCAAAAATGTCACTCGCAGCACTTTTTGGAAAGTTACAAGAGCATGAAATAGAATTAGAAAGATTGGAAAAGAATGAGAGTTCAGAAAAGAAAACTAAAAATATAGCATTGAAAATAGAATCAAAAGAAATGATAATTGAAGACGATTCAGATGAAGATGAAAACATCACTTCCCTGGTTAAAAAATTCGGTAAGTTTCTTCAAAACGATAAAACATTTAAGAAGAAGAAAACCTTCAGGAAGAAAGATGTCTTCACTACAAATCAGAATGTCAGAATGTGGGAAAGAAGGACATATGAAAGCAGAATGTCCTAACCTTATCAAGAAAAATGCTAACAGAAGGAAGGAGCTCAAAAAGGCATACATAGCGTGGGAAGATAATGAAGTAAGTTCTTCATCAAATTCAGATAATGATGAATGCACTAATGTTGCTTTGATGGCATCTCATCATTCTGATAATGAAGAAGAGGTTAGTAATAATATTATTTGCTATGATAATAATGATTCTTGTGTTGAAGATAATGATGCACAACAAGCCATTAAAGAACTACTTAATGAATGTAAAAATCTGTACAAAGTAGTGTCAAATCAAAAGAAACAGATTTTATCGCTAAATAAAAAGATTGACACTATGGAACAAAATTCGGAAAAAAAACAAATTTTTACATGCATTAACTGTGATTCACTTTCTTTTAAAATTGTCCAAATGAATAGAGTTATAGAAAGGTACGAAAAGGGACAATTTGTGTTGGAAAATATACTTAGCATGCAGAGATATTCAAATGACAAAAGTGGACTTGGTTACTCAAAATTTGATAAACCAAGTACTTGTAAAACTATCTTTGTAAAAGCAAGTAACCAATCCAAAAATGAGAAAGTAATGGCTGTTCAAAAGAATCATCTTTGTTCTAAGAAAAGTATTATTCAAAAGAAACCTTGCTTTCCTAAAAAGAGTCCAAAATGTTTTTATTGTGGTCTTAATGGTCACACACCTAATGCTTGTTACTTTAGGAACATTGGTGTTCCACAAGGGCATCATGTGTGGGTCAAGAAAGGTACTAACATTCAAGGACCCAAAGCACTCTAGGTACCAAATAAAACTATAAACTTGTTTTGTAGGAATACACACAAGAACCTCAAAAATGTGGTACTCAGATAATGGATATGTTTACAAAGCCATTACCTAGAGATTCATTCTACAATATCCAGAAGGAACTAAGCATTCTAAATGAGAATGATCTCTAAAAGGTTTGAAAGAATTGTAAGTCATATCAGTTTTTAATTTTAAATTTTTCCATCTTCTTTTACTTGATATATGATTCTTTGACATCTATGTATAATTTACTACATGTTTAAAATGTTTTTGGTATGTTTATTGTTAAAAAATTTACTTTGGAAACGAAATTTTTACTGTCGTATTCGAATACAAACAATTTGTAGTCGAATACACGTTCCCAGAAAAACCTATATTCGAATACACCAAGTCTGTAGTCAAATACAGATTCAAATTTTTTTATACAAAAGGGATTGTTAACAGTTTTAGGTTACGAATACAAAAACTGGTAGCCGATTACAATCAAAATCTCAGATTCCCTTTCTTCAAAAATTTCATTCAAAACTACATACAATCATCTCTAAACGTTCTCCTCATCATACATTGCATCTCTAACCCCTCATCATACTTGCATCAAAACCTAAAAACCCTAAAATTTCCCAAAAACCATAAACCTTATCTTCTCAAAATGGATGCACGCAAAAGAGGACCAAGAACCAAGGTTGCTACTGTGGGTCCTTCAAAGAAACGAAGAAACGACAACATGGCTAACCTATCCAGATTACTTCATTCCCCAGAAGAACTGGACAGATTCAGAACCCACTTCTCTGACAAAAAGCTGGTAATCCGCAAATTGGTACGCTTGATTCCTTTTCTAAGTTTAAATTTCCTGAGTTGTTGAAGGCTCAAAAATTAGAAGAATTTATTGGATACAATGGTCCCATTTATCCTGACCTAGTTAGGGTATTCTTCTACAACCTTGAAAAGGATCGAAATAAATTAGTATCTAAAGTTAAAGGAAAGGTTATCAATTTAGACACTAAACTTATTAGGGAAATTCTGCACATACCTTGTGAATGTCAGAAGATGTGTCCAGGACATCTATGTGAATGGGTAAACACTACTAAATATGATGCTTATATTTCGTTGTGCCGTTTTGACAAAGACACTATGGAAAGAAAACACACACAGTCTGGTTCGGAGTATGCTAGACAAAGATATGGTGTTGGTAATCTGACTGTTGACAACAGATTACTACAGTATTTCTTAAGTTATATATTGATACCAAAAGCAGGGAACTACTCACAGATCTCTGAATTTGAACTTCAAGTTATGAGTTTTATGATAGAAGGTGCTGATTTAAATTGGGCATACTTTGTTCGTTCAGTTCTATATGCTTCAAAAGATTCTATAGCTTTACCCTATGCAAGATAAGTCACAAGAATTCTGGATCATTTTAAGGTTGATTTCTCAGGCGAGGTGCTGTACCAAACCACCAAAGATAATCTGCTGGACTTAAGTGTTTTGCCCAGTATGAAAATAGTTTGGAGTGAATCACTTCAAATTTATGTCCATAAGGGTGATCTTGGACAAAGTTCATCAACTGCCCAAGATGAGAATGCAGAAGAAGCAGAACCAACAACATGCCCAACAGTAGCACCAGAAGCAGCATCAGAAGATGCACCAGAAGCAGCAACAGCAGTAGCACCAGAACCAGACAACATAGCACATACTAAAGACATCATCACAAACAGAATGATCATGGACAAACTTAACTTCATTCAATCCTTTGTCACAGATCAATTCCAACATTTGAATGAGTCTTTCAGTAATCAAATGCAAAATATGACTGCTTCCTTCAACCACAAATTCCAAGATCTTGAAGACACCATCAATACACAACATACATTCTTTCATCAAGAACTTAGTGACCTATCCGATAAAATTGACCATTTACATATTCCACCAAAATCAGTTGATTAAATTTGGCTATTTGCAGTTTTTGTTATTTGTTTCTGCTGTTTGACTTTCCCTCTATAAACTCTTAAGTTTCTTTTAATTGTAATTCTGAACATGGTTAATTAAGTTGTTTTTATTATTCCTCGAGATATCATGTGATGCTTCTGTTTATTTGTTACATTTGTGCATATCTTGTTTTGCTATGTGATATCCTCTTCCTTTTTGATAATGTCAAAAGGGGGAGACAAAGTGTGTATATATTGTTGTTGCTAATTATGTTGAACAGATCCTCCAACACTTAAGAAGGAGAAAAACATATATCAAGGGGGAGTAAGCACACATCTAGGGGGAGAAATCAAAACGTTTGAAATCCAAGCCACAAGATTTTTGTCATCATCAAAAAGGGGGAGAATGAAAATTAAAGATCTACATTTTTGATGAAGACAAAAAGATCATTGATCAAAAAGCAAAAGGATTTTCAGCAACTCATCTTTCATGTACTTTTAGGTAAAGTATTTTAGATTAAATCAAAATACATTTTAAAGTACAATATTATGAGAACCATCTTGATAGCATATGCATTCAAATGTTTTATAAAAATATTTAATAACATAAACATATGTTTGAAAATAAAGCGTTTACAAAACTGGAAATCTGTATTCGAATACGAAGTATGGTAGTCGAATACAGAATACAAATCAGAAGCTAAAACTGAAGATCTGTATTCGAATACGAAGTGTCATAGTCGAATACAAATTGCAAGTCAGTAGCTAATTTTAACCATTTGTATTCGACTACAGCTTTGTGTATTCGAATACAACTCAAGTCAAAGGGCAAAAATCCCGTACTTGTATTTGACTACAAGATATTGTATTCGACTACAACGTTCCAATTTCAAAATACAAACAGAACGTTATAGAAGTGTATTCGAATACACTGAGACTGTATTCGAATACAACTTCGAAACAATGCAACTTTTCAGTTTTTAAACATTGCACAAGTTCATCAAAACGTTTGGGAATCATTGCCATTGATCGGAAGTATTACCTTGGAATATAAATACTTCAAAACTTCTATTTTAAACTAATCAATCCTACCACGAACTTTGAACAACTTTCTGAAATAATATGTGAACTTTTCAATGTTATATTTTCATACTTCAAGTACATGCTCTACATTTTCATATCATTGAGAAAGTTTCTCTATTGTACTTGAAAGTATATTTGATTGTTATCCTTGCACAAATTGTTATATCCTGTTGTTCTTAATTAAGAACATTGTTGTAAAAATCATTAAAGTTATTGTTTGAAGAAAGTGGTGTATTTTCTTCAAGTGTTGTAAACTAAGATGGTGGTGTGCTATCTTAGGCAGAGTGTTAGGAATTTGTAATTGAAGTCTTAGGGTTAGACTTGTACTTATTCTAACAGATATTGGAAAATCTCTTGTGGGGTGCAAGAGGACTGGATGTACCCTTGGTTGTAAGGGGAACCAGGATAAATTTTTGTGTGTTTTTACCTTTTGTCGTTTACAGCTTTCATTCACTAACACAGCAAGATTAAACAAACTTAAAACAGTCACTTAAACAATCTCCAAAACTCTAAAAACAGAAAAATTGTCTAACACCTAATTCACCCCCCCCCCTCTTAGGTGCAACTCTGTTCTTACAGTTGAAACGTGCTCGCTCTGTCAATCCCCATCCCATCCTCGTCGTAGATCTCTTTGTCGGTGTCTTCTGTAGTTATGAGAAAGTCGCTGCCTTTGACCCAAGGTCCGACGGTTCTGGAGGTTTCGGCAGCGGACGGCGCACCACTTGTCTCGTTCACGATCTCCCTTCATCCTTCAACAGTGTTGGCACCTCCGTCACCTTTCCCGCAACATTTTTATGTAATAATAAATATTGCCGCAACATTTTTATGTCTATAATTTATTTTTAAATCTTTGTCACTAAACTTTAGTAAGCTTTTTTTTGTTTTAGTTTTTGAATAAACATTTTTTAATAATATTAAATAAACGTGATTGTTACTAATTATTTAAATGGATAAATGTTAGATGTTCTTATTCTTAAAAAAAAAATTATCATAAATTTTTCTAAAAGTATTTTTCTTAGTAACGTTTTGGACCAAAAATCCGGGGCGTTACATTATGGTATCAAAGCAATAATCCTCGGAAAATTTTTTGGGGGACGATTATGTATGACGCATGCCTTGAATTATGTGTGATGTTTGACCTTGGTATATTTTATCTATGATTTATTACTAATTTAGTTATATATATTCATATAGGAAAAATTAACATTTTGCATTGATTATTTGGTATCTTTTAATACTGATTGATTTTTTTTTTCTTTCTTCTCAAAAACAGAAATTTTCCTTCAATTAATTGCAATTATGATATGCCTTAAATTCTTAATCCTATGATTTGAAATAGTTTTAATTTGATTCAATCTAATAATTAATTACGATTTTATCATGGTATAAATTATGAATTTATTGCATTATAATTTGAAATTATCTCGATTTAATTTGATTCAACGCAATAATTGCTTTTAATTTTATGACGTTGTGAATTTACTCCCGTGATTTGAATTTTTTAATAATTGTTGTTTGAATGTTATAAATTTATTATTCGTGAATTAATGACGTTCTGAATTTATGATGTTATGAATTTACTTTCATGATTTGAATGTTTTTTTAATAATTGTCGTTTGTATGTTATAAATTTATGATTCGTGAATTAATGACGTTATGAATTTAATATTATGATGTTATGAATTTACTCTCGTGATTTAATTTTTTTTTTAATTATTGTTTGTATGTTATGAATTTATTATTCGTGAATTAATAACGTTATGAATTTAATATTATGATGTTATGAATTTACTACTCGTGATTTGAATTTTTAATAATTGTTTGTGTGTTATGAATTTGATAATCGTGATTTAATGACATTATGACGTTATGAATGTGCTATTATGACATTATCTATTAGTTGAAACTGATTGATGTTTTTTTTAAAACTATAAATGATTAGTTGTTATTTTGTTATACAGTGAAATTATTGTGTAATAAATTAGATTGATTTGATTTGAAAACATACGACATGTAATTGGTCTCCACCTTAATTATGAAATTAATTAGGCAAGTTGAATTTATAATGATTATGAATATTCCTTAATTACTTAATTTTATATCTAAATCTTTGTAATAAAGCCAATGCGGTAAATCTCTAACTAGTATAAAATTGTATGATTCCCACAATATAAGTGAAGGGTAACACCGTAAAAAGTTGTATTAGTGGAATTCTGGCTAAGGAAAGACTTGGTTATTAAGTGGTCCGGTGACCCACCTCTCTTTCCTGGGAACCCCACTAGTACACGACTTATTGTGTGACCTAAAGCTATTGTCCCCATAATAGAAGGGAAGGGTAATACCGTAAAAATTTGTAGTAGTGAGATTATGGCTAAGGAAAGACTTGGTTATTAAGTGGTTCGTAGACCCACCTCTCTTCCTACGAACCCCCCTAGTACACAATTTATTGTGTGACCCGAACCTACTTTATAGCCGTGAAAAAAAATATTCCTTACGACCCTAAGGTTACAATGAGATCACATTGTTATCCTGGTTAGATAAATTGTAGGAAGTATGGCTCGTCGCGCGAATTGACCAGTGCCCCAGGGAGAAAGTGACATGACTGAAGCTATCCAAGCCATGAATGCAATGGCTGCCGCAATGGCCCAACAAGCTGCAGTTCAAGCTCAACAGGCTGCAGACCAGGCTCAACGTAATGCGCAGAGGGACCTGAGGGAGGAGTCCAGAAATATGTGTTTCTCAACTCAGTAAGCATGAGTCCAGAGGTTGTTGTCGATGAGATCCCGGTAGTGAAGGATTTCTTTGAGGTTTTCCCACCAGACGTACCAGGACTACCCCTAGTCCATGATGTCGAATTTTCTATCGATATTATTCCAGGTACTGGGCCCATCTCTATCGCTCCTTACAGAATGGCCCCCTTAGAGCTATCAGAACTAAAGAACCAATTGGAAGACCTTCTGTCTAAGAAATTCATTCGGCCTAGTGTGTCACCATGGGGAGCCCCCGTGTTATTGGTGAAGAAGAAGGATGGAAAGTCGAGATTGTGTGTTGATTATCGACAGCTCAACAAAGTCACAATAAAAAATAGATACCCTTTACCTCGCATTGATGATTTAATGGACCAACTCAGAGGGGCGGAGGTGTTTTCTAAGATTGATCTAAAGTCGGGATACCACCAGATTCGAGTGAAAGAAGATGATATATCCAAGACAGCCTTTAGAACGCGATATGGGCACTATGAGTACTTGGTGATGCCTTTTGGAGTAACCAATGCGCCAGCTATCTTCATGGATTATATGAACCGTATCTTCCGTCCGTTCTTAGACAATTTTGTGGTGATCTTTATTGATGACATCTTGATCTATTCCAAGAGTAGGGAATAACATTTGCGTCAAGTTCTGCAAGTACTAAAGGAGCAACAACTATATGCCAGTCTAGGAAAATGTGAATTTTGGTTGGAAGAAGTGAAGTTCTTGGGACACGTAATTTCTAAGGAAGGGATCGCTGTCGACCCATCCAAGGTAGAAGCCGTGATGGCATGGAAACAACCGCAGACAGTCACAAAGATTAGGAGTTTTCTAGGCTTGGCTGGGTACTATAGGAGATTTATTGAGGGATTTGCCAAGATTGCTGCTCCGTTGACACACCTTACGAAGAAGAACCAGATTTATACTTGGACTGAGGAATGTGAGGAAAATTTCCAACTGATGAAAGAGAAACTAACTACATCTCCAGTGTTAGTGTTGCCACAACCAAAAGACCCTTACGAAGTTTATTGTGATGCCTCATACCAAGGATTGGGTTGTGTACTGATGCAAAACAAACAAGTAGTGGCATATGCTTCGAGGCAATTGAAGGTGCATGAAAAGAATTGTCTCACTCATGACTTGGAGTTAGCTGCAATTGTCTTTGCATTGAAAATTTGGAGACATTATCCGTATGGGTGTAGTTTTGATGTATTTAGTGACCATAAGAGTTTGAAATACTTGTTTGATCAAAAGGAGCTTAACATTAGGCAGAGGAGATGGATGGAGTTTATTAAAGATTATGAGTTCACATTGCATTACCATCCAGGGAAAGCGAACAAGGTGGCTGATGCCCTCAACAGGAAGCGCGTTCATCTCTCGTTTGCAACAATGAAGGGGTTGGAGTTGTTAGAGAAGTTTTGTTACTTGAATCTTAATTTGGAATCTCCATTGGGGAAATTGCACTGTGGAGTGATCATTATAGATAGTCAACTGATGAATGAGATTAAAGTTCTCCATGTTATAGACGTGTTGACTCAAGAGAAAAGGAAGTTGATCGAGGTTGGCAGGGCACCTGAATTCAAGGTGGGCCCAGATGATATTTTGATATGTAATGGACGTGTTTGTATACCGAAAATACCGAATTAAGGAGGACTATCTTGGATGAGGCCCACAAAAGCAAGCTGAGTATTCACCCTGGTACCACCAAAATGTATAAAGACCTTAAGCAGAAGTTTTGGTGGCCAGGAATGAAGAAACAAGTAGCAGAATACGTGGCTTTGTGTTTAGGAATGAAGAAACAAGTAGCAGAATACGTGGCTTTGTGAAGAAATATGAACAAATTAGTTGCAAAAAATAAACACCGATAGATAGACAAATATGAAGAGGCATTTGAATGCTTTTTTTATGGAGAATATATGAATGAATATGCATGGTTTTTGTTGTCATGGCAGTGATGGAGGAGTTATGACCTACACTTGTTGTAAATAAAAAGTATGGAGTTATGACCTACACTTGTTCTCTACCCCACCTTTTCTTTCCATTTTTCTTATTACCTTTCCTCTAATTTTTATCATCTTCTGTACATCCATTGTAAACTCACGACAGAGGAAGATATTGAGTGAGAAGTGTCTTGAAGGCGTGGCTTTTTGGTGTTATTTGAGGTAAAGTTCTATAACTCATCAATTTAGTGACACAAAAATATTCATTAATATTGCTTTTATAGTAAGTGATTTTGAGCTGCTACAATTTTTGAGATTTTTAACTTTAGTGTGGGCTTTTCCAACACTATATAGCGTCGATTCAACTAAGGCAGTAAATAGCCTTGGCCATTTGGGTGCTGATGTATTGTCCGTTGTCCAACGCTATATAGCCTCGGATAACAAAAGTCGACGCAAATAATTTGCTTCAGTCTTTTAGTCTGACCACAATGCCGACACTAAAGTCACAGCAGCATTGTTTTGTTAGTGTGGTATTTCAGCGGACGCTAAAACTAGTTTTTCTAGTAGTGACGATTTTTCATTCTCTTTCTCTTCAAATTTTCCTCTCGCGTTCATTTTGTTATTGCGAACCAAGAAACTAAATCAACTAGGGGCAAATTCATAGAGAATTCGTACACTCCCAAGCTTTAACTAAATTGCTCAATTCAATTGACCGGTCTTTAGACCCCTATAATGATCTGGGATGCTAACAGTGCAATGTATTTGCTCCCACATTACTTTAAATCAGGTGATGTGGTGCTCTTTTATAGATATAATCCTCCTCTCATTGTTTATAAACTCCCAATGTGGGATTATTTTAACTAGTTAATCAATTTGAGCACTGAGAGACTATAAGCTATATGTTATCAACACAATATTTTATTTAGGTCTTTTAACCTTTCTAAGTAAATGTTTTTTTTAGGCATTTAATTTTTATTGATGTTATTATATATTTTTTAGTATGTACCTTAAAAATAGACTAGATAGAATAATTGTTGGCAATGTACTGATTAAAATGTTAGAATGTATTACGAAACGAATAGTGTGTCGACCGTGTATATTCACCACGTACCCAATACTTCAAGAGTTGCGAATCACATACTCGAACCCGTACCACGTACTAAAACGAATTGCAAATCAGGATCCGCATGTAGTTCTTATTTCACCCAACTAAAAAAGGTCATAAGCTCTCTTTCTCATAATTACTTATACTTATATTCTCAAGACCTGTCATGGTGATCAAACAAATAACATTGCAGAAAAACGAAGGTCAAAGCATATATGGAAGGTTTCAACGTGAACAAACATCTAACAATGACAATGGAGAGATATGAAAAACTATGTCATTTATCTCTCTCTCTCTCTCTCATTATCATACATATATAAAATTGTAGCTTTTTAAGATTTTGTTAAGATAACTAAACTCTAATTCTCAAGATAATCTAATCGAATTAACTAAGCCTTTTATTACATTCTTATTATAAAATAAAAAATTATTATTTTTAAGACTTGGTGTAATCACTTGGATTCACTTTTTTCTTTTGTGTCTTACCTTACCGTTATCGATAAAATATATTTTTCAACTTTTCTATCTTCTCTTATCATGGATTTCATGTTTTCTAACATTACAAAGAGGTGAAAATTGCTAGATGTAATGGTAATTATAATTATTATATGAGGCTATCAACTATTATTTATACCATCTAAAGTGGAGATACTGCGAAGTAGAGTTTGACCAGTTCTTAAATTGAATACGGTTATCATAATAGTTACTAAGAGCCAATGAGTAACCTCACTTGAACACAAAGTGGAAGGTGACAGTCTCCAAAAAGGAAGATGAAATTCAAAATTAACAAAGCATACATCGGAAAAAGTCTTAAGCACAAACTTTAGGTCTAGTAGTCAATTTTCATGCCGTAGCAAAGTCCCGATGAACTTCTTTTCTGGATTCTTCCCAATGTCTATGTTCAACCCCCAATTTCCTCAGCTCTGAAAGCCCTTGCTCAACTGAAATATGAAAATCCATATAATTAACTAGATGAAAAACTTTATCGAGGATATTTAATAAACAAGAACACACCCCTTAGCATAATTCAAGTCATCATCAATGGAGGTAACATTAAAGAATGATCCACAATTTGCAGAAAAGTTAGATATCTGGTATTTATATTTTTGAAGTGCAACGTGTTGTCTGAAACAAGTGGCTAATACAAGTATGCTGTAAACACACTCCACTCCTGAAAGTGTCTTCGCATCATATCAACCAAGAAGACTCTACTTACCTTGTCCTTACCCCAAGTTTATACACATCAGTGCAATGTTTATGCATCTCATTCATATTATTCAACTATCTTCCACGATTTAGCTTTTCTTTAAAATAAACTATGTTCCATGATTAAAAGTGATCGGTAGTAAAACATCCACCCAAGCAATATGTAATAATGGTGACACCGAAGTTGAACATTTTTCTTCCCAACCAATTAGCATAAAACGGGGTTGATAAGTCCATGTGAGATGCAAACTAATTATTTAATTAAAATAAAAAAATGTTAGACCCTACCATCAACAGCATCGTGTGAGGTAGGTGAATGCCCTTTCCAACCAATCCAAAACTGAAAACGTTCTTTTGCAATGTCCTCCTCTATACCATGAGCCTTGCCTCTTCTCCAAAAATTGTTGGAACCAAGTTGGTTCTAAGTACTTAGGATTTTGATGTTTACAACAGCAGTCCATGTAATCTTATTTTGTACCTTGAATTATTACATTAAGTGCCACCAGAAGATGAAGTTTACATTGGCAGAAGATGAAGACACCAGATAATGCATCCAGAAGGTACCAGAGGATGCATCCTGAAATTACCAGAGGATATCTTTGCTGGCCATATCAGAAGGAAGCAAACTCAGAAGGAGACCTGGACCAGACCAGAAGGAAGCCTTCCAGAGGGAGACTTGATCCAGACCAGAAGGAATCATATGTCAGACTTAGTCCAGAAGTTATTCTGACCAGAGGATGGCCTGGTAGTGAAATGATAAATAGCCCAGACTTAATCAGAGGATAAATTAATGGGTCCAAAACAAGAGATTCAATCCAGAATTGACCCAGACCAGAAGATAGCATGGTTCAAGGTATGAAACTAAGTCCAGACCAGAAGAAATGATGTCCAGAATTGATCCAGACCTGATCCAGAATCAAAGGTAAAAGTCCAAATTTAAATATCCTTTGTCCAGAGTTAATTTCAATTTAATCCAGACCAAGTCCAGAATTGGTCCAGATCAGAGGGAAGATATTCAGATCAATGGTCCAGATTTAAGTATATGGCCCAGTGTTGGCCGAGATCAGAAGATCAGACCATGGCCCAGTGTTGGCCGAAATCAGAAGGTCAGAATGTGTGGTCTAGCATTGGCCGAGATCAAAGGATCACAGCAGATCAGTTTGCAAGTCCAGGTTGGCCGAGATCAGAAGATCAGAAAGTGTGGTCCAGGTTGGCGAAATCAGAGGATCACAGCAAATCACTTAGTATGGTCTAGATGTGGACTAGCGCAGAAGATCAAAGGTCCAGAATTAATCATGATGATAATCGGTGGAGATTTAATTTAATTTGAACAAAGTATTAAAAGGATTTGATTCAAAAATAAAGTGAAGTCTTGTGGAATTCAAAAGCTATTGGCAGGAAGAAAGATTTGTTCCAGAATTAATTAAAGACAGGATTGGCCCAAGTTATTTATGAAAGCAAATCTGGAGCTAAAAAGATATGTTTTTTATTTATATGAAACCCGATTGGTCGGAGTATTTTTGCAAGAGAATCCAACAAGATACAACTCGAAATTAAGCTTGGAAGAGACCCAAATTCACATCTATAAAAGGAGGCTCAAGGCAGAAGACTTAGCATCGAAAATCACAAAAGAGTCATACACTTCCAAAAGCAAACACTCGAGTTTTCAGTGAGGTTAATTGTGAGTTCCAACTTTCCATAAGCAAGCACTCGTGTTATTTTCTTTCCCTTGTGTTAGATCTAAGTTGTTGAAGTAGAGTCTACAATCTGAGGGAGTCAGAAGGGGTAGCAGATTACTTGGCAATTAGATTCAAGGCGTTGTAGTTCCTTCTACAATCTAGGGTTGTCAGATTGGTAGGAGAAGACTTGACTTAAGAAGTCAAGGTGCTGCATTCCTCAAAAGTCTAGGATTGGTAGATTGTTTGAGAAGACTGACTTGGAGGGATAGTGGAACTGTTGTAATTCAAGATTTGAATTAGTGAAATCCTTCAAGGTGAAAGGACTGGACGTAGCCTCGTTAACGGTGAACCAGTATAAAATTTTGTGTTTTTATTTTTACTTTATATCCGCTGCTAACTCTATTTTATTCATACATCAAGTTTTGTCTTAAAACTGCAAAAACAGAAAAAGTATTGAAGTTAGTCAAATACAATTCAACCCCCCTTGTCGTGTTTGCACCTTCAATTGGCATCAGAGCTCGGTCTCAAGGTTGAGCACTTAACTGTGTTTGAGGAAAGGTCCAAGGGGTTCAACATGGCAGAATCCAAAGATGATTTGGGAGGCAACATCAACAGACCACCACAGTTTGATGGAGAAAGGTTTAAGTATTGGAAGGGCAAAATGAGAAGTTTCTTCATATCTCAAGATCCTGAATTATGGAAGCTGGTAGTCAAAGGATACACTGCACCTACTGTTCCAGGAGATCCAACTAAAGAACTGGACATGGAAGATATGAAATCAGACAAGAGCAGATTATATAAATTGCATCACAAGTACAGAAACATCATGATCAGTGCCATCACATTCAAGGAATTTGACAAATGCATAGATAAAGAAACAACAAAGAGCATATTGGACAGTCTAGTTTTGACCTATGAAGGAAGCCAGCAGGTTCAAGAAGCAAGGGCTAACATACTGGTCAAAAAGTATGAGATGTTCAAGATGGTAGATGATGAAAACATTGATGGAATGTTCTGCATATTTCAGACACTGATATCTCGACTGAAGGTCTTGAAGAAAAGCTACACAATAGCAGATCATTTCAAGAAGATTCTAAGAAGCTTACCAACTAAGTGGAGACCAATGGTTACTGCAGTTCAGCAAGCCAAAGATCTGAATAACTTAAAACTTGAAGATCTGATCAGCTTACTCAGGTCTCATGAACTAGAACTGGAAGCAGATGAACCAAAGAAGAAGAAGAATTTGCCCTGATGTTGAAACAGAAGAAAGTTGCAAGGGCAGCATCAGAATCAGAGGATAGCGACAATGACTGTGATGATATGGCTTACTTAACCAAACAGATGATTAAAATCTGGGAAAACAGGAAGAGGAGAAGCTTCAAGAAGAAAGATAACAACAAAGGAAAGGAAGAATCTGAAAAGAAGAGTATCGTTTGTTATGGATGCAATGAACCTGGACATATCAAGTCAGAATGTTCAAATCTGGAAAAAGGCAAACAGCACAAGAAGAATTCGAGATTCAGAAAGAAGGGTCTGATGGCAGCCTGGGATGCATCAGAATCAGAGGAAGAATCGTCTGATGAAGAAGAGGAAGACACAGCTAAGATGGCACACATCAGGTCTGCCTCTGGACTTCATAAAGGCAACATTTCAGGAAGGAAAGCAGGCAGAAGGAAGAATGATTGAAGCAGTCATACAAGCAAGTCTGGAAGCACATCAGAGGGAGAAATTCTAGCTCTGATGGCTCATACCAACTCAAGCTCTGGATACAGCTCAGGCTCTGAAATAGATTCAGAAGATGAAGACAGTGAGGTATTTTCTGATCTCACTAGATCTGAATTAATTGAGGCTTTAAAAGACTTTTTAAATGCAAACAATTCTTTAAAATTGAAAACACTTAGGGAAGATAAGAAAAATCTAACCAAAGAAGTCCAAGTTTTAAATAATCGAAATTCTGAGTATGCAACTGAAAACAAAGATTTTAAAACTGAAGTTGCAAGACTCAAATCTGAAAACCAAACTCTCAAAAGTAATATTTGTTCCACTTTCAAAACTGTTTGTGAATCTGATATGCATGAACAATTTTTTCAAAACTTTATTTCTAATGAAATGGAAAGAAGTAAATATGCATCTATGATTTATGGAAACAGTAACACTGGAAAGAGAGGTCTTGGTTTTACAGAAACGATTATTGAAAGTAAAGCTGTTCATTCTGATGTTTTATGCATTGTTTGTGCTAAGAAAGGTCACTCTGAACTATCTTGTCCAATGGTAATATCTGAACAAGATCAGAGAGCTGTTAAGAATAACAAACCTGGACCCAATCAGTTCTGGGTACCAAAAGATCAAATTGTCTATGTTGCAGATATTCTGAGCAACCAGAAGGAGACACCAACAATGGTGCCTGGACAATGGATGTTGGCAATGCACAAGCAGAAGAAGGTTTACGTTCCTGCTACAACCAGACAAAGGCAATCTGAGTCTGATGGAAGAAGGTCTGGTCAACGCAACCAGAACCAGAATCAGAACCAGAACTGGAACCAGAATCAAAACTAGAACCAGAATCAGAACAGGAACTGGAACCAGTATCAAAAGCACAGAAACTGGAACCAGAACCAACACTAGAACCAGAATCAGAACTGGAACCAGTATCAGAAGCACAGAAACTGGAACTTGAACCAATATTGGAACCATAATCAGAATCAGTATTGGAACCAGAATCAAAACAGGAATTACCAGAATCACCAGAATTACCAGATTCATCAGAACCACCAGATTCACCCAAATCACCAGAATCACAGGATTGACCAAAATTGCCAGAACCAAAACATGTTCCAGAATCATCAGAGGAACATGGTTTATCGACCAAAGCAGAATCAAGGAAACTGCTCAAACAGGCCAGAAGCAGAACTGGCTCTGATGGCTCGAACAGAAGATGAGTCTGAGTCTGAGTCTGACTAATTCTGACAAAGAAAAAGCAAGGTCTGATCAGCAACACAAAGCTTGGTATCTTGACAATGGATGCTCCAAACACATGACAGGAGACAAATCCATGTTTCTGAATCTGACTATGAAGAATGGAGGCAAAGTTTCCTTTGGAGGAAACCAAAAGGGTCAGATTATTGGTACAGGAACTGTTGGTAACACTTCTTCTTCCCTTTCTATTAAAAATGTTCTGTTAGTTAAAGGGCTAAAACACAATCTTCTGAGCATAAGTCAATTAAGTGATTGCAATTATGATGTTATCTTTAATCAAAAAACTTGCAAAGCTGTTAGTCAACTTGATGGGTCGGTTTTATTTACTGGCACTAGGAAGGATAATGTTTATAAAATTGATCTGTTCAGTCTTGCTAAGCAACAGGTTAAATGCTTATTGTCTGTGAGTGAGCAGAATCTGATTTGGCACAAGAGGTTAGGGCATGCAAAACCTAGGCTTATATTCGAATTGAGCAAACTCCAGTTGGTAAGAGGGCTTCCCAAGGTAAGTTCCAAAACTGAGATTTTGTGTGAAGCATGTCACAGAGGTAAAAAAACTAAAAGCTCTTTTAAAACTAAAAAATGTGTTTCTACCTCTCAACCACTTGAACTACTTCACTTAGATCTGTTTGGTCCTGTTCAAACAGCTTCTCTCAGTGGTAAGAAATATGGTTTTGTAATTGTTGATGATTACTCAAGGTGGACTTGGGTAAAATTTTTAAAGAACAAAGATGAATCTCATAGAGTATTTATTTCATTCTGTAAGCAAGTTATGAATGAACAGGGTATTAAGATCATAACCATCAGAAGTGATCATGGAGGTGAATTCGAGAACAAGTATTTTGAAGAATTCTGTGATGAGAATGGCATCTCTCACAACTTCTCATTCCCAAGAACACCTCAATAGAATGGAGTGGTAGAAAGGAAGAACAGATCACTGCAAGAGATGGCCAAAACCATGCTGAATGATATGAAGGTTGCCACCTACCTTTGGGCAGAAGCTGTCAACACAGCCTGCTACATTCAGAATAGAGTCTACATCAGGTCCATCTTAAATAAAACTCCCTATGAACTGTGGAAAGGTAAGAAACCCAATATTTCCTACTTTAAGCAATTTGGCTGCATCTGTTTTATGTTGAACACTAAAGATAACCTAGCTAAGTTTGATTCTAGATCTCAAAAGTGTCTCTTTATTGGCTACTCTGAGAGATCAAAAGCTTATAGAGTGTTTAACAAAGAAACTAACACTGTGGAAGAATCAATCCACATTAAGTTTGATGATAAAAAACTTGACTCTGAATAGTCAAAGCAAGATGAAGAAATTGCAGGTGAACCAGAGGCACAGGAACCAGAAGCTTGACTAGCAGCAGAATCTGAGAAAGATCAAGATGAAGAAGAACATGCTGACTCTGAAGACAAGACAGAGGGAAAGAATGGATGGAAGTACAAGTCTTCACATCCAGAATCTCTCATTCTTGGCAGTGCAGCAGAACCTTTAAAGACCAGATCATCAAGTAGAGCAACCAGTCTGTTTGGTTTACTCTCAACAATTGAACCAAGCAATGTTGGTGAGGCTTTGGCAGAGGAAGGTTGGATACTTGCAATGCAAGAAGAGCTGAATGAATTCCAAAGGAACGATGTTTGGGATATAGTACCCAGACCAATCAAAAACATTATTGGAACCAAGTAGGTGTTCAGGAATAAACTCAATGAAAAAGGTGAAGTGGTAAGGAACAAAGCCAGATTAGTAGCTCAAGGATACAGTCAACAGGAAGGTATAGATTACACTAAGACTTTTGCTCCAGTGGCCAGGTTAGAAGCAATTAGAATTGTCTTATCATTTGCTTCTAATCATGATATAATGCTGTATCAAATGGATGTTAAAAGTGCATTCTTAAATGGCTATATAAGTGACGAAGTCTATGTCAAACAGCCCCCTGGATTTGAAAATTCTGATTTTCCAGATCATGTTTTTAAACTTAAGAAATCTTTATATGGTTTAAAACAAGCACCAAGGGCATGGTATGACAGACTTAGTAACTTTCTACTTAAGAATGAATTTGATAGAGACCAGATTGATAATACTCTATTTAGGAAATCCATTAAAAATGATATTTTAATTATTCAAGTTTATGTCGATGATATCATCTTTGGATCTACTAATGGCACTTTGTGCAAGGAGTTTTCTGACCTAATGCAGAAAGAGTTTCAAATGGGCATGATAGGAGAACTCAAGTTCTTCTTGGGAAATTCAGATTCACCAAGGTAAATCAGGTATACTCATTCACCAATCTAAATATACTAAAGAACTTCTTAAAAAGTTCAAAATGAGTGAATGAAAGCCTATGGCCACCCCCATGCACCCAACCTGCTCACTAGAGAAAGATGAAACCAGCCAAAAGGTAGACCAGAAAACATACAGAGGTATGATTCAATCCCTTCTTTATTTAACTGCTTCTAGACATGACATTTTGTTTAGTGTTTGTGTCTGTGCCTGTTTTCAAGCCGACCATAGGGAATCCCACTTAACTGCTGTCAAACGAATTCTGAGATACCTTAAAGGAACCACCAACCTTACCCTGTTATACAAGAAAACCCCCACCTACAAACTCAGAGGTTTTTGTGATTCCAACTATGCTGGAGATGTAACACCCCGAGTTTAAAACACAGTGCGAGTGTATTTTTCTTTTACTGAGTAATTAAATAAAATAATTTTCGAATTAATTCAAGAGAATTAAAATAAAATAAAGTCATTTATTAAAATAATTTGTCGTGATCCAAAACGACAAAAGTATTTAATTAATTACACCGTGATTGAAATCAAGTAAGATATTTTTGGAAATTTAATCTTCAAAATATACCAAAATAAAATACACCCAAAAGCTGTATCTTGGACCCACCAAAATATTTATCAGAGTGCGGAAAGAAAATATACAATAATCCCAAAATAAGTAAATTATCCCTCAACACTAGGCCCTATACAAAAAGTCTAGTATAATCATGCACTAAGCTACAGTAGCAAGTGATTTCCACCGCCTCCTCCACAAATCTCGTCTTCACCCCAGCTTTCCGTCCCTCTACGTTGTCCACGACTACTCCGTACGTGAAGTTCAGGGGAAACTAACGACGTCTCCGTCGTTAGTGTAACCGTCGGTGGGACGGGTTTGGGTATCATCTGAGGGCAAAGCCCAATTTTCCACAATAATATTAAATGGTCACCGACCGAAATTAACAAATAACACATAGCATTTATGTCAATAATAACAAGCATATTCATGGCATGTTATATAACAATGATGATGAATAAGGATGCTCATTTTGAAATTTCATGATATGTATACCTTTTCAAACAGCAAATAGTATAATATAACAATCATGTTGTAAGTACAAATATCAAATCAGCAATCACAACAATTCATCAGAAATTCAACATTTCATAAGGTACTTACACCCATCGATTTTCACCTGTCAATATCATATCCAATCATAATTCACCGGTCAACAACCCCGATGCAATATGTATATGCTCATGTACTCAACTTCTTGGAATTACCAAGGTGCAGTCCCTCACAGACCAGCACACGTGCAGTCGCTCATAGACCGACACGATTTCCATATGTTAGACTTTAATGGCCAGCATGACCATGGTGCAATCGCTCATAGATCAGCACCAGTGCAGTCGCTCATCAACCAGCACTCGTGCAGTCGCTCAACAGACCAACATGTTTCACGTATACCAAGGTACAGTCGCTCACAGACCAGTACCAGTGCAATCGCTCTCAGACCAGCACTCGTGCAGTCGCTCAACAAATCAGCACGTTTTGCGCATATCAAGGTACAATCGCTCACAGACCAGTACCAGTGCAGTCGCTCACAGACCAGCACTCGTGCAGTCGCTCAACAGACCAGCATGTTTTACGCATTACTATACGGCCCATCGCGGTCACCACCTGACTATGCAATGCATGGACATGAAATGTGTTCTCTTCACTAAAAACGGTATGCAACATACACAAAATTCAGCCTTTCCATCATTTCCCCAAAACCATCTCAACCCAAATAATTTCATTATCATCACGTCAACAAAATATTCAAGCACCTCATCATTACCACTTCACACTATCTCAAAAACTCCATTTCTATTTATGACAAGTCTTCCCAATGTTTCCCGAACTACTAAGGTTCATAAACACATGTTTAAAACTGAGATTTCTGGAAAAAAACGAATCTGTATTCGAATACAGCTTCCTTGTATTCGAATACAGAAGCTACAACAGTGCAAAATCTACACTCTGTATTCGAATACAACTTCCTTGTATTCAAATACAGAAGCTAACACAGTGCAAAATTAACATTTTTCAAAACATCAATAAAGATCTCAAGAACTTCATCATCACCACCTCAAAACTATCTCAAAACTCCATTTTAATTTATCACAAACCTTCCCAATGTTTTCCCAACACTTAAAGTTCATATGACAGTGTCTAAAACTTGAATTTATGGAAAACACGAATTTGTATTCGAATACAGCTCCCTTGTATTCGAATACAAAAGCTAAAATAGTGAAAAATTAGCATTCTGTATTCGAATACGAGGGTGTTGTATTCGAATACAGTGGAAAAATTTCAAACCTATATTCGAATACGACAGGGTCGTAGCCGAATACAGATGGTAAGTCAGAAGAAAAAATCCCTTATCTGTATTCAAATATAGAGTCCCGTATTCGAATACAAGTTCGAAAATTTGAATAAAACAATAGTTTTGCAGGCTGTATTCGAATACACTCATGCCGTATTCGAATACACCTTCGAATTCAGTGAAATTTTACAGATAACTTCAACACGTTTTCAAATTCTTTTCTTTGAAAAACCAACACAACACCAAAATAAAATCACCATTCTTTTTAAATCACAAAACTCAAAACATTTTTTCATCAACAATAGATTTTCCAGAAAAACACTTCCACCATTTTAAATCCTTTTCTTTTGAAACCATCATCAACACCAGATTGTTATCAACATAGCAACAAATAGAATCACCAACACCAGATTGTTCTTAACATAGCAACAAATAGAATCACCAACACTAGATTGTTCTCAACATAACAACAAACAAAATCACCAACACCAGATTATTATCAACATAACAACAAACAGAATCACCAACACCAGATTGTTATCAACATAACAACAAACAGAATCAGCAACACCAGATTGTTATCAACATAACAACGAACAGAATCACCAACATCAGATTATCTACCACAAAACAGAACAGGCATTTTTAAACATTTACATTTTGATCATTCCCAAAACAACATGCAAAGTATTTTCCAGTATTCTTACACAACCAAAACAACATGCAAAGAATTTCCCAGTGTTCCCACACAACCAAAACAGCAATGTTATATTAGCCAAAACAGCAAACATCACAGAATCATCAAACATCAACAGAATGCATTTTTCGCATTTTATAACAACATGCACAATAGTTTCATTTTTCAAACTAGAAACTAAAATATAATCACACATCAAACATGCATTTACAGCCCTAAAATACAAACTAGAAAGTGGAAGGTGCCCCTTACCTCTGTTACGTTTCTCCTCCCGTTCACGTTTCCGCGACAAAAATCGGCGAAGTTTCTGTTTGCGTTTGCCGCTACCAAAGTTAGTTCTCTAGCTCCGTAATGAGGAGAAGAACAACTTTTGTTCTTGGTACTTGGTGGTTTGGTGCGTGGATTTCCAAGTAATCTCACTTTTGAGCAACTCTTTTTTTTCTTTCTATGAACGGGAAACAGAATGGAAAGAGGAAGAAGAAGGGTACTGTTTCATGCAGTAAGGGAGGAGGAAATATGTTTTGTGTTCTTTCTGTTCTGCCCTCTCCCATCTATATATAGACACATAGGTGCCACCTCACCCAACACATCAATATTATAATATTGTTTGGCCCTCCAACACTTAACCAGTCTAGTCGCAATTAGCAGATAACATCTTAATTAGCTACCCGATAATTTAATTACTCGTAATTAAATTTAGTTTATCCTTCATCCAATAATTTTAATTCAACCTCCAAAATAAATATTTATATATATATTTTTACACAAAATATACATATATTAAATATTTTACAATTATTCCCCAAAATACACTTAATATTAAATCCATAATTTAATTTTTAAATTTAAGGGTCTTACAGGAGACAAGCTGGAAAGGAAAAGTACAAGCGGCAATTGCACCTTCTTAGGTGATAATTTAATCTCATGGTCAACCAAAACACAAAGCACCATCGCTATGTCAACAGCCGAAGCTGAGTATATATCAGCAGCAGGATGCAGCTCACAGTTAATCTGGATGAAACACCAACTTGAAGATTACAAAATCTTTGAAACCAATATCCCTTTGTTCTGTGATAACACTTCAGCCATAAACCTAACCAAGAACCCGATCTAACACTCTAGAGCCAAACACATTGAAATAAAACACCATTTCATTAGGGACCATGTTCAAAAAGGGACTTTAAGCATCCAGTTTGTGGACACTGATCATCATGGGCTGATATCTTCACCAAAGCATTACCAGAAGATAGGTTCAAGTTCATCAAGAAGCATCTCAGCATTGTCTCCATATCTAACTAGCTCAAGTAGTCTTCTTAGGAGTTTTTTTTTTTAATTTGCTTGTAATTTTAATTTTATGTTTTTTATTTTTTGTTTTAAATTTCTGTACTTTGTAAGGAAAAAAACAAAAATACAAAAATAGTAGGACCTCTTTTTGGCTGATGACAAAAAGGGGGAGAGAGAGAAAAAGGAGAAATAAGTAGAAAAGAAGAGATAAAAAGAAAGGAGGAGTGAAAAAGAAAGAGATGAAAAGAGAAGGAGTTGAAAAGGAGAAGAAACAGGGAGAGAGAAAAATAAAGAGAGAACAAAAGGAGTTTAAAAGGAGAGGAGAAAAGAAGAAAAGAAAGAGTGATCAAGAAGGAGTTGAAAAGGAGAAGAAAAAGTCAGTATCAGACTTAAGGGGAGAGATTGGTCTGAGGGGGAGTATTTCAAGTACTTCAAGTCATAAGCTAGCAAAATAAGTTAAGGTTTTGTCATCATCAAAAAGGGGGAGATTGTTGGAACCAAGTTGGTTCTAAGTACTTAGGATTTTGATGTTTACAAAAGCACTCCACGTAATCTTATTTTGTACCTCGAATTATTACATTAAATACCACCAGAAGATGAAGTTAAGGAAGAAAACAACAATACAATCTCATCTACAATCCCATCGGTAACCGCCACCAACCACTGTCAACCGTACACCACCGGCGCTTTCTCCTTCACAGTATATCACAGATCCGCATCTATCACATTTGTTTCATTCTTCATCTCTTTAAATATGGAACTTCATTTTTGTTGTTTGTATGCTGAAATTTTGATTTCACCCTTTAAAAATGATGACTTTTTACTTGTTGGTTGCTGGATAAAATTTTTTGTTTGAGAGATTGTTAAATTGAAACTTGTTTTTTTTTTAAAATCTCTAACATAATAATAGTTACAGCCTTGTTATTGAAGGCGCAAACACGAGAAGCGGGGGTTGAATTGTGTTTGCAAAACTCAAATTCTTTTTGCTATTTTGATGAATATTGATGTGAGTTACTTGATGAATAATTAATCAGATTAAGCAGCGGATAATAACAGCATAAGAACACAGAGATTTATCTTGGTTCACCATTAACTTGGCTACATCCAGTCCCTTCATTTCTGAAGGCTTTAATCCACTAATTCAAAACACTTTAAATTACAACACCTGACCCTCCAAGCCAGTCTTCTCAAACAGTCTAACAACCCCATACTTTTGAGGAACGATAACAACACCTTGACCCTACAAGTCAAGTCTTCTCCTACCAATCTGACAACCCCAGATTAAAGAAGGAATCTACACCTCTAACAGGTTTGATTACAAGGGTTTGGAACTCTGCAAAGTTGCTTCTGGAAAGCTGATTGTTGCACTGTTTTTCTCTCTCGAAAACACTTAGAAAATATTGCTTTTGCACTAAAGTGATTCTCTCTTTTGAACTCTCGGATTATGTTGAATATGATGCTTGAGTTCTTGTATTTTAGATGCCTAATGTTACTGCCTAAAGCCTCCTTTATAGCTGCAATTAGGGCTTTGTCCAAGTTTATTTTCGAGATAAATCTTGCTCAGATTTCCTTTGAAAATTCTGTTGGTCAATCCTGTTTTACTTAATTTCAAAACGTATCTTTTAGCTTCAAATTTGATTCGAATTTCCATCAAGTTTTTCGTGATTTTTTAATCAAATCCCCTTAATACTTTGATCAAATTTTTATCAAAATCCAATCAAGTCTTCTTCGAATTTTAATCAAGTCTTCACTGATTTGTATTATGATTTAAATTTTGGACCGTATGATCTGCTGATCTAGACCAAGTGATCTGATATGTACCATTCTGTCTCATGATTTGGACTGTGTGATCTTTTGATTTGGACCAAGTCTTCTGTTCTGGACCATGCTATCTTATGGTATGGACCATGTCTGACTTATGTTTCCTTCTGGTCTGGACCAAGTCTCCTTCTGAACATGCTTCCTTTTGGTATGGACCAAGTCTCGTTCTGGCCCATGTTTCCTTCTACTCTGGACCAAGTCTCCTTCTGGACTATGCTTCCTTCTGATCTGGGCTATGAATAATATACTCTGATAATGTCATTGTTTCTTCCATCTGATGATATCCTCTGATTGATGATATCCTCTGATGTTTGCCTTTGATGACATCCTCTGGAGGAATCTTCTGGTGACAACCTCTAAATGTATCCTCTGGTGATATTTTTTGGTGGCATTTTTATCTTCTGGTGACGTCATCCTCTGATGACATCTTCTACTTCTGATTTGTATCTTCTGGTTGTATCTTCTGGAGGTATCTTCTGCTGACTTCATCCTCTGATTTTTCATTCTTCTTCTAAGTCAAAATATGATTTTCATAAAATACTTTTGTTAACATCAAAACTTTAATTGAAAGAACCAACTTGGTGAAGTAGCAATGTCAATTTACAAGAAAGGGGGTTTGAATTGTAAATTCGCCCTTTTAAAATTTCCTGTTAAAAACTTAAGAAAATAACTCAAGATTGATCTTAGTTATGAAAACAGAAAACGGAGAACGTTCTTGGTTTTAACCAGAATACCAAGAACGTTCTTGGTTAGTAAAAATTAACAATTTAATTTATCTATTTAACTAAATAATCAAACATACTAAAAGTAAATAGATAAGGGAAGAGATACCACACAAAAATATATCCTGGTTCACCCAATTCAGGCTACATCCAATCCTCACAACTGTGAGATTTTCACTAAGTGCTGAAACGAAGATCAATCTTGGTCTTACACACCCAGTTTTAGATCAACTTTAATCTTTTACAAAAACAAATCATTTCCACCCAGAAACGAGTTCAATCAAATCACTCGAACTATACTTCACACTATAGCCTTGAGTTTACAATGATAAGATTTAAAGTGCTTTGTCAGAATATGAGAAGGCTCAACACGTGTTTGAGTTCTGATTCTTTGACAGAGAAATACACGAGAATGATTCTAGGAATCGAATAGGAAAAATTAGAGCTGACTCAATGTATGTGAGTGAGATTAATTCAAGTATGATTGAAGTGAGTAATGAATTGCTTAGTACTTGAAACTCTAATTTTGGATAGAATCTAAGTATGCTCAACTGTTGATTGAGTTCTGATTCTTTCACAAAAGAATTCAGTAGAATGATTCTGATATGAAGAAGAAGAATAGAACTAAATCTTTTGTTTGTGATTGAGAAGCTTTTCAAGTATGTAAGTGTATGTAAGTGATGTATTGATTTGAACTTGAAGCTCTTGAATCTGATTATGAATGATGAAAAAATGCTTTCGTAATTTCTCATTATTGCCTTTATCTTGAGTTCTCTTTTATAGACTTAAAAAGTGCTTATGATAGCTCATTTGCCCGTTCGAAACAGACTAGCTGTACTTTGTTAGTGATTAGGTGAGAGCAAGCCAAAAAGCAAGAACATTCTTCATTCTACTTCTAATGTTCAAGAGCAGACATGGTTCTTCCTTTGTGTTGCAAATGAATCTTGATCATAGTGATGCATATTCTTGACTTTTAAATTAGAGGGATCCTCTGGAGGTATTTTATGGTATCCTCTGGAGGTATCTTCTGGTATCCTCTGGTGACGTCATCTGGAGGTATCCTCTGCTGACATCCTCTGATGACATCATCCTTTGGTGACATTCTCTGATGACGTCATCATCTGGTGACATCCTTTGATGACGTCATTTTCTAGTGACGTCATCTTCTGGAGTCATCCTCTGGTGACGTCATTGTAAGACCCTTAATTTTAAATTAAAATTATGGAATTAATATTAAGTGTATTTTGGGGATATTAGTAAAATATTTAATATATGTATGTTTTGAGTAAATATATATATATAAATATTTATTTTGGAAGATGAATTAAGATTATTGGATGAAGAATAAATTAATTTAATTACAAGTAATTAAATTAACGGACAGTTAATTAAGGGATTATCGGCTAATTGCGACGAGACTGGTTAAGTACTGAGGATCAGACAAGTGTCGGGTGAGGTGGCACCCACACAAGCCTATAAATAGGAGTGAGAAGGATGGGTGAAATCAAAACACCATTCCTCCTCCCTTACTGCCCATACTGCATGTAACAATATCACCTTCTCCCTACCCTTCTCCCATTCTGAAATTTGTTTCAAGTTAAAAAAAAAAAAGGAAAAGAGGGAGTTCCTCAAAAGTGACATTACTTGGAAATCCAAGCACCAAACCAGAAAACCCCCAGTACAAAAGTTGTTCCCCTCATCATTCCGAGCTAGAGAACCTATTTTCGTAGCAGCAAACGCAAGCGGGAGTTTCGCCAATTTTGACGCGTAAACAGGAACGAAAACTGAAGTGTGAGCAGTAGCAGAAACGCAACAAGGGTAAGGGCACCTTCCACTTTCTAGTTGCATTAGGGCTGTAAGTGCATAACTATCATGGCATTACTGGTGTTTTCATTATTTTTTTTGAAGGAAAACTGTTTTGCCTGTTGATTGAAAGAAATGAGAAAATGCATTCTGTGATGTTTTAAAAGTTCTATGATGATTGTTGTTTAGGCTGAATGCACTAAAGTTGTTTTGTTTATGTGGGAAAGTGGAAAAATGTCTTGCATGTTATTTTGAATATGATTAAAATGCATGTTCATAAAACTGTTTTGAAAGTTGTTTTAAAATGCGAAAATGCATTCTGTTGGTGTTTTGCTGCTATGTGATGCTTGCTGTTTGGCTGAATGTGTTAATGTCCTTTTGATGGTTTGAGAAAGCTGAAATGCTTTGCAAGTTGTTCTGTTTGTGTGAGAAAGCTGGAAATGCTTTGCATGTGTTTTGAGAAATTATCAGAATGTAAATGGTTAAAAATGTCTTTTGCTGTGGTCGACATTCTGTTTGAATGGTTTGCGCAAAACTGTGATGAACGATCTAGTGTTGCTGATGTTTTCAAAAGAAAAGGGATTTTAAATGATAAAAGTGTTTTTTTGGAAAAGTTGTTATTGATGAAAAATGCCTGAGTTTCGTGGTTCCAAAGAGTGCTGAATCTGTTTTGGTGTTTTGCTGATTTTTTTAAAGGAAACAATTTGAAAATGTCTTGAAGTCTCAAGAAATTTTCACTAAAATCGAAGGTGTATTCGAATACAACATGAGTGTATTCGAATACAGCCTGCCAAGTTTCTGTTTTACTCATGTTTTCAAACTTGTATTCGAATACGGGCCTCTGTATTCGAATACAGAGGAAGGATTTTTGCTTCTGACTTAGCATATATATTCGAATACGACTCTGTCGTATTCGAATACATAAGTGAAATTTTAACACTGTATTCGCATCTGTATTCGACTACGACAGTCTCATATTCGAATACAGGATACTGACTTTCATAATTTTTGCTTCTGTATTCGAATACAAGGGAGCTGTATTCGAATACATATTTGGGTTTTTCCAGAAATTCAAGTTTTAGCTTCTGTATTCGAATACAAGGAAGTTGTATTCGAATACAGATTCGTGTTTTCCAGAAAATCAAATTTTAAACACTGCCATGGGAACTTTAAAGTGTTGGAAAACATTGGAAAGGTTTGAAATGATTTAAAATGGAGTTTTTGAAATAGTTTTGAAGAGGAGATGATGAAGTTCTTGAAAACCTTAATGATGTTGGGAAAATACTGAACTGACACTGTTTTGCCTTCTATATTCGACTACAGGTATGCTGAATTCGAATACAGAGTGTTGAAATTGCAGTTTTATGCTTCTGTATTCAAATACAAGGAAGCTGTATTCGAATACAGATTCGTATTTTTCATTGATAATGTTTGCTGGAATGTTTAATCATTGATGTGTTGATGATGAAATTAATTTTGTTGAGATGTTTTAGGGGAATGCTAGAAAGGCTGAGTTTTTCTGATATTGCATAATGTTTTCAGTGAAGAGAAAACATTGCATGTCCATGCATTTCACAAGTCAGCTGGTGACCGCGATGGGCCACAGAGTAATGTGGTAACCGTGATGGTCCGCGAAGATAAGTAGCAACCACAGTAGTGGGCTACGGAATGGCCGCGTGTTCGTGGTGGTCCATTCTATCCGTACGAGGATTTAACTTCTGTGTATTTGGCATGTGAGAGGCTAATACACTTGAAAGTAGTAACCATGATGGGTTGTAGAGTGGCCGCGTGTTCGTGGTGGTCCATTCTATCCGGATTCAGAGTGGCCGCGTGTTCGTGGTGGTCCATTCTATCCGAGCTACGGAATGGCTGCGTGTTCTTGGTTGTCCATTCAAATACGTAAAACGTGCTGATCTGTTGAACGACTGCACTGGTGCTGATCTATTGAGCGATTGCACCTGGTCTTGAGGGCCGTTAAAGTCAAACATATTTAAATTGTGCTGGTCTGTTGAGCAACTGCACCTTGGTAATTCCAAGAAGTTGAATACATGAGCATATACATATTGCATCGGGGTGATTGACTGCTGGGTCACGATTTGGTTATATGATGATGTGTGTAAGTACGTTAAAAAATCTGAATTTCTGATAAATGATTGTGATTGCTGAAGTGTTGGTTGTACTTACAACATTTTCCATATTAATTAGTTGCTGTTTTGAAAAGGCATACCTGTCATGAAATTTCAAAATGAGCATCTTTATTTTTCATCATTGTTATATGATATGCCATGGTTATATTTGTTATTGTGAGATATATGCTATGTGTTATGTGTTAATTTCGGTCGGTGACCCTTTACAATTATTGTGGAAATTGGGATTTGCCCTCAGATGAACCCCAAACCCGTCCCACCGACGGTTACACTAACGACGGAGACGTCGTTAGTTTCCCTTGATATTCGTATACGGAGTCTTTGTGGACAACACAGAGGGACGGACAGCTGGCTGAAGACGAGACTTGTAGAGGATGCGGCGGAGACCGTGCTACTATAGCTTAGTGCATGATCAGTTAGAGTTGATGTATAGGATTTTGAACTGGAAGATGCAATTGGTTATTTTGGGAATTATTGTATAACTTTTCCGCTAATATTTTTCCGCACTCTGATGATATTTTGGTGGGTTCAGGATACAGTTTTTGGGATGTATCTTTATTTTGATATATTTTGAAGATTAAATTTCCAAAAATATTTTACTTGATTAATCGTGGGGTAGTTATTTAATTACTTTTGGTCATTTTACGTACTGTTTTTAAGAAACGGATTAAAGGAAATTTTTATTTCAATTCTTTTGAAGTAATAAATTGGGAAAAACATTTTAATTATTTATTTTAAAAAAAAAATGCACTCACGCTGTGTTTTAAACTCGGGGTGTTACAATTGTGGTATCAGAGCATTTGGTTAAAGTTTTGGGTAAAAGCTCTGATTTAAAGTATTGTTTTGAGTCTTTATCTGATCATGCATAGGAGCAAGTAGTTAAAGTGTCAAGTCTTGTGTAAGTTGTGGTGTGACTGAAGTGATGATGGTTTTGTAGGAAACAATGCCTCCACGAAGAGACGACACCACAAGAGCCAATGTCAGCCGGGACGATAGGATTGTTGAGGCGATGAATAACATGGCTGCGTCTGTTGCTGCACAGACGGCTGCAAAGACTCAACAAGATCTGGAGAAGAGAGAAAGAGAGATTCGCGCTGCTGAATCTAGAGGACTAGAGGAATTTTGTCGCCATAATCCTCCCAAGTTCAAGGGTGATAAGGGTCCAGAAAGAGCGGACCAATGGATCCAAGAGATGGAGAAAATCTTCGAGATGATTAATTGTCGGGCAGCGGTGAAAGTCAACTATGCCACGTATCTACTGATAGGGGAGGCAGAATATTGGTGGAGAAGTACAAGACTACTTATGGGGTCAGCTCAAGAGGAGGTGAACAGGGAGTTGTTCAATAAGAAGTTTTTGGACAAATACTTCCCCATGAGCACTAGGCCCAAGTTAGGTGACGATTTTCTGAAATTGCACCAGGGAAACATGACGGTGGGAGAATATGCGGCTAAGTTTGAATCGCTATCAAGGCATTTCAGATTTTTCCGGGAAGAAGTTGATAAACAGTTTATGTGCCACCGCTTTCAAAATGGACTGAAGTATGAGATTCAAGATTCGGTCCTACCCTTGGGGATTCAACGTTGCCAAGTGTTAGTAGAGAAGTGTAGAGAGGTTGAAGAGATGAAGAACAGGAGGGCCAACAGAAGAGGGAACTTTAATTCTAGAGGGCCTAGTCGGGTGCACTATCAGAACAATAGAGGGAAGCAAGTTGCTAAACCATATAACCGGCCACAAAACAACAAGAGAGGCCAGAATCGACCGGGAAATCAGAATTTTGGACGGCAATTAGGACAAGGGGTTCGTTGTTTCCGATGTGGGAAAGAAGGACACTATGCTACTGCTTGTACCGTAAAGGATTCTCCCTATTTCAATTGCCATAAACCAGGACACTTTGCAAGGGATTGCAAGGCTCTGAAGGTGGAACCAACTGTGAATGCAACTAGGGCTACTCATCCTACTGCTAGAGGCCGCGTTTATCACATGGGTGCTGAAGCTAGGAGTCAAGCCCCTAATTTAATCCAGCAAGATTGCGAGATTGCAGGGAACACACTAACTGCACTTTTTGACTCGGGGGCAACCCACTCTTTCATTGCTATGGACTGTGTGAATCGTTTGAAGTTATATGTGTCTGCTTTACCTTTTGATTTGGTTGTTTCCACACCTGCTAAGACTTTGACTGTAGACTCCGCATGTTTACACTGTATTGTAACGATTCAGAATAGAGATTTCTTTGTTAATTTAATCTGTCTACCCCTACAATCACTCGAGATCATTCTTGGCATGGATTGGATGACGTATAATTACGTAGTCTTGGATTGCGCTCGAAAATTAGTTCTTTTCCCCAAACTTGAAGTCGTTCGGTATTTGGCTGCTAACAAACTCGAAGTATCTCTGAGAGAAGGAACTCAGGAATTTTTATCATTGGCTAACGTGGAGACCAAGATGGATGTGAACCTAGAAGATGTGGTGTTAGTCAAAGAATATTCGGACGTATTTCCAACAGAAATTCCAGGATTACCCCCGGTGAGAGAGGTGGAGTTCTTCATTGATTTACACCCAGGAACTGGACCTATTTCAATTGCGCCGTACTGGATGTCGCCATTGGAATTGAGCGAGCCTAAGGGTCAAATTGAAGGTTTGTTGGAGAAAGGATTTATCAGACCAAGTGTGTCGCCATGGCGAGCTTCGGTGTTGTTGGTTAAGAAGAAGGATGGAAGTTCACACTTGTGTGTGGATTATCGGCAACTTAACAAGGTGACTATTAAGAATCGTTATCCTTTACCACGATCGATGATTTGATGGACCAATTGAGGGGAGCAGCGGTGTTTTCAGAGATTGATCTGAAGTCAGGATACCATCAAATTCGGGTAAGAGAAGGAGATATTCAAAAGACTGCTTTCAGGACTCGTTACGGACATTATGAATATCTCGTTATGCCATTTGGAGTTACGAATGCACCAGCGATTTTTATGGACTATATGAACATAATCTTCAGCCCATTTCTGGATAAAATCGTGGTGGTGTTCATCGATGATATTTTGATTTATTCAAAGGATGAAGGAGAACATGAAGAGCATCTACGCCAAGTTCTTGAAGTCTTACGCGAAAAGCAATTGTATGCTAATTTGTCGAAGTGCGAGTTTTGGCTAGAGAAAGTGAACTTCTTGGGACATGTGATAACAAAAGAAGGAATCGTTGTCGATCTGGCAAAGATTGAGACAATTCTTGCCCTGAAACAGCCCCAGACTATCACAGACATACGAAGTTTTGTCAGACTAGCAGGATACTACAGGAGATTTATTGAAGGATTTGCTAAGATTGTAGCTCCTTTGACACAACTCACCAGAAAGAATCAGTCGTTTCCATGGACGGAGACGTGTGAAGAAAGTTTTCAATTGCTTAAGGAAAAGTTGACAACCTCACCAGTATTGGTATTGCCATAGTCGGAGGAACCATATGAGGTTTACTATGATGCGTCTCACCAATGTCTGGGATGTGTTTTGATGCAACACAAGAAAGCTGTAGCCTACGCCTCAAGGCAGTAGAAAACTCACGAACGAAACTACCCTACTTATGATTTAGAGCTTGCTGCAGTAGTGTTTGCGTTAAAGGTCTGGAGGCACTACTTATATGGATGCACGTTTACAGTGTTCAGTGACCATAAAAGTTTGAAGTATCTGTTCGATCAGAAAGAATTGAACATGCGTCAGAGGAGATGGATGGAGACTCTCGAGGATTTTGACTTTTCATTGCAGTACCACCCTGGAAAAGCCAATGTGGTGGCTGATGCATTGAGCCGGAAAAGTGTGTCAGTATCTTCAATGATAATGGCTAGACAACAAGAGTTGTGGGAAGCATTTAGATATCTACACTTGGACGTAAAGTTTGCACCAGGAATTTTAAAGTGTGGAATGATAACAATTACGAGTGGATTGCTTGAGGAGATTACGAACTTGCAAGATAACACATTGATCCAAGAAAAGAGGAATCTGATAGCGCAAGGACAGACAATTGAGTTCAGAGTCGGACCAGATAATATTCTGAGATGTAATGGAAGAGTTTGTGTACCGGAAGTTGCAGAGATGAGAAGAGCGATTTTGGAATAGGCTCATAAGAGTAAGTTAATTATTCATCCTGGAGCGACCAAGATGTACCAGGGCTTAAGACAGAATTACTGGTGGCCAGGAATGAAGAGGGACGTAGCAGAGTACGTATCGGCTTGTTTAACTTGTCAGAAAGCGAAGGTGGAGCATCAATGACCTGCTGGAATGTTGCAGCCCCTGGATATACCGGAATGGAAGTGGGACAACATTTCCATGGATTTTATAACAGGACTGCCCAAGACAAAGAAAAAGAATGATTCAATTTGGGTAATAGTGGATCGATTGACAAAGTCCGCACATTTCTTACCTGTAAGGACCACTTACAAAGTAGATAAACTAACGGAAATCTACATCGTAGAGATTGTGAGGTTACACGGTGTTCCATCGAGTATGGTATCGGACCGTGACCCAGAGAACAAACCAGTCATTCCTTGGAAGATCTATTGAGGGCATGTGTGTTGGATGATAGAGGAAACTGGGACGCGATGTTGCCATTGATTAAGTTCACTTACAACAATAGCTTTCACGCAAGTATTGGAATGGCACCCTATGAGGCTTTATACGGACGCAAGTGTCAGACGCCTTTATGCTGGTATAAGGACGGAGAAAGTATGACTGTTGGACCTGAGATGGTGGAACAGACTACCGAGAAAATCAAGAGAATACAAGAGAAAATGAAGATTTCACATGATCGTCAGAAGAGTTATGCGGACAAGCGTCGCAGACCTTTAGAATTCGAGCAGGGTGAGCATGTATTTCTAAGGGTCACGCCTACAACGGCACGTATTGGACCATACCATGTATTTCTAAGCGTCGCAGAGCTATTAAGTCGAAGAAGTTGACTCCGAAATTTATTGGACCATACCAGATTACGGCACGTATTGGACCATTGGCCTATCGGATTGCTTTACCTCCCATATTGTCCAATATTCACAACGTATTTCATGTGTCGCAGTTAAGGAAATAGATTGCAAACCTATCACATGTGATCGAAAAAGATACAATTCAGCTGGAGGATAAGCTGTCATTTGAAGTATTCTCTGTAAGGATTGAAGACAGGAAGATTAAACAGTTGAGGAACAACGAAGTTCCACTAGTCAAAGTTATTTGGAATCCGACTACTGGAGACGCGACTTGGGAATTGGAGAGTAAGATGAGGGAACAATATCCCCAGTTGTTCATCAACATGTAGTTTCGAGGACGAAACTAATTTAAGGGGGGTAGTAATGTAAGACCCTTAATTTTAAATTAAAATTATGGAATTAATATTAAGTGTATTTTGGGGATATTAGTAAAATATTTAATATATGTATGTTTTGAGTAAATATATTTATATATATATATATATATATATTTTGGAAGATGAATTAAGATTACTGGATGTAGAATAAATTAATTTAATTACGAGTAATTAATTTAACGGACAGTTAATTAAGGGATTATCGGCTAATTGCGACGAGACTGGTTAAGTGCTGAGGATCAGACAAGTGTCGGGTGAGGTGGCACCCACACAAGCCTATAAATAGGAGTGAGAAGGATGGGTGAAATCAGAACACCATTCCTCCTCCTTTACTGCCCATACTGCATGTAACAGTATCACCTTCTCCCTACCTTTCTCCCATTCTGAAATTTGTTTCACGTTAAAAAAAAAAAAGAAAAGAGGGAGTTCCTAAAAAGTGACATTACTTGGAAATCCAAGAACCAAACCTGAAAACCCCCAGTACAAAAGTTGTTCCCCTCATCATTCCGGAGCTAGAAAACCTATTTTCGTAGCAGCAAACGCAACCGGGAGTTTTGCCCATTTTGACGCCTAAACGGGAACGAAAACTAAAGCGTGAGCAGTAGCAGAAACGCAACAAGGGTAAGGGCACCTTCCACTTTCTAGTTGCATTAGGGCTGTAAGTGCATAACTGTCACGGCATTACTGGTGTTTTCATTATTGTTTTTGAAGGAAAACTGTTTTGCCTGTTCATTGAAAGAAATGAGAAAATGCATTCTGTGATGTTTTAAAAGTTCTATGATGATTGTTGTTTGGGCTGAATGCACTAAAGTTGTTTTGTTTATGTGGGAAAGTGGAAAAATGTCTTGCGTGTTATTTTGAATATAATTAAAATGCATGTTCATAAAACTGTTTTGAAAGTTGTTTTAAAATGCGAAAATGCATTCTGTTGGTGTTTTGCTGCTATGTGATGCTTGTTGTTTGGTTGAATGTGTTAATGTCGTTTTGATGGTTTAAAAATGCTGAAATGCTTTGCATGTTGTTCTGTTTGTGTGAGAAAGCTGGAAATGCTTTGCATGTGTTTTGCGAAATGATCAGAATGTAAATGGTTAAAAATGTCTTTTGCTGTGGTCGACATTCTATTTGAATGGTTTGAGCAAAACTGTGATGAATGATCTGGTGTTGCTGATGTTTTCAAAAGAAAAGGGATTTTAAATGATGAAAGTGTTTTTTTGGAAAAGTTGTTATTGATGAAAAATGCCTGAGTTTTGTGGTTCCAAAGAGTGCTGAATCTGTTTTGGTCTTTTGCTGATTTTTTTAAAAGAAACATTTTGAAAATGTGTTGAAGTCTCAAGAAATTTTCACTGAAATCGAAGGTGTATTCGAGAACAACATGAGTGTATTCGAATACAGCCTGCCAAGTTTCTTTTTTACTCAATTTTTCAAACTTGTATTCGAATACGAGCCTCTGTATTCGAATACAGAGGAAGGATTTTTGCTTCTGACTTAGCATCTGTATTCGACTACGACTCGGTCGTATTCGAATACAGGATGCTGACTTTCACAATTTTTGCTTCTGTATTCGAATACAAGGGAGCTGTATTCGAATACATATTCGGGTTTTTCTAGAAATTCAAGTTTTAGCTTCTGTATTCAAATACAAGGAAGCTGTATTCGAATACAGATTTGTGTTTTCCAAAAAATCAAATTTTAAACACTGCCATGGGAACTTTAAAAGGTTGGAAAAGTTTGAAATGATTTAAAATGGAGTTTTTGAAATAGTTTTGAAGAGGAGATGAGGAAGTTCTTGAAAACCTTAATGATGTTGGGAAAATACTGAACTTACACTGTTTTGCCTTCTATATTCGACTACAGATATGTTGTATTCGAATACAGAGTGTTGAAGTTGCAGTTTTATGCTTCTGTATTCGAATACAAGGAAGTTGTATTCGAATACAGATTCAAGTTTTTCAGAAAAACCAAGTTTTAAACATTGTTTATAAACTTTAAGTGTTGGGGAATATTTGGGAAGGTTTTGTGACAAATTAAAATGGAGTTTTGTGATGATTTGAAGTAGTAATGATGAAGCTTTTGAGACTCCTACTGATGTTGTGTAAATACTAATTTTTACACTCTGACAGCCTCTGTATTCGAATACAAGAAGGCTGCATTCGAATACAGAGTGTTGATTCTGTACTAATTTGGCTTCTATATTCGAATACATGGAAGCTGTATTCGAATACAGATTCGAGTTTTCCAGAAATTCCAGTTTTAAACACTGTCTTATGAATGTTAAGAGTTGGGGGAAAGACTTATGATAATTAAGAATGGAATTTTGAGATAATGTAAAGTGATAATGTTTGCTGGAATGTTTAATCATTGATGTGTTGATGATGAAATTAATTGTGTTGAGATGTTTTGGGGGAATGCTAGAAAGGCTGAGTTTTTCTGATATTGCATACTGTTTTCAGTGAAGAGAAAACATTGCATGTCCATGCATTTCACAAGTCAGGTGGTGACCGCGATGGGCCACAGAGTAATGCGGTAACCGTGATGGTCCGCGAAGATAAGTAGTAACCACAGTAGTGGGCTACGGAATGGCCGCGTGTTCGTGGTGGTCCATTCTATCCGTACGAGGATTTAACTTCTGTGTATTTGGCTTGTGAGAGTCTAATACACGTGAAAGTAGCAACCGTGATGGGTTGTAGAGTGGCCGCGTGTTCGTGGTGGTCCATTCTATCCGAGTTCAGAGTGGCCGCCTGTTCGTGGTGGTCCATTCTATCCGGGCTACGGAATGGCCGCGTGTTCGTGGTGGTCCATTCAAATACGTAAAACGTGCTGATCTGTTGAGTGACTACATTGGTGCTGATCTGCTGATCTCGATCAAGTCTGGACCATATGATCTGATGTGTACCATTTTGTTTCTTGATCTAGACAGTGTAACCTTCTGATCTGGACTATGTGATATTCTGATCTGGAACTGTGATCTTCTGATCTGAACCATGTGATCTATTCTGGACCATGCTATCTTCTGGTTTGGACCAAGTGTTTTGTTCTGGAACATGTCTTCTGTTCTGGACTGAGTTATCTTCTGAACTCTGTTTCCTTCTGGTCTGACCAAGTCTCTTTCTGGACAAGATTACCTTCTACTCTGGACCATGTTTCCTTTTGATCTGGACCATGAATAATATCATCTGGTGATGTCATTGTTTCTTCCCTCTGATGATATCCTCTAATTGATGATATACTTCAAGATCGTTCAACGTTCTTGGCATTGGAGAAGGATGTAACAAGGCTGGAGAATGATGTTCAGTATGCTGGAAAATGATGTTCAGTATGCTGGAGAATGATTGTAAAACATGCTAGAGAATGATAATCGTTCTGGACAGACGATCATTTTGGACAGCAGATTATTCTGGACATCCTGGAGACTGATCTGTCATTTTGGAATAGTTTGATTCATAGCCTTTTTCCTTAAACAAAACTCGAGTGCAATAATTAGTACATCACCATTCATAAAACTCAATCATTTAATTCAAAAGGTTTGTTGTTATTAAAACATTTATGAAAAAGGTTTTTTTCTTCAACACTTGGTTCCAACAGTTATATCAACCTAGCTAAAGCATGTGTAGATTTTCTTTTTGGGCATAGCCTGTACCACCAGTTTCCTTACATGTTAAGTTTATTAAGCACTAGGTAGACCTTCTTTTACGTAGAGATAAGCTGTAACAATCTATCTGCATTTTTTCAGTTTATTAAGCACGGCTGTACCATTTAGCTTGCATTTTCAATTTATTAAGCGCTAGATTTCAATTTATTAAGCACTAGATGGAGATAGTTTGCTTCCATTTACAGTTTATTCAGTCACAAAAATCAAAGGAAATATTGGTTCAAAATATTAGTTCCAAAACTCTTTTTTTAACAAATTAACAAATTAATTCAAAATCAAATTTTGAAAATCTGAATCTTTGGGTTATTCAGACACAAGTTGTACCACTTGGTGGTTTTAAAACTTAGTTTTAAAAACCGAAAATAATTAAAAAAAATACTCTTATAAAGGTTAACTAGATGAGACATCTTTTTACTCTTTGAATTTTTCTGAGACACGAGTTGTACAACTTGATAGTCCAAAAAATTCACATTTCGAAATAATTATTCAAATCAAACAAATTTTTTTTTCTCTTCATCAAAATAATTCTTTTTTTTTTATCAACAACAAAACAAATTTTTCTTTAAAAGCAATCAACACATCCGCATTTTCTATCCAAGAACTACGTAGCTTTGATTTCTTTATCGCACCGGGAGATATGTAGGAGCAAGATCCCACTCTTGTCAAGCACATTAATAAAAAATTTCTTCTTTTTTCCTTTCTTTCTTAAGCACATATTTATTTCAAAATCACATTAAAATACAATTGATACTCACATGTAATATAAAGAGAAATAAATATATTTAAGTTAATATTAAGTTTACATAATTAATTATAGGTAATCGTATTTTAACAGATGTTATAGGGTGGTAATACCTTCCCTACGCATAACAGACTCCCAAACTCAAAATTTGGTTTCAAAGACCATTTTTTCCTTTTTAAGGGTTTTCCAATGTTTTCCCTATTTTAAATAAACTTTGGTGGCGACTCCATTGAATTCGAGAAACACTCAAAATTTAGGCTGCGACACATACAAATATGACAAAATCCAAGTGTCTAGAATATACATATATCCAAATTTGCAACTTTGATAATATTAAAGTCATTGATAGAAATTTAGAATGAATCAAAACTACTCTTTCAATTTGAACCAACAAACACCGCAACAAGCTAAGAAAACTAAAAGTATCGCACCAAGACGGCGAACAAAACATCACACCTAGACGACTAAATCACAAAAATATACTGAAAAAAACTAAATTAATGTAAAAATCACTTATACATGTAAACTAAGAAAAGAAAACAACCCTGGGGTGATTCTAGACTAAAACATAGTTCTAAACCACCACTTTATAAAGGAAGAAGAATGAAAGGCCTATGTTAGGTTACTACATACTTTTATGGATCAAGCTAACACTCTCTTTAAGGTACTTGCTAACAAATTAAAAAATAGGAACTTTGTTTTGAAAATAGAAAAATTTGAATACATAATTTCCCAAACACTTTTGATAAAAAATTTCAATATTTAAATCATAATAACAAGGGCTCTAAGAACACCATTCAACAATTTTAAATTAATAATAGACTGTTGGAACCAATTTGGTTCTTCCAATTAAAGTTTTGATGCTAACAAAAGTATTTTATGAAAATAACATATTTGACTTCGAAGAAGAATGCAAAAAATCATAGGAAGACATCACCAAAAGCAAAAACCAGAGGATGACGTCACCAGAAGCAGAAATCAGAGGATCACGCCACCAGAAGATAAAGCCAGAAGTTGCCTCCAGAGGATACCAGAAAATATCACTAGAAGATATCACTAGAGGATACCTCCAAAGGATATCATCAGTGGATCTCATCAGAAGCAAGAATCAGAGGATGTCATCAAAGGCAAAAATTAGAGGATATCATTAGAGGGAAGAATCAATGACATCAATCAGAGGATATCATCAGAGGGAAGAATCAATGACAGCAATCACAGGATATCATCAGAGGGAAGAATCAATGACATCATCATAGGATATCACTCATGGTCCAGGTCAAAAGGAAATATGGTCCAGACCATAAGCAAACTTAGTCCAGAAGATAACATGGTCCAGATCAAAAGATCACACGGTCCAGATTTAAAACGTGATTCAGATTCATAGAAGATTTGATTAAAATTCGAAGAAGACTTGATTGAATTTTGATAGAGATCTGATCAAAGTATTAAAAAGGTTTGATTCAAAAATCATATAAGACCTAATGGAAATTCGAAGGAGATCTAAGCAAAGAAGATTTGTTTCGAAATTAAAAAAACAGAATCGGGACTGAAGAATTTTCAAAGGAAATCTGAGCATATTCATCTCGAAAATAAGCTTGGACAAAGCCCATATTTTAGCTATAAAAGGAGGCTTCAGGCCGCAGTAATAAGCATCGAAAAACACAAGAACTCAAGCTTCAAATTCAAATTTATCCGAGCGTTCAATAGAGAGAAACACTTGAGTGCAAAAGGAATATTTTCTAAGTGTTTTCGAGAGTGAGAAACAATGCAGGAATCAACTTTCCATAAGCAACTTTGCAGAGTTCCAAACCCTTGTAAACAAACCCCGATAGTGGTGTATATTCCTTCTTCAATCTGGGGTTGTCAGATTGGTTGGAGAAGACTTGACTTGTAGGGTCAAGGTGTTGTTATTGTTCCTCAAATGTCTGGGGTTGTCAGGCTGTTTGGGAAGACTGACTTGGAGGGTCAGGTGCTGTAATTCAAAGGTTTTGAATTAGTGGATTAAAGTTTTCAGAATGAAGGGACTGGATGTAGCAAAGTTAATGGTGAACCAAGATAAATCTTTGTGTTCTTATGTTGTTATTATCTGCTGCTTAATCTGATTATTTATTCATCAAGTAACTCACATCAATATTCATCAAAACAACAAAAAGAATTCGAGTTTGGCAAACACAATTCAACCCCCACTACGCCAAAAATTGCATTTTACAACGCTTTTTTTAAGCCCTTTACAGCGCTTTTTTTAAGCGCTCTAGTATCTAGTGCTGTAAAAGGATACAACAACGCTATTGAAAATACAAAAAAGCGTTGTAATAGGTCCATATATAAATCGCGCTTCTTATATTCGATTTACAGCGCATTTTCAACCAAGCATTGTAATAGGTCCATATATAAAGCGCGCTTCTTATATTGGATTTACAGCGCTTTTTTAAAAAAGCAATGTAATAGGTCCATATATAAAGCGTGCTTCTTATACTAGTTTTAGAGCGCTTTTTTGAAAACGCGCTATAATAGGTCACATATATAGCGCGCTTCTTATATTAGATTTACAGCACTTTTTTAAAAAGGTGTTGTAATAGGTCTCATATATTGTTATTTAAAAGACTATATATAAAGCGCCTTAAATAGTATTTTACAGCGCTTATATACACACTATATAAAAGGCGCTATATGAGCATTTTACAGCGCTTTTTATCCATAAGAACTGTAAATGTTTTGTACTTGTATTTTGTTTTGTCTTTCACAGCGCTTTTTCCCATAAGCGCTGTAACTGTTTTGTCTCTTGTAATTGTAATTTATTTTTTTGAAACCATTTACAGTGCTTATGGGCAAAAGCGCTGTAAATGTTTTGTACTTGTATTTTATTTTGCATTTTATAGCGCTTTTTCCCATAAGCGCTGTAAATGTTATGTCTCTTGTAATTGTAATTTTTTTTAAACCTTTTACAGCTCTTATGGGCAAAAGCGCTGTAAATGTTTTGTACTTGTATTTTGCATTTTACAGCGCTTTTTCCCATAAGCGCTGTAAATGTTTTGTCTCTTGTAATTGTAATTTTTTTTAAACCATTTATAGCGCTGTGATATAATATCCATACTCATTGATACCAAATTGTTCATATCAACTTATATGAGTTCAGATTATAGTTAAAAAAATTATCAAATTGTCATCTCTAAAATAACTAAATAATATAATTAAAAAAATTATATGATGAATTATATAAGCATAAAATCAAATACGCAGTTCTGGCAGGTCAAGTTACATGAAGTTTTACACAATGAGTACAGATCATTACATGACTTATATAAAACACATAAACACACTTAAGATGCCCTTCTTCATTTCATGGTGGGATTCACATTTGTTTGTCCGTTAATGATACGAAACGATGGATTAATCCAAATTCCCTAATCATGATCATCTCTAAGATATAAACCATCATCAGTTGAATCAATTTCACATGGTTGTGATGTCGCAAAGAAAATATCATTACCAACATCTTCAACGTTGTTGTTATCATCACTTATTTTATTGGTCGATAGGACAACAGACCATTTATCATCAGCAAGATCAGTGACATGAAACACTTGTTGAGCTTGCGACGCTAAAATAAAAGGTTCATCTTTGTATCCCACCCTCCTAAAATCGACAAGCAAGAACCCTGACTCATCAATCTGAACACCATTATTATTATCGACCCACTTGCAACCAAAGATGGGAACAGGAAACATTGTGTAATCCAACTCCCATATGTGCTCGATAACCCCAAAATATGATAGATTTTCAAATATTGGGTTTTTGTCTTTTGCACTTAAGATATGCATCGCTTCAGCTACTAGAGTGACTCCGCTATTTTGCATATTGGTTTGCTCATCTTGTTTTGTGGTATAAAATGTATAGCCGTTAATTACATAACCGGTGTAAGAAAAGACATGTAAACTCGACCCATTTGCTAGCCACCTCAATCTCTCTGAAATGGAAGCGGGGTTTATATCAAACTTTGAGCTAATGTGATTTTTTAGCCAAGGGATAAAAATTTGATTGTGCTCTCGTGTTATCCAATTTTTATTCATGTTCGTGTGCAAACTAGATAACTGATCCATGTGTATTGTAACATACGGTTGAACCTCATCATCATTGTGCAGAACATACAATTGTGCCTGCTCCCATTCTGTTCTTGATATAGTCATTACTCTCTTTCCAATTATCCCTTCTCCTGTTATTCTTCCCGAATGACGAGACATAGGAAGTCTTATGGATTCAACATTTGATAGATATTCAGTACAAAATTCAGTAGCTTCTTCGACAATGTGCCGTTCAGCAATACATCCTTCTGGTCGACTTCTACTTTTTACGTACCCTTTTAATATTTTCATATATCGTTCTATCGGATACATCCACCTCATGTAAGCTGACCCACAAAGTGTGTCTCATTAACAAGATGAACAGTAAGGTGAACCATTATATCAAAAAATGAGGGTGGGAAGTACATTTCAAGCTCACACAAAGAAACAACAATTTCCCTCTGCAATGTCGGTAATTTCTGAGGATCGATCACTTTACTACAAATTTCCCTGAAGAAGAAACATAATTTAGTTATGGCTCGTCAAACTTTTTCAGGTAAAATAGAACGTATACCTATTGGTAGCAAATGCTCCATTAGAACATGACAATCATGAGTCTTCAAATCTTTTAACTTGAGGTCTTTGATACAAACTAAATTTTTTATGTTTGAATTGTATCCTTTTGGAACTTTAACTTCGTGTAGAAATGAACACAAAACAATTTTTTCCTTTCTAGATAGAGTATGAACGGCTGGAGGTAGATATGTACGATTTCCTTTCTCTACGGGACCCAATTCATTTCTTATTCTCATATCGACCAAATCCAATCTTGCATTGATGCCATCCTTAGACTTTCCCGAAACACTGAGTAACGTACCAATAACACTATCAAAGACATTTTTTTCGATATGCATCGCATCGAGAAAATGTCTTATATACAATGACTTCCAATATGGCAATTCAAAGAAAATTGACTTTTTCTTCCACCCATTTTTGACAAGCTCTCACGCAAATGGTTTGCCAAATTTATTGGTCAAACCTTGTACTTTTTCCAATATTTGATATCCAGTTAGTGTTTTTGGAGTAGTACCTTCATCTTATTTTCCATTGAATGCATTTATCCACCCACGATAATGATGACTAAAAGGTAAAAATCTACGATGTCCAAGAAAGACGTTCTTCTTACAATGTTTCAACCGCATCCAATTTGTACTCTCTTCACATATAGGACATGCACACTAACCTTTAATGCTATACCCTGATAAATTACCATATGCTGGAAAATCATTAATTGTGCCGAACAACATAGCCCTCAAATTGAAACATTCTTTCTTATACCCATCATAAACTTCCACACCTGACTCCCATAACTTTTTTAAATCTTCAATTAAAGGAGCCAAGTAAACGTCGATATCATTCCCCGGTTGTTTGGGTCCAGAAATTAACAGAGACAACATCATAAACTTGCGCTTCATACATAACCATGGAGGTAGGTTATAAATCAACAAAATCACAGGCCACGTGATGTGTGATATGCTTTGAAGACCATGTGGATTCATTCCATCAGTAGAAAGTGCAAATCATAGATTTCTTGACTCTCTACCGAAATCAGGATACTCGTGATCAATGTTTGCCCATTATGGAAAATCTGCAGGGTGTCGTAACTTTCCATCTCTAATTATTTCATCTGCATGCTATGTCAGGTGTTTTGAATCTTCTTCACTGCGATAGATTCGCCTAAATCTTGGTATTATAGGAAAATACCACACAAATTTTGCTCGAGTACATTATTTCTTCTTATATCGAGACACATTGCATTTCGGACACGCCTTTAGTAATGCATATTCGTTTCGAAATAAAATGCAGTAGTTAGGACACGCGTGAATCCTTTCATAACTCATGCCAATAGAGCACAAAATTCGTTTAGCCTCGTAGGTTCGACTGGGAAGTTCATTATCATCTGGCAATATATCTCTTAAGAGTGTTAATAATTATGTGAAGCTTTTATCAGACCATCCATTTCTCGCTTTTAAGTTGTACAACTTTAATATCGCTGAACGTCTTGTGAATTTAGTACAGTCATTATATAATGATTTCTCTACATCACTTAAAAAACTCTCAACATTTTAGGACAATCCCGAAGATCTTCTTCAACTGCTTTTGCAATATGTTCAACTCAGTCCTACTCATATGTATCTGTGTCGAAATAAATATTTGAATCATATGTCGCATCACTGTCAAAATAAGTGTTCCTTTTTTTTTCTCACCATGTTTTATCCAACATGTATAGCTTTTATCAATTCCATGCCATACTAAATGTCCTTCCAATTCATCTGCTCTAACGCGTTTTCCAAAACAACATTTTAAACAAGGACAAGTGATTCGATTTGGGTCTTTTGCATTCTTCACTGCAAATTGAACAAACTCCTTCACTCCATTTTCATACTCTTTTGACAATCGATTGGCAGACATCCATTTCCGGTCCATTTTAATTATATGACCTATATGAATGCAGTAAGAACAAATCAATCTATAACATATTTATCAAAACATAACAGAATAGATCAAACAGATTTTATATGATTTATCATGTAAGAATTTATGAATGCTGCTTATGAATGCAGTATATATGAATGCAGTGTTACACAAATTTATCAATCTATAACATCATACAAATCTATAGTATATATAGACTAATATTGGAAAATGGAAACCAAGGTCCAAGATCATACATACAAGTCTGATTTCAAAACAGAACAGATCGAACAAATTTCAAAATAGAACAAATTTATCATCTAAAATTTTATATGCATGGTTTATCAGGTAACAATTTATCAATTTTAGAGACAATAACAAATTAATAAATTAATACAGTACCTGAGACAACAATCACTCAGTAAAAATGGGCGCAAAGTAGAGGAGAGAAAAGTTTGTAATAGGGTTCGAAGGGATAGAACGTATTAAATATGTTTTTATTTATTTATTTATATATAACTGCTTGCAATTTTACAGCGCTTTTGTCCATAAGCGTTGTAAAAGGCTTTTAAAAATTAAATTTCAAAACATTTACAACATTTACAGTGCTTCCTAAAAAGGCGTTCTTAAAAGTGCTGTAAATATAGTGTGTGGCCGCTATATTTTACAACGCTTTTATCCATAAGCGCTATAAACGGCTTTTAAAAATTAAATTTTAAAACATTTATAGAGTTTTCAACGCTTTTATACAAAGCGCTGTAAATGTAGCGCTATAAAATTTATATGAGAGCGCTATATTTTACAGCGCTTTTTCGCGAAGCGCTCTAAAAGCGCTGTAAACATTATGTGAAATCGCTATGACCCTACTGAAGGTGCAAACACAAGAAGGGGGGTTGAATTGTGTTTGACTTAACTTGAATACTTTTCCTGTTTTTATACTTTTAAAACAAAACTTGATGTATAATTAAAAACAGAGTTAGCAGAGGATAAAAGTAAAAATAAAACTCATAGTTTTTATACTGGTTCACCGTTAACGAGGCTACGTCCAGTCCCTTTACCTTGAAGGATTTCACTAATTCAAACCTTGAATTACAACTTTGCTACTGACCCTCCAAGTCAGTCTTCTCAAACAATCTAACAGTCCTAGACTTCTTTGAGGAATGCAGCTCCTGTCTTCAGCCAATTTGACAATCCCAGATTGTAGAAGAAATCACAACACTATAAATCTAATTGCCAAGTAACCTGCTACCCCTTCTGACTCCCATAGATTGTAGACTCTACTTCAACAACTTAGATTTAACACACAACACTATGAATCTAATTGCCAAGTAACCTGCTACCCCTTCTGACTCCCTCAGATTGTAGACTCTACTTCAACAACTTAGATTTCACACAGTGGAAAGAAAATAACAAGAGTACTTGCTTCTTGAAAGCTGGAACTCACAATTGACTTCTATGAAAATTTGGGTGTTTGCTTTGGAAGTGTATGAGTCTTTTGTGATTTTCGATGTTTGAGTATTCTGCCTTGAGCCTCCTTTTATAGATGCAAATTTGGGCCTCTTCAAATGCTTAAATTCGAGCTGAATCTTGCTGGATTCTCTGTAAAAATAACTTGACCAATTAGGCTTCATTAAAATAAAAAACATATCTTCAGATTTCCTTTCAAAATAACTGGCCAATTAAATCTGTTGGTTCCTTCCCGCCACAGCTCCTGAATTCCACAACACCTCACTTTATTTTTGTAATAAATCTTTTTAATCCTTTGATCAAAATAAATTAAATTCTCCACCGTATAAATTTCCTGATTAAATCTGGACCATTGGATCTTCATGCGCTAGTCCATATCTGGACCATACTGATTGTTATGTTGTGATCCTCTTATTTCGACCATTCCTGGACCACACTTCCTAACCCTCTGATCTTCTGATTTCGGCCAGCCTGGTTGCGCACCTGATATGCTGAAATCTTCTGGACTCGGCCATGTCTGGACTTGCACATCCTGTCCCTCTAATTTCGGCCAACACTGGGCCATGGTCTGATTTTCTGATCTGGACCATTACTGGACCAAATAATTATTTCTGAACCACTGATCTGGAAATCTTCCCTCTGATCTGGACTAATTCTGGACTTTGGTCTGGATTAAATTGAAATTAAATCTAGACAATAAATATTTCAGTCTGGGCATTTTACCTTTGATTTTAGATCAGGTCTAGATCATTATGGAAATTATTTCTTCTTGTCTTGACTTAGTTTCATGCCCTGAATCATGCTATCTTACGGTCTTGGCCAAATCTGGGTTGATCCTCTTGTTCTGGACTCATAAACTTACCTTCTGGTCAAGTCTGGAACAAGTTTGGAACAAGTAATTTTTCACTGTCAGGCCATCTTCTGGTCAGAATAACTTCTGGAATAAAATTGATATTTGATTCCTGTTTGTCTGGAACAACTCTCCTTCTGGCAGGCTTTCCAATGGTATGATCCATGTTTCATTCTGATTTTTATTCCTTCTGATTTGGGCCATCAAAGATATCTTATGGTCATGTTTTGACATTCCTAGAGTATCTTCTGGTCATTCCAGAATTCATTTTTCTGGAATCCTTTGATCACTACTTCTGATTCTTCAGTTTCTGGGGCATTTAACTTAATAATTCAAAGTACAAAATAAGTTTACACAAAGTACATTTGTAAGCATCAAAATCCAAAGTACTTAGAACCAACTTGGTTCCAACAATCTCCCCCTTTTTGATGATGACAAAACCTTAACTTATTTTGCTAACTTATGACTCGAAGAGTTTGAATTACTCCCCCTCAGACCAATCTCTCCCCCTAAGTCTGATACTCTCCTTTTCAACTCCTTCTTTGTTCTCTCTTTCTTTTCTTCTCCTATCCTCTCCTTTTCAACTCCTTCTTTTTGCTCTCTTTCTTTTTCTCTCTTCACATTTCCTCTCCTTTTCAACTCCTTCTGTTTTCACTCTTTCTTTTTCTTTCTTTGTTTTTCTCTCTCCCTGTTTCCTCTCCTTTTCAACTCCTTCTCTCTCTCTCTCCCCCCTTTTTGTCATCAGCCAAAAAGTGGTCCTACTGTTTTTGTATTTTTTGTTTTTCTCTGTACAAATTGCATAAAGTAAAGACATAAATTAAAAGACAGAAAATAAAATAACATGAAATTTAAAAACTCCTAAGATGACTACTTGAGCTAGTCAGATATGGAGGTCATGCTGAGATGCTTCTTAATGAACTCGAACCTATCTTCTGGTAATGCCTTGGTGAAGATATCAGCCCATTGATGATCAGTGTCCACAAACTGGATGCTTAAAGTTCCTTTTTGAACATGGTCCCTAATGAAATGGTGTTTTATTTCAATGTGTTTGGCTCTAGAGTGTAAGATAGGGTTCTTGGTTAGGTTTATGGCTGAAGTGTTATCACAGAACAAAGGGATATTGGTTTCAAAGATGTTGTAATCTTCAAGCTGATGTTTCATCCAGAGTAACTGTGAACTACATCCTGCTGCTGATATATACTCAGCTTCTGCTGTTGACATGGCAATGGTGCTTTGTCTTTTACTTGACCAAGAGATCAAGTTATCACCTAAGAATGTGCAGTTGCCACTGGTACTTTTCCTTTCCAACTTGTCTCCAGCATAGTCAGAATCACAAAAATCTTTGAGTTTGTAGGTGGGGGTTTTCTTGTATAACAAGGTAAGGTTGATGGTTCCTTTGAGGTATCTTAGAATTCGTTTGACAGCAGTTATATGGGATTCCCTAGGGTCAGCTTGAAAACGGGCACAGACACAAACACTAAACATAATGTCAGGTCTAGAAGCAGTTAAATATAGAAGGGATCCAATTATACCTCTGTATGTTTTCTGGTCTACCTTTTGACTGGTTTCATCTTTCTCAAGTGAGCAGGTTGGGTGCATGGGGGTGGCCATAGGCTTACAGTCACTCATCTTGAACTTTTTAAGAAGTTCTTTGGTGTATTTAGATTGGTGAATGAGTATACCTGTTTTACCTTGATGAATCTGAATTCCCAGGAAGAACTTAAGTTCTCCCATCATGCTCATTTGAAACTCCTTCTGCATTAGGTCAGAAAACTCTTTGCACAAAGTGCCATTAGTGGATTTCAACATAGACTTGAATAATCAAAATATCATGTTTAATGGATTTCCTAAATAGTGGATTATCAATCTGGCCTCTATTGAATTCATTCTTAAGCAGAAAGTTACTGAGTCTGTCATACCATGCCCTTGGTGCTTGTTTTAAACCATATAAAGACTTTTTAAGTTTAAAAACATGGTTTGGAAAATCAGAATTTTCAAATCCAGGGGGCTGTTTGACATAGACTTCTTCACTTATGTAGCCATTTAAGAATGCAGTTTTGACATCCATTTGATACAGCATTATATTATGATTAGCAGCAAATGATAAAAGAATTCTTATTGCTTCTAACCTGGCCACTGGAGCAAAAGTCTCAGTGTAATCTATACCTTCCTGTTGACTGTATCCTTGAGCTACAAGTCTGGCTTTGTTCCTTACCACTTCACCCTTTTCATTGAGTTTATTCCTAAAAACCCACTTGGTTCCAATAATGTTTTTGTTTGGTCTGGGTACCAAATCCCAAACATCATTCCTTTGGAATTCATTCAGCTCTTCTTGCATTGCAAGTATCCAAGCTTCCTCTGTCAAAGCCTCATCAACATTGCTGGGTTCAATTGTTGAGAGTAAACCAAACAGACTGGTTTCTCTACTTGATGATCTGGTCTTTAGAGGTTCTGCTGCACTACCAATCATGAGAGATTCTGGATGTGAAGATTTGTACTTCCATCCATTCTTTGCCTCTGACTTGTTTTCAGAGTCAGCATGTTCTTCTTCAGCTTGTTCGTTCTCAGATTCTGCTTCTGGTTCAGCTTCTGGTTCTTGTGCCTCTAGTTCACCTGCAATTTTCTCATCTTGCTTTGACTTTTCAGAGTCAAGCTATTTATCATCAAACTTAACGTGGATTAATTCTTCCATAGTGTTAGTTTCTTTGTTAAACACTCTATAAGCTTTTGATCTCTCAGAGTAGCCAATAAAGACACACTTTTGAGATCTAGAATCAAACTTAGCTAGGTTGTCTTTAGTGTTCAACATAAAACAGATGCAACCAAATTGCTTAAAGTAGGAAATATTGGGTTTCTTACCTTTCCAAAGTTCATAGGGAGTTTTATTTAAGATGGACCTGATATAGATTCGATTCTGAATATAGCAGGCTGTGTTGACAGCTTCTGCCCAAAGGTAGGTGGCAACCTTCATGTCATTCAGCATGGTTCTGGCCATCTCCTGCAGTGATTTGTTCTTCCTTTCTACCACTCCATTCTGTTGAGGTGTTCTGGGGGATGAGAAGTTGTGAGAGATGCCATTCTCATCACAGAATTCTTCAAAGTACTTGTTCTCGAATTCACCTCCATGATCACTTCTGATGGTTACGATCTTAGTGCCCTGTTCATTCATAACTTGTTTACAGAATGAGATAAATACTTTGTGAGATTCATCTTTGTTCTTTAAAAATTTTACCCAAGTCCAACTTGAGTAATCATCAACAATCACAAAGCCATATTTCTTACCACTTAGAGAAGCTGTTTGAACAAGACCAAACAGATCTAAGTGAAGCAGTTCAAGTGGTTGAGAGGTAGAAACACATTTTTTAGTTTTAAAAGAGCTTTTAGTTTGTTTACCTCTTTGACATGCTTCACACAGAATTTCAGTTTTGGAACTTACCTTGGGCAGCCCTCTTACCAACTGGAGTTTGCTTAACTCTGATATGAGTCTGGGGTTTGCATGCCCTAGCCTCTTGTGCCAAATCAGATTCTGCTCACTTACAGATAATAAGCATTTAACCTGTTGCTTAGCAAGACTAAACAGATCAATTTTATAAACATTATCCTCCCTAGTTCCAGTAAATAAAACAGTCCCATCAATTTGACTAATAGCTTTGCAAGTTTTTTGATTAAAGATAACATCATATTTGTAGTCACTTAATTGACTTATGCTCAGAAGATTGTGTTTTAAACCTTTAACAAACAGAACATTTTTAGTAGATAAGGGAGAAGAAGTGTTACCAACAGTTCCTGTACCAATAATCTAACCTTTCTGGTTTCCTCCAAAGGAAACTTTGCCTCCATTCTTCATAGTCAAATTCATAAACATTGATTTATCTCCTGTCATGTGTTTGGAGCAGCCACTATCAAGATACCATGTTTTGTGTTGCTGATCAGACTTTGCCTTTTCTCTGTCAGAATCAGAGTTAGAGTCAGACTCAGATTCAGACATAGCTTTTGTTCTAGCCATTAGAGCCAGTTCTTCTTCTGGCCTGTTTGAGCAGTTTCCTTGATTCTGATTTGGTTTATAAACCATGTTCCTCTGATGATTCTGGAACATGTTTTGGTTTTGTGATTCCAGTGACTTGGGTGAATTTGGAAGTTTTGATGAATTTGGTAATTCTGATGATTCTGGTAACTTCTTATTTGACTCTGGTTCTGGTTCCAGAGTTGATTCTGATTCTGGTACTAGTATTTATTCTGATTCTAGTTCCAGAGTTGATTCTGATTCTGGTTCCAGTATCTGTGCTTCTAATACTGATTCCAGTTCTGATTATGATTCCAGTTCCTGTTTTGGTTCTGGTTCTAGTTTTGGTTCTGATTCCGATTCTGATTCTAGTTGAGATGACCAGACCTTCTTCCATCAGACTCAGATTGCCTTTGTCTTGTTGTAGCAGGAACATAGACCTTCTTCTACTTGTGCATTGCTAACATCCATTGTCCAGGCACCATTGTTGGTGTCTCTTTCTAGTTGCTCAGAACATCTGCAACATAGACAATTTTATCTTTCGGTACCCAAAACTGATTGGGTCCAGGTTTGTTAGTCTTAACAGCTCTCTGATCTTGTTCAGATTTTACCATTGGACAAGATAATTCAGAGTGACCTTTCTTAGCACAAACAATACATAAAACATCAGAATAAACAGCTTTATTTTCAGTACTTGTTTCTGTAAAACCAAGACCTCTTTTTCCAGAGTTACTATTTCCGTAAATCATAGATGCATACTTACTTCTTTCCATTCCATTTGAAATAAAGTTTTGAAAAAATTGCTCATGCATATCAGATTTACAAACAGTCTTAGAAGTGGAACAATTATTACTTTTCAGAGTTTGGTTTTCAGACTTGAGTTTTGCAACTTCAGTTTTCAAATCTTGGATTTCAGTTGCATACTCAGAAATTCGTTTCTTTAAAACTTGGACTTCTTTGGTAAGATTTTTCTTATCTTCCTTAAGAGTTTTCAGTTTTAAAGACATCTTATTATTTGTATTTAACAAGTCCTTTAAAGTCTCAATTAATTCAGATTTAGAAAGGTCAGAAAATACCTCACTGTCTTCATCTTCTGATTCTGTTCCAGAGCTGTATCCAGAACTTGAATTTGTATGAGCTATCAAAGACAGAATTGTTTCCTCTGATGTGCTTCTAGACTTGCCTGAGTGACTGCTTCTATCACTCTTCCTTCTGCCTGTTTTCCTTCTGGAATTCGTGCTTTTATGAAGACCAAAAGAAGACTTGATGTGAGCCATCTTTGCTGTTTCAGCCTCTTCTTCATCAGAAGATTCTTCCTCTGATTCTGATACATCCCTGGCAGCCATCAGACCTTTCTTTCTGTATCTGGAACTCTTCTTGTGTTGTTTGCTTTTTTTCAGATTTGGACATTCTAACTTGATATGTCTAGGTTTATTGCATCCGTAACAGACAATATTCTTCTTGTCAGATGCTTCCTTATCCTTGTTGTTATATTTCTTTCTGAAGTTTCTTTTCTTCCTGTTTTCCCAGATATTAACCATCTTTTTGGTTAAGTATGCCATATCATCACAGTCACTATCACTGTCCTCTGATTCTGATTCTTCCTTTGCAGCTTTCTTCTGTTTCGATTTCAGAGCCAGATTCTTCTTCTTCTTAGGTTCATCTTCTTCCAGTTCTATTTCATGAGACCTGAGTGAGCTGATCAGATCTTCCAGCCTCAAGGTACTCAGATCCTTAGCTTCCTGAATTGCAGTAACCTTTGGCCTCCAATTTTTTTGTAGACTTCTCAGAATTTTCCAGACATGATCTTCAGTGGTATAGCTTTTGTTTAATACTTTCAGTCCTGATACCAAAGGCTGGAATCTGCAGAACATTGTGTCAATGTCTTCATCCTTTTCCATCTTGAACAGCTCATACTTTCTGACCAATATGTTAGCCTTTGTTTGTTGAACCTGCTTGGTTCCTTCATAGGTCAGAACCAGACTATCGAATATACTCTTTGCTGTTTCTTTATTTGTGCATCTATCAAATTCCTTGAATGTGATTGCACTGACCATGATGGTTCTAGACTTTTGATGAAGTGTGTGTAGTCTGATCTGATCTGGTTTCATATCATCCAAGTCTAGTTTCTTAGTTGGATCTTCTGGATCAGTAGGTGCAGTGTATCCTCTGACTATCATCTTCCATAATTCAGGATCTTGAGATATGACAAAACTTCTCAGTCTGTCCTTCCAATACTCAAACCTTTCTCCATCAAATATTGGTGGTCTGTTAATGTTGCCTCCCAATTCTTCTGACATATTGAACCCCTTGGACCTTTCCTCAAACATTGTTAAGTGCTCAGCCTTGAGACCGAGCTCTGATGCCAATTGAAGGTGCAAACACGAGAAGAGGGGTTGAATTGTGTTTGACTTAACTTTAATACTTTTCCTGTTTTTATACTTTTAAAACAAAACTTGATGTATAATTAAAAACAGAGTTAGCAGCGGATAAAAGTAAAAATAAAACTCACAGTTTTTATACTGGTTCACCGTTAACGAGGCTACGTCCAGTCCCTTCACCTTAAAGGATTTCACTAATTCAAACCTTGAATTACAACCTTGCTACTGACCCTCCAAGTCAGTATTCTCAAACAGTCTAACAGTCCTAGACTTCTTTGAGGAATGCAGCTCCTGTCTTCAGCCAATTTGACAATCCCAGATTGTAGAAGAAATCACAACACTATAAATCTAATTGCCAAGTAACTTGCTACCCCTTCTGACTCCCTCAGATTGTAGACTCTACTTCAACAACTTAGATTTAACACACAATACTATGAATCTAATTGCCAAGTAACCTGCTACCCCTTCTGACTCCCTCAGATTGTAGACTCTACTTCAACAACTTAAATTTCACACAGTGGAAAGAAAATAACAAGAGTACTTGCTTCTTGAAATCTGGAACTCACAATTGACTTCTATGAAAATTTGGGTGTTTGCTTTGGAAGTGTATGACTCTTTTGTGATTTTCGATGTTTGAGTATTCTGCCTTGAGCGTCCTTTTATAGATGCAGATTTGGGCATCTTCCAATGCTTAAATTCGAGCTGAATCTTGCTGGATTCTCTGTAAAAATAACTTGACCAATTGGGCTTCATATAAATAAAAAACATATCTTCAGATTTCCTTTCAAAAAAACTGGCCAATTAAATCTATTGGTTCCTTCCCGCCACAGCTCCTTAATTCCACAACACCTCACTTTATTTTTCTAATAAATCTTTTTAATCCTTTGATCAAAATAAATTAAATTCTCCACCGTATAAATTTCCTGATTAAATCTGGACCATTGGATCTTCATGCGCTAGTCGACATCTGGACCATACTGATTGTTATGTTGTGATCCTCTGATTTCGACCATTCCTGGACCACACTTCCTAACCCTCTGATCTTCTGATTTCGGCCAGCCTGGATGTGCGCCTGATATGCTGAAATCTTTTGGACTCGGCCATTTCTGGACTTGCACATCATGTCCCTCTGATTTCAGCCAACACTGGGCCATGGTCTGATTTTCTGATCTGGACCATTACTAGACCAAATAATTATTTCTGAACCACTGATCTGGAAATCTTCCCTCTGATCTGGACTAATTCTGGACTTTGGTCTGGACAATAAATATTTTAGTCTGGGCATTTTACCTTTGATTTTAGATCAGGTCTGGATCATTCTGGAAATCATTTCTTCTTGTCTTGACTTAGTTTCATGCCCTGAATCATGCTATCTTATGGTCTGGGCCAAATCTAGATTGATCCTCTTGTTCTGGACTCATAAACATACCTTCTGGTCAAGTCTGGAACAAGTCTGGAACAAGTAATTTTTCACTGCCATGCCATCTTCTGGTCAGAATAACTTCTGGAATAAAATTGATATTTGATTCCTGTTTGTCTGGAACAACTCTCCTTCTGGCAGGCTTTCCAATGGTATGATCCATGTTTCATTCTGATTTTATTCCTTCTGATCTGGGCCATCAAAGATATCTTCTGGTCATGTTTTGACATTCCTGGAGTATCTTCTGGTCATTCCAGAATTCATTTTTCTGGAATCCTTTGATCACTGCTTCTGATTCCTTCAGTTTCTGGGGCATTTAACTTAATAATTCAAAGTACAAAATAAGTTTACATAGAGTACATTTGTAAGCATCAAAATCCTAAGTACTTAGAACCAACTTGGTTCCAACACCTACAACAGCGCTTTTCTGTAAATCCTAAACCCTTCATGACCCTACAACAACGCTTTTTCTAAAGCGCTTATGATTAAAGCGCTGTTGTATCCTCCGTTATTTTTAAAATATTATACAACAACACTTTTAGTTATTAAGCGCTTTAAAATGTGCGCCGTAAAAGGCCATTTATGGCGTAGTGCCTCCTTCTCGTATTTGCACCTTCATAGACAACCTTAAAGAAACATCCAAACTATGTCGCTCATAAGCTAGCAAAGGTGATTATGTTATATGTTTGTCACCAAGTATTTGATCAATCCCATCTTGTATTGCTACAATTGCTATGGATGAGATGAGTTAAGGTGTTACTTGAAAAAAAGGCAATAACTAAAGTAAAAAACACTATTACTATTACGTAGTGAGAATATTTTTTTTTTTTAAGGATACTTGTATAATCAAATTTTACTTAATAAATTCTAGTGTTAGTATTTTAGGTAATAATTTATTATATTAGAGAATTGCTAATATTAAGACAGGACTCAATATATACGATTGGATATATCTATGTAAAATGAATTTATAGTATGAGTGAATAAAACTTAAGAATTTATAATATGAGTGAATAAAACTTAATTAGTTTTTTTTTAAAGGATTTTTTTAATTGTCTCATAATTACAGCTTAAATGATAATTGTAAAGATAATTGATATATTGAAATGCGAATTTAAATTTTGAATATTTTTCTTTTTACACATTTAGTGTGTTTGAGTTTTTCCAATTTTTTTAACTCAACTAACGTATATCCAATTAAACCATGATATTTACAATTCTTATTCTTAAATAGAATATTACAAGAGTTAAATAAAAAAATTATAAGAGTATGATTTATAACAAAAAATGTATATTATAAGAGTACGGCTCAATTAATAAATAAGTCAAAAATTTCAACAGTAATGAATGGAGGACCACTTGTCTTATAAACTAATCATTTCAAGACCTGTTTACAAGTGATTGTATTGATTACATCGACTTATTGCATTTTTGGTTTTGCAGTTACACAAATTGGTTTTAAATTAATTAATTTTTTAAAATTGATTTTAATTGAATGTAAAGTGGTTTATATTTAGATATATTTACGTAAAAATAAGTTAAACAATAAATTTCAATATAAAAATTATGTTTCAACTAAAACTCTACAAAAGTTTCAGGTTAAAATCAATTCTAATTTTATTCGATGACACTTAAACATATCATAATTAATTATACATCTTTAAAATTAATGTTGTCTCTCTCATACATAAAATCAAACATACACTTAATTATAATCATATTTAATAGATGACTTATGGATTGATGAAAGATGTAAACTCAAATGATGATTGATAATTAGATATTTTCATGTGTAAACTTATAGATTAGATATTTTCACATAATGATTATTATTTATGAGATTCCACCATTAAATATTTTTAAAATTGTGAGACTCAATAAATTTTAATGGTGAAGCATGTGATAGAATCCTTTCATATAAATTTTCCACACCAAAAGATTCAATTGGTCAAACCCCCGTATGTTTTCCATTTCATCACATGGTGTAAGCTTATAGTCAGCATCCCACTATGGTATTAGGGGAGAAAGTGATGCGCATGCTTTACAGTACTATCACTAACCATTATTGATTTTTTTTTTCCCTGAATAGCCCAGGGCAATAATTGATACTAGAGGTGGAAATAGGTGAGACTTTGAAAGGTCTAAGTCTGGTCTACGATTAATTTTTTAAGTTTGAGTCTGGTCTACGGCTAATTATAGGTTTTTTTTTTCAGTCTAGTTTGACATTTTTTAAAAGTCTAGTCTGATCTAAAAGCCTATTTAAAAACTTTATTCACGTTAAAACATTTAAATAGAATATTTTACATTTTTTTAAATAGGTTAAACTAGGACTTTATATACAAAAAAAACTAATAAAATAATAAACATAAAGAAACCTATTAAAACTATAACCAAATCTAACAAATACTGATAAAAAATAACACTGTTAATAATATATATAGATAAATAGATAGATAGACTGACCGACCTATAAGACATAATAGACTTTTTTATAAGCTTGAATTTGGTCTATTTAAATTAATAGATTTTAAAAAAAGTCTGAACTTAACTTTTCTATTAAACATTAGGCAAACCAATTAGGGTCATAGACTTCTGACGACGACATAACTTATTTCCATCTCTAACTGACATATATAATAAAGCATGCAAGAAACATGTCATACAATAATTTTTTTTTTAATTTCATCAATTGGGCCACATATAAAAAAACATGACAATTGAAACCATCCAATTGAAGAGCAACATGTCCAATTATTTAATTATATGCAAATTTTTAATTTGCAAATTACATAATTATTAGAATTAATTACGATTGGGTAGCCAAAGATTCAACTTGGGCTTTACCACAAGGTCCTTTCATCCTAATATAAAGTCTGTATTCATCATATGTCATTGGTGGGTAAAGGGCTGGCCTCTCCTTTGTCACAAGCTCCTTTGCAGGTTCAATTAACAAATCACTCTTTGGGTTGTAAAACATGGCCAATGAAACACGATCTTTTATTGAGTTCACAATCACCCTGTGTTCTACACTCTTGTAAATTGCATTGCTCAGCACCTAAAACAACATAAACATTCCATTCAACATTTTTTAATCAGTATCAACCACTAATTGTTGAAAATTGAAATCAAAACCTAAAACATATTTTGACTAAAAATTAAAAATAACATTCACTGTGCACCCTTTTTTAAATGATGCATGTTACAATCATTATATTACAACTTGAGCAAAGTAAAGGATTTAAAATTGTAGAGAGAGGTGTAGGACCTGAATTTGGTCACCAATGTTGATGATAAAAGCATTAGGGATAGGCTTAACAGTGACCCATTCATTTCCTTTTCGTACTTGAAGGCCAGCCACAAAATCATCAGGGAGAAGAATGGTCATACCACCAGGATCTGAGTGAGGTGATATGCCCAAAGTAAGGTCAGGTTGTGGGCACTTTGGATAGAAATTCACCCTTAAACAAGCACCAATATCGTTTTCTCCCCCAAATTTATTCATAAGGAAATTTTCTTCAAATCCAAGATTTATTGACATCAATTCAAGCATCCTTCCTCCTAGCTTAACAACTCCTTCACTATATTCAGAAATCACTTTCCTATCATCATAAAACAAAGATAATTTTTATTATACGGCGACAAAAATTGACCTTAACTGAATTAATTTTTTAAAATTTAGGTAAAATTAAAAATTAAATGTAAAATTATTTATATTTAGACATATTCATGTCAATTGAGTTAAATTAACAATAAATTTAAGTATAAAAATTATATCGAGAGTCTAAAATTACAAATCATAATTTTTAAATTAAAATCATTTCTAAATGCAAAATTAATTGTATACATATAAAATCAATCTTTAACTATTTAAAAATGGAATCTAAACATACACATGAAATGCATAATTTATTAAGGTATTCACCGATTGCTTTTCATAATCTTAGCTAGTGACAATATTGTACCATCAATATTAACAACATATCTATATTATCAAACAAGGACACTTAGCCACAAATAGATATGTCCTGATTACCATACTTGGATATCATTTTGGTCCCAGTTAACCTTTTCAAAAAATCTGCTACGGTGCTTGCTTGTCGGATCATGTGGTAGTTGAGAGAAAAACAAAAAAATAAATTAAATGGATTATCGACGTATACGCATGAAAAAGGGACAAAATTGAATGTGCCACCGTGACCACCTTTCCAAATCAATATTTTAAGAATAATTCTTTTTTGATAAATAATAATATTTTACGAAGAATGCAAACATGCGATTTCATTAAACAATACTCTGTTTAATTTACAATAAATATCGTTTAAATTTTTTACCCATATACTAATATATATCTTAACTCATGGAAACTCGATTTACTGCATTCAATTTTTCATACATTTACCGCAGTCAACAATATTAGACTCGTTCAATCTCGATTAGATAGTTAAAAATAAAATAATTTTAATTTTTTATTTAAAATTTAAAATATTGAGTTTAAATTTTTAATCAACTAATCAAAATAGAACGATTATCATAGATTATTGTTAGGGGTGGGAATAGGCCAGGCCAGACTTTGAAAAGCCTGAGTCTGGCCTACGATTAATTTTTTAGGCCTAAGCCTGGCCTACGGCCTATCGTAGACTTTTTTTTCGGTATGGCCTGGCCTTTATAAAAATCTGGCCTGGCCTAAAAGCCTATTTAAAAGCGTTATTCACATTAAAATATTTAAATGTTATATTTTATATTTTTTTAAATAGGCTAAATTAGAAAGTTTTATATAAGGAAAACTAATAAAATTATAATCAAATCTAATATAATAAAATAATATTAAAATAGCCTAATTGATAGGCTCTAAAATAGGAAACAATAATATTAATAAATAACATTAATAAATAATAAGATATATATATATACATATACTTTAAAATAGGAAACTATAATATTAATAAAAAATAATAAAAAATAACATTAATAAATAATATATATATATAGGCCGGTCTGTCAAGCCTAATAGGTTTTTATATAAGCCTCAACCTGACCTATTTAAAAAAATAGGCTTTAAAAATAGCCTGAACCTGACCTTCTTATTAAACAGGTCAGGCGTGGCCAGCGAGAATTAATTATTGGCAACAGACAAACAGGTAAAACAGCAGTAGCCACAGATACGATTTTCAATCAACAGGGACAAAATGTAATATGTGTTTATGTAGCTATTGGTCAAAAAGCATCTTCTGTGGCTCAAGTGCATAAATAGGCCAAGTCATAGCCCGGACGGCCTAGCCTATTCCCATCCCTAATTACTGCATGTAAGGGATTTCAATTGCAGTAAATCACGATCCCAATTAGAGTCGTTAATTAAACTCCAAAAGTCTCTCTTAAAAAACCTCTACCAAACATTTAATATTAGTCGCCTATTGAAATAATTATTTAAAACTTCAGCTCAATATTTTATTATTTTTTGTGTAAGTTAAGGGGCTCATGAACGCAACGTTTTGTCAATTTATATTTTTTTAATGGTTTTTTTTCAAAAATTGTGAAAATAAATCTAAAATTTTTTTTTCAAAAAAAATCGAAAAAAATTTTAAATCATTTTTTTTCTAAAAATTGCAAAAAAAAAGGAAAAAACTTTATAAACTATTTTTTTATCGAAAATCGAGACTTTTTAATCGAAAATTTTGAAAAAATAATCAAAAATTGTTTGTCAAATTTTAAAAAAAATCGAAATATAATTTTGAAAAAGAATTTTTAAAACATTTTTAACTATGAATTTTTTTCTCATCCAACATATAGGATGTGTTATATAGGATGCGTTTGTTTCAGATTTTTTCATAAAAAAATTTATTTTTTTAAACTAAAAATCATTATTTATTGTTTTAACGGTTTTTGTTTCAGATTTTTGAAAAATCATTTTTTGACTAAAAATGAAAAGTTAGAAATAGCAGTTATCAAATTAATTTTTGCGATAGATGATGGAGAAATATGCCACGAATTTTAAAAACATTGAACTTAACTCGTTAATGAGAGAAAAATGATGTAACTACCTTATTTTTCTTGGAAAATCCAAAATTGTCCTTCATCAATTTTTATTAGGTTTTCATATATATATATATATATATATATATATATATATATATAATATATGACAAGCACAAACACACAAATTGTTTATATGACTTTTATATGAATATTTCAAACTTTTGTTATAATATGTTACTTTTTTTAATTTAATTTATGATCAATTTTTTTTATCGCACAAATATTCTTTATTATTTTAAATATTTTATATAAAATATTTTGTAGTAGCAAAACGTGTCTATGATAAGGTTTAATTTCGTATTAGTTTTGAAAAAAGAGGGTGGAAGAGTATATAAAAGAGAGAGGTAGAGATATTTGACATAAAGAGAGAGAAATTAACGTATTTAAAAAAAATCATGTCCGTAATTTTGTAATTTAAAAAATCACTTTTATAAAATTGTATATAAATAGATTAAAAATCATTTAAAAAAATATTTTTATGATAATAAACAAACGAAAATTAAAAAATTTATTTTAAACAAATCTCTATGACATAATTTTTAAATTTTTTTAACTAAAATCAAGTTTTTATTTAAACTCAAAAAAAAAACCCACAACAACGGCCGAGTGAAATCAATAATTAGTCAACATTAAATTGACAGGTACAACCCCAACTCAAGTTGTTGACGCGGTTTTGTCCTAGTCACTAGCGCACAGATATCACACGTTGTACATGCGGATAATGAGGTGTTATACGCTTGAAAAAGTAGTAATCCACAAACGTTAATTTGAAGCTGCATCACCCCCATTGGATAGTTACAGTTTATATATCTCCAAGGCTGAATTTGTCAAAAAAACACTGCTTCAAATAAAAAAATGGAGTAGGTGAAGTACATGTTTAAAACACATCAGACTTTGTCCAACGCCCAAAATTTGATGGAGAGTTTAATCGTCAAACGAATAGATGATTATATAATTATTTTATGATAATAATTATAACTTTGTCATTAAATAATAAAATTAATAGTTTTTATCATCTATATGTATAAAATTAGTTTATACGGATGGTACACATTCCAATTTCTTCTTTGACATATTCTAAACTTTCAAATTTTACCAAGTTTATGTCCACAATTCCAACCCCTTTTATGACCTTATTATATTTATACTATGTATAATAGTTACCAAATTTCTGTGTCACTTATTTCTTTTAATTTTATCATTAATTTGAATTTTGTTCTTTTATATGTAATTAAAAAATTAATTTTTTTATAATATTGCTTTATAATTATTTATACTTAAACGAGATACTTAATTTTGATGTAGATTTTTCTCATTCAATTTTAACGTTTAGTTGAAGGTACTCGCCTGTCATCTCTCTTGAGTCCGTCACTAAAGCACTAACGCGGAATTATTTTTAGTTATGGTTTTAACATTTTTAACATGTGTAAGATATGCTTTAAATATGAATGCATTTTCAATAAGACTAATATTTGCTTTACAAATGACAAATAACGATTTTATTTTATTATTATTTCACAATAAGAAGAGTTAAGTAATTTTGAAAGACTGAACATTTTTTTGTTTAAATCTAGTAGGGACCATTGTACCACATAGAATTAAGAAATTCAACGTGGAATTAAGCTTAAATACATTCATATCAAAATGTTTTAGAAAAATAATTTCTATTTAAATTTTATTTAATTTTTCACAAAAAATGTTAGTCCTTTCTAGCGATCTTTTAAGAATTACTATCTTTAATTTTAAATAAAATAGTAAATTGAGTCAATAAAATTTAATATAAATTTAAATCAAATACATTAATTTTTTTGTCAGACAAAAGGATCAGAGAAAGTAGCTTTTGTATTGTAAATGTTTAATTGGGATATTATTAATCCACTAAAATAAATATTGGGTTATTTATTTTAATAAAGAGATATTATGAACGTATACCTCAAGGATGATGGAAGTGCAGGCCACTTATCTTGGTTCCTAAGTGAAGGAGGCATATAATGGAGAAAAAAATAGTCACTCCAATCCAAAATAGCACCTTTCTTCACTCCCAACCTACTACCATAACCCTCATAAGTTGTAGGAGAGTTAGCATGTTCCTCTTTGACATCAAGTGGAAGGTTAAAGAACTCACGCCACACTTCCTTAGCACTATTCATCAACTCGTGACTAATTCCATGGTTCACAACTTGAAAGAAACCCCATTCCCTACACGCTTCGGACACACACTTAAACACCTTCTCTCTAAGGAGTTGATCTTTACTGGAGAGGTGCTCAAGATCAATGACAGGGATATCAATTTGAGGAGAAGAAATGGTTTTAGTAGGTCTTTGAGTACGTGGCTTGATGTAGCATGAAGGTATTGAGCTTAGGCCACTTTCGGCTAAGGCTTGGACTCGAACTACGGCTTCTGGCCATGCTTGGACGCAACTCATCATTTTTGGAACTAGAGAAGCACAAAAACAAAGAGGGATAAAATGGATAATTAGTGTAGATTCTTGTAGTGTGATCTGAGAGCAACAAACAAGGGGATTTATATATATAGATAAAGAGCACGAGGTGACACAATTTTGGCGCCGTGATCAAATTGAGTTGCAAGTGGTGCTTTACGTGTGTGAGTTTTGAGTAAAAAGTAAAATAATTAAACACTTTCATTTAATTTTATTTTTATTGAAGGTGGATAGTATTTTGGTCCTACATATATCATACTCAGTTAGGGGACCCTTATATCATTTTTTTTTCCACTAGCCACAACAAAGTTCTTAACAATTTATTTGAGTTATAATTCGTTAAATAAATTTTGGTACGGAACAAATTACCTTTAATTATGTCTGTGCAAACTATTTTTATATATCATCCAAAATTTTATATTTCTTTTTTATATTTAAAATATTTAAATTATGAAATTACTCTTATAATTCAATTCCATTAGTATTTATCATCTTTTTCTTATCCTCACAATATATTTGGTTGGATGAGTATAATAGGGTGATTCTAAAGGTAGAAATGTGATTTGACATAAAATCTTGAAGAAACTTTTATATATGAATTTGATTGAATGTAAATAGTTAAAATTTATAAGAAAAAAAATATTTGTATTAAAAAAATTTGAAAAAAAAATAATAATCATTAAATGTGGCTGAAAAATAAGTCTATAAGATAAGTGTGGTTTGTGTGATTTGATATATACTAATCGGATTGTGATATACATATATGTTATATGTTAATAGATGTACTGATTAATATAGATACTGTAGTGTATGTTGTTATAATTTTGAGTTCTATAATCAATATATTATATGAGTTGAATTGTGGTTGTTGAATTATTATTGTCGAGATGTATGTTTGAGTCTGGTATAATGTGAGATGATCTATTATTATTAAAATGAATTAATGTGACCAAATGATATGCATAATGTAGATTAGTACGTGTAGATCCTCGTTAGATTGATATGTGTATATGGACTAAAATTTATTTTATCAGTTTTTTTTTTAATATTGTAGACCAAATTATAATCTAGATGTCTATTATTAAAAAATTAGAGGGAATAATTTATAAAAAAATTACAAAAACAACTACTATACTTATAAAATAAATAAATTTTCCAACCTAAATTTCAACTAAATTTTAATTATTAAAAATATCAACCAAAATTTAATTTACTACATCTCTTTAATATATTTTTGTAAATTTATAGTTTAAAATTATTATATATATAATACAATATTATACTTTTTATTTAACACGTAAATGTTACGTTATTTATAGAGATTGGGGTAGTTATCATCCTCCCTCAATATAACGTCCAAACCTTTAAGCAAAAAGGAAGGTTATTCATTACACACAAAACATCCCAAACCTATATCACAATATGTCATCGGCTATGCTTATCTGACTCTATTCCGGAACATAATGTTTCCATCGTCTCTAGATAAAAGCAAAAAACGAGTCCAAAAAATTAATATATTTGCTCTAAATTTTTACATTAACTTTTTTTAACACATTTTTACTTCTATTTCAAGACAAAGGAAGCAAATAACATTACCTATTCTGATGATGTTGGACAACCTTATTCTTTTTGTCGTATCCTCCAAGCAAGTGCGTATATTTAAAGTTAAAAAATTTATGACGTTACTGTTTGGTTTTGCTCCCTCTTGGTTTTGGCTTCTTGATCTCTTTCATCGGCCTCCTAAATTTGCTTGGTGTATTTTGCACCAGCTCAAAGAATATGTTTACATAAATACTTATATGTTATTTACTAATGAAGTTTGACATTGATAACAAAATTCGAACTAATTCGTTGTAGAATATGTGTTTAATCCTTAATTACCAACCTATGTTTGCTAACTATTACAACTGATAAGAGTTCGGAGTAGCCTTGCATAATAATTTATGTGGTAAAACTCACTATAGGACTATTATTATTCATTGAAAATGTCAAATATTTCAATTCCAATGCATTTATACAACTCATATGTCTTTCGCTAAAAACAAAATGCATTGATACACAACTTTTAATAAAAAATTTATGATTTTAATCTTTGATACCCTTATGACACGCATTAACTATTAGATAATATTAATGTAATATTGTTTTCGTCTTAAAATAATTAAGTCATATAATCATTTCACACATATTAAAATAATTATATAAATAAAAAAGAAAAAAATACTACTTTTTACTAAATTATTCTTGTTAGGTATGAATACATTATCAATGTCATAAATGGATAGTAAAAGATATTATATTATAAATGATGTAAATAATATTAATTAAAATGTACAATAAAATAAAAAATTGAAAAGATAATTTATTTTAGAACAATTTCTTTTATAAATAGATCAATTATTATATAATATATATAATAGAGTAAAATTTTTCATTTATTAAACATTATATTCACAAACCTTTCATTTTGCTGATTTAATATATTGGCATTTCACTGCCAGCACAATTTTCTTTTTTGACGAATACAACAAAAATGATTAACTATACAAATTTAGTGCAAGTAGTTAATTAACTTGATAATACAACAAGGAAGTGGCTATAGCCCAATGACTAACATATTTTTATTGTTGGAACTGAAAAAAACAAAATCGTGTGATTTGCGCCTAACTTATTGCGGCACAAATGATAGGTGTTACAAAATCGTACTTTTATTTAGCTGAAATTTTAATTTCTATATCTTTATGAGATATAGATGCTATCTTATCATATATAAAAAAAGAAGATGCTATCCTCTCAAAATTGCAGAGGAAAACTGAATTAAAAAAATCACGTCAAAACTCGTAATTCTTTTTGGTATGGATGTCCATTTATTTCAAAATAAAGATAGGGGAGAAAATCCTTCTAAGAGTAGTTTGAGGGTGGGAACGTAGATCATATCATCCACCCCGTGGAGATTTTTTTTTCCTGAACAAATTCAAGAGGGTACAGTAATATTATTTGATATCTTAAAATTTTGTTGGATATTGAATACCAATATCAATTTAAATTTAATTTAAAATAGTTAAATATAATAACATAACATTGGATGATTGTATATTTATATTCAACTAAACCGTAGAATATCGGAGTGGTCACACACAAAAAAAAAAAAATCAGATTATTATAGGAGTGGCGGTTTTGTAGGTGAAAGTTTTTTTGAAGAAATTGTAGGTGATAGTTACTATTACAAATTGCTCATATATTTTGCTGTTTTAATAATATAATAATGCAGCATTTTCTTGTCTACAAAAATATATAATGCAGCACAGACAATATTGTACAATTTCTTTTAGCCCGAAAAGGAACAGTTCCCACGTGATTAATTTGTCTCTTTTCTTAAATAGTTCTCTAGTTTAACTAGGCACGTCAAGTTCATGCATTTAAGTAACCATGTGTCGACTAACGTTTAAAGGCAAATGTTAACTATTAGTGTCCTAATTCTTAATACACTTTTTTTTATAATGACATTTGTTGAGTTATAAAAAATATGAACATTATCTTAGAAACTGTATATCCAATTTTAAAAAAAGTTGTCAAAAAAATATTTCTTAAAAGTTAAAAAATTATCCTTTTCATACAAACTTTCTATTTTTATATTCTTAAACAAATGTTATTAGAGCTCATGTCAGAAATATTAATGTTTAAATTAAATCCTATAAGAGATAATTTTTGGTTAAGTTACTCGTGACTTAAAAAAAAGTTCGAATTATGCTTGGTGGTTTTTGGAGAGATATTAGAGTAGCATGAGTAGCAACAATAAACCAATGATCCATAACCAACATGAGACTATATTATGTTGTTAGAATATTAATAAAACATGTTTTATTAATTTTAAAAAATATATATATATATATATATTAGGATTAAATTATTATTATTATTTATTCGTGATTTAAGATTGAGTACATGTATTCATATAGATTTGTATTAGGTATTTTGTACAAGTAATCTTTTTTAAAAATAATTTTGCTAATTTTATAATTGAAAAGTTAACCTCATCTCTCTTTCTATCTTCTTCTATGAATATCCATTGTTAACATCTTTTACCCAAAATTTTAAGACATAGAAAATATTCACTACGCCAAAAATTGTCTTTTACAACACACATTTGACAGCGCTTTATAACTAAAAGCGTTGTTGTATAATATTTTAAAATTAACGGAGGATACAACAACGCTTTTCTGACAAGCGCTTTTGCAAAAACGCTGTTGTAGGGTCATATAAGGTTTAGGGTTTACAGTGCTTTTACTGAAAGCGCTGTTGTATGGCCATATAACGTTTTCACATAAAGTTTACAACGCTTTTAGAGCACTTTGCATATAAGCGTTGTAAAATATAGCGCTCTCACATAACGTTCACAACGCTTTTTAGAGCGCTTTGTATACAAGCGATGTAAACTATAGCGCTTCCACACTATGTTTACAACGCATTTTAGAGCGCATTGTATATAAGCGCTGTAAACGCTGTAAATATTTTGAAATTTAATTTTTAAAAGCCTTTTACAGCGCCTATGTTACAACGCTTATGGACAAAAGCGATATAAAATTACAAGTTCAGTTCAAGTTATTTATTATTGATAAATAAATAAAAACATATTAAATATGTTCTCTCCCTATGAACCCTCCTCTCCTCTACTGTGCGCCATCTTCTTGTTGAACCATCCTCTATTGTGTGCCCATTTCTACTGAGTGATTGTTGTCTCAAGTACTGTATTTATTAATTTGTTGTTGTCTCTAAAACTGATAAATTGTAACCTGATAAATCATATAAAATATTACATGATAGTAGTTTGCATAACATTGATAAATCATATAAATTGTTACTTGTAAATCAGATAAATTGTTACATGATAAATCATATAAAATATGTTCTATTTTGAAATCTATTCGATCTGTTCTGTTTTGAAATTAGACTTGTATGCATGACCTTGGACCTTGGTTTCCATTTTCCAATATTAGACTATATATACTATAGATTGGTATAATGTTATAGATTGATAAATTTGTGTAAAACTGCATTCATATAGGTCATATAAAATGGACCAGAAATGGATGTCTATCAATCGATTGTCAAAAGAGTATGAAAATGGAGTGAAAGAGTTTGTTGATTTTGTAGTGAAGAATGAAAAAGACTCAAATCGAATCATTTGTCCTTGTTTAAAATGTTGTTTTGAAAAAAGCATTAGAGCAGATGAATTGGAAGGACATTTAGTATGGCATGTAATTGATCAACGTTATACCTGTTGGATAAGACATGGTGAGAAAAAAAAAGGGAACACTAATTTTGAGAATCGTACGACATATGCTTCAAATGATTTCGACTCAGATACATATGAGCGAGACCGAGTTGAGGAGATTACAAAAGCAGTTGAAGAAGATCTTCGGGATTGTCCTAAAATGTTTAAGAGTTTGTTGAGTGATGTAGAAAAACCATTATATAATGGTTGTACTAAATTCACAAGACTGTCGGTGATATTAAAGTTGTACAACTTAAAAGCGATTAATGGATGGTCTGATAAAATCTTCACAGAATAATTAACACTCCTAAAAGATATGTTTCCAGATGATAATGAACTTCCCAATCGAACCTACGAGGCTAAACAAATTTTGTGCTCTATTGGCATGAGTTACGAAAGGATTCATGCGTGTCCTAACGATTGTATTTTATTTCGAAACGAATATGAATTACTAAAGGCGTGTCTGAAATGTAATGTGTCTCGATATAAGAAGAAAGAATCTACTCCAGCAAATGTCGTGTGGTATTTTCCTATCATACCAAGATTTAGGCACATCTATCGCAGTGAAGAAAATTCAAAACACTTGACATGGCATGCAAATGAAAGAATTAGAGATGGAAAGTTTCGACACCCTGCAGTTAACCACAATGGGCATAAATTGATCACGAGTCTCCTGATTTCGGTAGAGTTAAGAAATTTACGACTTGCACTTTCTACTGATGGAATGCATCCACATGGTCTTCAAAGCATATCACACAACATGTGGCCTGTGATTTTGTTGATTTATAACCTACCTCCATGGTTATGTATGAAGCGTAAGTTTATGATGGTGTCTCTATTAATTTATGGACCCAAACAACCGGGGAATGATATCGACGCATACTTGACTCCTTTAATTGAAGATTTAAAATATATGTGGGAGACAGGTGTAGAAGTTTATTATGGGTATAAGAAGGAATGTTTCAATTTGAGGGCTATGTTGTTCGACACTGTAACACCCCGAGTTTAAAAAACAGCGCGAGTGTATTTTTTTTTTCAATAAATAGTTAAAATGAGTGTTCCAAAATTAATGTCAAGGGAATTAAAATAAAATTTTCATCAGTTCATTTCAAAAGAGAACACCCAGCCTGTGGCCACTAAACAGTATCAGAGTGCGGAAAAGTCATACATTAATTCCCAAAATAAATTACATTTCCTAAAACTCAAGACCCTATACAAAAGTCTAGTCTGATCATGCACTAAGCTACAATAGCACGGTCTCCACCGTACCCTCTATAAGTCTCGTCTTCAGCCAACCGTCCGTCCTTCTGCGTTGTCCACGGATACTCCATACGTAAAGATCAGGGGAAACTAACGACGTCTTCGTCGTTAGTGTATCATCTGAGGGCAAAGCTCAATTTCCACAATATAATAGCAAGGGTCACCGACCGAAATTAACAAATAATCACATAGCATATATCTCACAGCAACAAATATATACATGGCATATCATATAACAATGATGAAAATAATGATGCTCATTTGAAATTTCATGACATGTATTTTTCAAAACAGCAACCAATTAAGATGGAAAATAAGTTGTAAGTACAGCCAACACTTCAGAATTCACAATCATTCATCAGAAATTCAGATTTCATAAAGTACTCACACACATCACTTTCCAATCATCATCACATAACCCAATCGTGACCCACCGGTCAATCACCCCGATGCAATATGTATATGCTCATGTATACAATATCTTGGAATTACCATGGTGCAGTCGCTCACAGACCGGCACTCGTGTAGTTGCTCAGCAGACCAGCACGTTATACACATACTAAGGTACAGTCGCTCACAAACCAGTACCAGTGCAGTCGCTCATAGACCAGCACAATTTCACGAATGGAATGGACCGTCTAATACATGCGGAACTACTCTAAACCCGGATAGAACAGACCGTCTAATACACGCGGAACTATTCTATAACCATCATGGTCGCTACAATTACATGTATTAGCCTTTCACAGGCCAAATACACAGAAGTTAAATCCTCGCACGGATAGAATGGACCGTCTAATACACGCGGAACCACTCCGTAGCCCGAGTAGAATAGACCGCTAATACACGCAGAACTACTCTGACCCCGGATAGAACAGACCGTCTAATACACGCGGAACTATTCTATAACCCATGGTTACTACTTAACTTCGCGGCCCATCACGGTCACCGCATCAACTCTGTGGCCCATCGCGGTCACCACCTGACTATGCAATGCATGAATATGCAGTGTTTTCTCTTCACTAAAAACAGTATGCAAAATCAGAAAAAATTCATGCCATCCCATCATATTTCAAAACATGTCAACATAATCAATATCATCATCCACATCAATGATTAAACAGTCAAGCAATCATTAACAATTCACATTATCTCACAAATTCCATACTTAATCATCTCAAGTCTTTCCATTGTTCCCCAAACTCTTAAAATTCACAAAACAGTGTTTAAAACTGAGATTTCTGGAAAATACAAATCTGTATTAGAATACAACCTCTCTATATTCGAATACAGGAGCCAAAACAGTGCAGAATTAACACTCTGTATTCGACTACAGCCCCCCTGGTAGTCGAATACAGAGGCAGTCTTAGTGCACAAATCAACATTTTTCACTACATCAGTAAAGTCTCAAAAACTTCATCACCACCACTTCAAACCATCACAAAAATTCCATTTTAATTCAACACAAACCTTCCCAATACTCCCCAACACGTAGGGTTCATAAAACAATGTTGAAAAACTTGGAATTTCTGAAAACCCGAATCTGTATTCGAATACAGATCCCTTGTATTCAAATACAGAAGTTGAAACTGTAATTTCAACATTCTGTATTCGAATACAGCATGCCTGTAGTCGAATACATAAGCCAAAAACAGAATCAAAATGATCAACATCAGAACATCAGGAACAGAACCAGAATCAGAATCATCAACACCAAAACATCAGAAACAGAACCAGAATCAGAATGATTAACATCAGAAATCAGAAACAGAACCAGAATCAGAATCATCAACACCAGAACATCAGAAACAGAACCAGAACCAGAATCAGAATAATTAACATCAAAACATCAGGAACAGAACCAGAATCAGAATCATCAACACCAGAACATCAGAAACAGAACCGGAATCAAAATGATTAACACCAGAATCATCAGAAGAAAAACAAAATGATTCACACCAGAATCATCAGAAGCAAAACAGAATGATTCACACCAGAATCATCAGAAGCAAAACAAAATGATTAACACCAAAATCATCAGAAGCAAAACAGAATGATTAACACCAGAATCATCAGAAGCAAAACAGAATGATTCACACCAGAATCATCAGAAGCAAAACAGAATGATTCACACCAGAATCATCAGAAGCAAGACAGAATGATTCACACCAGAATCATCAGAAGCAAGACAGAATGATTCACACCAGAATCATCAAAAGCAAGACAGAATGATTCACACCAGAATCATCAGAAGCAAAACAGAATGATTCACACCAGAATCATCAGAAGTAAAACAGAATGATTCATACCAGAATCATCAGAAGCAAAGCAGAATGATTCACACCAGAATCATTAGAAGCAAAACAGAATAATTCACACCAGAATCATCAGAAGCAAAACAGAATGATTCACACCAGAATCATCAGAAGCAAAACAAAATGATTCACTCCAGAATTATCAGAAGCAAAACAGAATGATTCACACCAGAATCATTAGAAGCAAAAATCCTTCCTCTGTATTCGAATACAAGGGCTCGTATTTGAATACAACTTTGAAAACTTAAGTAAAACAGAAGCTTGACAGGCTGTATTCGAATACACACATGTTGTATTCGAATACACCTTCGAAATCAGTGAAATTTTACTGAGACTTTAACACATTTCAAACTGTTTCTTTTGAAAAATCAGCACAACTCCAAAATAGTTTTATCACTCTTTTAGACCACAAAACTCAGACTTTTACATCAAACCAGATTTTCCAGAAGAAAACACTTTCATCAGTTTTAAACCCCTTTTTATTTTGAAATAATCAGAAACACCAGATTTTCATCAACAGAACAGCATACAAGCATTTCAGCTTTCTCAAACCATCAGAACATCATGCAAGCATTTCAGCTTTTTCAAACATCAGTACAACATGCAAAGCATTCAGCTTTTCTCAAACATCAGAACAACATGCAAGGCATTCAGCTTTCTCAAACATCATAACAACATGCAAAGCATTCAGTTTTTCTCAAACATCAGAACAACATGCAAAGCATTCAGTTTTTCTCAAACATCAGAACAACATGCAAAGCATTTCAGCTTTCTCAAACATCAGAACAACATTAACACATTCAGTCAAACAGCAAGCATCACTTAGCAGCAAAATACCAACAGAATGCATTTTTGCAATATTCAAAACAGTTTTATGAATATGCTTTTTACTCCTCTTTAGAATAACATGCAATGCATTTTTCAGCTTTCCCCATAAACAAAACAGTATTGGAATCATCACCCAAAACAGCATGTTGCAGATTTTTAAAACCTCAACAGAATGCATTTTCTTTCATCATTCAAAATGTCATGTAAAATAGTTTCTTTTTCAAAACAGAAACTCAAATATCAGTAATGCTATGCCAGTTATGCATTTACAGCCCTAATGCAACTAGAAAGTGGAAGGTGCCCTTACCCTTGTTGCATTTTCTGCTTCTGCTCACATTTATGCGTCAAAAACGGCGAAACTCCCGCCTGCGTTTGCTGCTACGAAACTGGGCTCTTTAGCTCTGTAATGATGTGGGGAACAACTTTTGTACTGGAGGTTTGGTGTTTCGGTGCTTGGATTTCCAAGTAATGGCACTTTTGAGGAACTCTTTTTTTCCTTTCTTTTGAACGAACTGGAACAGAATAGAATGGGAGGAAAGGGATACTGTTACATGCAGTATGGGGGAGAGAAAGGTTTATGCCTTTATTCTGTCCTTTGCAGTCCATATATAGGCACCTCCATGTGCCACCTCATCACAATTAATGTTAAAATATTGCTGGATCCTCCAGCACTTAAACGTTTTGCAATTAGTCGCTAATCCTTAATTAACTGTCCGATTAATTTAATTACTCGTAATTAAATTAATTTATTCTTCATTCAATAATTTTAATTCATCTTCCAAAATAAATATTTATATATATATATATATATATTCACTCAAAACATACATATATTAAATATTTTACAAATATCCTCAAAATACCCTTAATATTAATTCCAAAATTAATATTAAATTTAAGGGTCTTACATTACCACCCCCCTTAAATTAGTTTCGTCCTCGAAACTACATGTCGATGAACAACTGAGGATATTGTTCCCTCATCTTACTCTCCAGTTCCCAAGTTGCGTCTCCAGTAGTCGGATTCCAAATCACTTGGACTAGTGGGACTTCCTTGTTTCTCAACTGTTTAATCTTCTTGTCTTCAATCCTTACAGGGAATACTTCAAATGACAGGTTATCCTTCAGCTGAATTGTATCCGGCTCGATCACATGTGACGGGTCTGCAATATATTTTCTTAACTGCGACACATGAAATACGTCGTGAATATTGGGCAGTATAGGAGGTAAAGCAATCCGATAAGCCAATGGTCCAATAAATTTCGGAGTCAACTTTCTTGACTTAATAGCTCTGCCAACACCAGTTGTAGGCGTGACCCTCAGGAATACATGATCACCCTGCTCCAATTCCAAAGGTCTGCGACGCTTGTCCGCATAACTTTTCTAACGATCTTGCGCAATCTTCATTTTCTCCTGTATCCTCTTGATTTTCTGTGTGGTCTGTTCCACCATCTCAAGTCCAACAATCATACTCTCTCCGTCCTTATACCAGCATAAAGGCGTCTGACACTTACGTCCATACAAAGCTTCATAGGGTGCCATTCCAATACTTGCGTGAAAGCTGTTGTTGTAAGTAAACTCAATCAATGGCAACACCTCATCCCAGTTTCCTCTATCATCCAACACACATGCTCTCAAGAAATTCACTTTATCTAACCAAAACTCGCACTTCGACAAATTGACATACAACTGCTTCTCGCGTAAGAATTCAAGAACTTGGCGTAAGTGCTCTTCATGTTCTTCTTCATCCTTTGAATAAATCAAAATATCATCGATAAATACCACTACGAATTTATCCAGAAACGGGCTGAAGATCCTATTCATATAATCCATGAAAATCGCTAGTGCATTTGTAACTCCAAAAGGCATAACGAGATATTCATAGTGTCCGTAACGAGTCCTGAAAGCAGTCTTTTGAATATCTCCTTCTCTTACTCGAATCTGATGGTATCCTGATTTCAAATCAATCTTTGAAAACACCGCTGCTCCTCTCAATTGGTCCATCAAATCATCGATGCGTGGCAAAGGATAACGATTCTTAATAGTCACCTTGTTAAGTTGCCTATAATCCACACATAAGCGTGAACTTCCATCCTTCTTTTTAACCAACAACACCGGAGATCCCCATGGCGACACAATTGGTCGGATAAATCCTTTCTCCAACAAACTTTCAATTTGACCCTTAAGCTCGCTTAATTCCAATGGCGACATCCGGTACGGCGCAATTGAAATAGGTCCAGTTCCTGGGTGCAAATCAATGAAGAACTCCACCTCTCTCACCGGGGGTAATCCTAGAATTTCTGATGGAAATACGTCCGGATATTCTTTGACTAACACCACATCTGGTCTCCACGTTAGCCAATGATAAAAATTCCTGAGTTCCTTCTCTCATAGATACTTTGAGTTTGTTAGCAGCCAAATACCGAACGACTCCAGGTTCGGGGAAAAGAACTAATTTTCGAGCGCAATCCAAGACTACGTAATTATACGTCATCCAATCCATGCCGAGAATGATCTCGAGTGATTTTAGGGGTAAACATATTAAAGTAACCAAGAAATCCCTATTCTGAATCGTTACAGTACAGTGTAAACATGCAGAGTTTACGGTCAAAGTCTTAGCAGGTGTAGAAACAACCAAATCAAAAGGCAAAGCAGACACAGACAACTTCAAACGATTCACACAGTCCATAGCAATGAATGAGTGGGTTGCCCTGAATCAAAAAGTGCAGTTAGGGTGTTACCTGCAATCTCGCAATCTTGCTGGATTAAATTTGGAGCTTGATTCCCAGCTTCAGCACCCATGTGATAGACGCGACCTCTAGCAGTAGGACGAGTACCCCTAGTCGCGTTCACAATTGGTTCCACCTTCGGAGCCTTGCAATCCCTTGCAAAGTGTTCTGGCTTATGGCAATTGAAACAGGGAGAATCCTTTACGGTACAAGCAGTAGCTTAGTGTCCTTCTTTCCCACATCGGAAACATCGAACTCCTTGTCCTAATTGCCGTCCAAAATTCTGATTTTCCGGCCGATTCTGGCCTCTTATTGTTTTGTGGCCGGTTATACGGCTTAGCAACTTGTTTTCCTCTATTGTTCTGATTGTGCATCCGACTAGGCCCTCCTGAATTAAAGTTCCCTCCGCTGTTAGCCCTCATGTTCTTCATTTCTTCAACCTCTCTACACTTCTCCACTAACACTTGGAAACGTTGAATTCCCAAAGGTAAGACCGAGCCTTGTATCTCATACTTCAATCCATGTTGAAAGCGATGACACATAAACTGTTCATCAACTTCTTCCCAGAAGAATCTGAAATGTCTGGACAGCGATTCAAACTTAGCCGCATATTCCCCCACTGTCATGTTACCGTGGTGCAATTTTAGAAAATTGTCACCCAACTTGGTCCTAGTGCTCATCGGGAAGTACTTGTCCAAAAACTTCTTCTTGAACGACTCCCAGTTCACCTCCTCGTGAGCTGACCCCATCAGTAGCCTTGTACTTCTTCACCAGTACTCTGCATCCCCTATCAGCAGATACGTGGCATAGTTAACCTTCACCGCTGCTCGGCAATTAATCATCTCGAAGATTTTCTCCATCTCTTGAATCCACTGGTCCGCACTTTCTGGGCCCTCATCACCCTTGAACTTGGGAGGATTATGACGGCGAAAATCCTCTAGTCCTCTAGATTCAGCAGCGCGAATCTCTCATTCTCTCTTCTCCAGATCTCGTTGAGTCTTTGCAGCTGTCTAAGCAGCAACAGACGCCGCCATGTTGTTCATCGCTTCAGCCATCATATCTTCCCGGCTGACATTGGCTCTTGTGGTGTCGTCTCTTCGTGGAGGCATTGTTTCCTACAAACCATCATCACTTTAGTCACACCACAACCTACACAAGACTTGACACTTTAACTACTTGCTCCTATGCATGATCAGCTAATAACTCAAAACAAATACTTTATCAGAGCTTTAACCCAAAACTTTAACCAAATGCTCTGATACCACAATTGTAACACCCCGAGTTTAAAACACAACGCGAGTGTATTTTTTTTTCAATAAATAATTAAAATTAGTTTTCCAAAATTAATGTCAAGAGAATTAAAATAAAATTTTCATCAGTTCATTTCAAAAGAGAACACCCGGCCTGTGGCCACTAAACAGTATCAGAGTGCGGAAAATACAGCGGAAAAGTCATACATTAATTCCCAAAATAAATTACATTTCCCAAGACCCTATACAAAAGTCTAGTCTGATCAAGCACTAAGCTACAGTAGCACGGTCTCCACCGTATCCTCTATAAGTCTCGTCTTTAGCCAACCGTCCGTCCTTCTGCGTTGTCCACGGATACTCCGTACGTAGAGATCAGGGGAAACTAACGACGTCTCCGTCGTTAGTGTAACCGTCGATGGGACGGGTTTGGGTATCATCTGAGGTTAAAGCCCAATTTCCACAATATAATAGCAAAGGTCACCAACTGAAATTAACAAATAATCACATAGCATATATCTCACAGCAACAAATATATACATGGCATATCATATAACAATGATGAAAATAATGATGCTCATTTGAAATTTCATGACATGTATTTTTCAAAACAGCAACCAATTAAGATGGAAAATAAGTTGTAAGTACAGCCAACACTTCAGCATTCACAGTCATTCATCAGAAATTCAGATTTCATAAAGTAATCACACACATCACTTTCCAATCATCATCACATAACCCAATCGTGACCCACTGGTCAATCACCCCCGATGCAATATGTATATGCTCATGCTGGTCAATCACCCCCGATGCAATATGTATATGCTCATGTATACAATATCTTGGAATTACTATGGTGCAGTCGCTCACAGACCAACACTCGTGCAGTCACTCAATAGACCAGCACGTTATACACACACTAAGGTACAGTCGCTCACAGACCAGTACCAGTGCAGTCGCTCACAGACCAGCACAATTTCATGAATGGAATGGACCGTCTAATATACACGGACCTACTCTAAACCCAGATAGAACAGACCGTCTAATACACGTAGAACTATTCTATAACCATCATGGTCGCTACAATTACATGTATTAGCCTCTCACAGGCCAAATACACAGAAGTTAAATCCTCGCACGGATAGAGTGGACCGTTTAATACACACGGAACCACTCCGTAGCCCGAGTAGAGTAGACCGTCTAATACACGAGGAACTACTCTGACCCCAGATAGAACAGACCGTCTAATACACGCGGAACTATTCTATAACCCATGGTTACTACTTAACTTCGCGGCCCATCACGGTCACCGCATCAACTCTGTGGCCCATCGCGGTCACCACCTGACTATGCAATGCATGAATATGCAGTGTTTTCTCTTCACTGAAAACAGTATGCAAAATAAGAAAAAATTCATGCCATCCCATCATATTTCAAAACATGTCAACATAATCAATATCATCATCCACATCAATTATAAAACAGTCAAGCAATCATTAACAATTCACATTATCTCACAAATTCCATACTTAATCATCTCAAGTCTTTCCATTGTTCCCCAAACTCTTAAAATTCACAAAACAGTGTTTAAAACTTAGATTTCTGGAAAATACAAATCTGTATTCGAATACAGCCTCGCTGTATTCGAATACAGGAGCCAAAACAGTGTAGAATTAACACTCTGTATTCGACTACAGCCCCATTGGTAGTCGAATACAGAGGCAGTCTCAGTGCACAAATCAACATTTTTCACTACATCAGTAAAGTCTCAAAAACATCATCACCACCACTTCAAACAATCACAAAAATTCCATTTTAATTCAACACAAACCTTCCCAATACTCCCCAACACGTAGGGTTCATAAAACAATGTTGAAAAACTTGGAATTTCTGAAAACCCGAATCTGTATTCGAATATAGATCCCATGTATTCAAATACAGAAGCTGGAATTGTAATTTCAACATTCTGTATTCGAATACAGCATGCCTGTAGTCGAATACAGAAGCCAAAAATAGAACCAGAATAATCAACATCAGAACATCAGGAACAGAACCAGAATCAAAATCATCAACACTAGAACATCAGAAACAGAACCAGAATCAGAATGATTAACATCAGAACATCAAGAACAGAACCGGAATCAGAATCATCAACACCAGAACATCAGAAACAGAACCAGAATCAGAATGATTAACATCAGAACATCAGGAACAGAACCAAAATCAGAATCATCAACACCAGAACATCAGAAACAAAACCAGAATCAGAATGATTAACACCAAAATCATCAGAAGCAAAACAGAATGATTCACACCAGAATCATCAGAAGCAAAACAGAATGATTAACACCAGAATCATCAGAAGCAAAACAGAATGATTCACACCAGAATCATCAGAAGCAAAATAGAATGATTCACACCAGAATCATCAGAAGCAAAACAGAATGATTCACACCAGAATCATCAGAAGCAAAATAGAATGATTCACACCAAAATCATCATAAGCAAAACAGAATGATTCACACCAGAATCATTAGAAGCAAAACAGAATGATTCACACCAGAATCATCAGAAGCAAAACAGAATGATTCACACCAGAATCATCATAAGCAAAACAGAATGATTCACACCAGAATCATCAAAAGCAAAACAGAATGATTCACACCAGAATAATAAGAAGTAAGACAGAATGATTCACACCAGAATCATCAGAAGCAAAACAGAATGGGAGGATAGGGATACTGTTACATGCAGTATGGGGGAGAGAAAATTTTCTGCCTTTGCTCTGTCCTTTGCAGTCCATATATAGGCACCTCCATGTGCCACCTCATCACAATTAATGTTAAAATATTGCTGGATCCTCCAGCACTTAAACATTTTGCAATTAGTCGCCAATCATTAATTAATTGTTCGATTAATTTAATTACTCGTAATTAAATTAATTTATTCTTCATCCATTAATTTTAATTCATCTTCCAAAATAAATATTTATATATATATATATATATATATTCACTCAAAACATACATATATGAAATATTTTACAAATATCCCCAAAATACCCTTAATATTAATTCCAAAATTAATATTAAATTTAAGTGTCTTACAAACACAATTAATGATTTTCTAGCATATGGTAATTTATCAGAATATTGCATTAAAGGTCAGTGTGCATGTGCTATATGTGAAGATAGTAAAGATTGGATGCGGTTAAAACATTGTAAGGAGAACGTCTTTCTTGGACATTGTAGATTTTTACCTTTTAGTCATCATTATCGTGGGTGGGGAATCGCATTCAATGGAAAATCAGAGGAATGTACTGCTTCTTTAGCACCGACTAGATATCAAATATTGGAAAAAGTACAAGGTTTGACCAATAAATTTGGCAAATCTTTTGCGGGAGATCTTGTCAAAACTGGGTGGAAGAAAAAGTCAATTTTCTTTGAATTTCCATATTGGAAGTCATTGTATATAAGACATTTTCTCGATGCGATGCATATTGAATAAAATGTTTTTCATAATGTTATTGGTATGTTACTCTATGTTCCAGGAAATTCTAAGGATGGCATCAATGCAAGATTGGATTTGGTCGATATGGGAATAAGAAATGAATTGAGTCCCGCAAAGAAAGGAAATCGCACATATCTACCTCCAGCCGCTCATACTCTATATGGAAAGGAAAAAGTTTTTTTATATAAATTTCTACACGAAGTTAAAGTTCCAGAAGTATATAGTTCAAACATTAAAAATTTAGTTTGTATGAAAGACCTTAAGTTAAAAGGTTTGAAGACTCATGATTGTCATGTTCTAATGGAGCATTTGCTACCAATAGGTATACATTCCATTTTACCTGAAAAAGTTCGATGAGCCATAACTAAATTATGTTTCTTTTTCAGGGAAATTTGTAGTAAAGTGACTAATCCTCAGAAATGACCGACATTGCAGAGGGAAATTGTTGTTACTTTGTGTGAGCTAGAAATGTATTTCCCACCATCGTTTTTTGATATAATGGTTCACCTTACTATTCGTCTTGTTAAGGAGACACAACTTTGTGGGTCAGCCTATATGAAATCGATGTATCCGATAGAACGATATATGAAAATATTAGAAGGGTATGTAAAAAGTAGAAGTCGGCTAGAAGGTTGTATTGCTGAACGGTACATTGTCGAAGAAGCTGATGAATTTTGTACTGATATTTCTCCAATTTTGAATCCATAAGGCTTCCCATGTCTCGTCATTCGGGAAGAATAACAAGAGAAAGGATAATTGAAAATAGAGTAATGACTATATCAAGGACAAAATGGGAGTAGGCACAATGATGATGAGGCTCAACCATATGTTACAATACACATGGATTAGTTATCTAGTTTGAACATGAATAGGAATAAAAATTGGATAACACGAGAGCACAATCGAAGTTTTATCCCTTGGCTAATAAATCACATTAACTCAAAGTTTGATATAGATACCACTTCAATTTTAGAGATATTAAGGTGGCTAGCAAATAGCCCGAGTTTACATGTCTTTTCTTTCACCAGTTATTTAATTAACGGCTATACATTTTATACCACAAAACAAGATGATCAAATCACTATGCAAAATAGCGGAGTCACTCTAGTAGCTGAAGCGATGCATATCTCAAGTGCAAAAGACAAAAACCCAATAATAATAATAATGGCATTCAGATTGATGAGTCAGGGTTCTTGCTTGTCGATTTTAATAGGGTGGGATACAAAGATGAGCCTTTTATTTTAGCGTCGCAAGCTCAACAAGTGTTTTATGTCACTGATCCTGCTGATGATAAATGGTTTGTTGTCCTATCGACCAATAAAATAAGTGATGATAACAATAACGTTTAAGATGTTGGTAATGATCTTAGAGATGGTTTATATCTTAGAGATGATCATGATGAGGGAATTTGGATTAATCCATCGTTTTGTATCGTTAAGGGACAAGCAAATGTGAATCCCAACAAGAATAGAAAAAGGGCATCTTAAGATATTTATGTGTTTTATATAAGCCATGTAATCTGAACTCATCATGTAATTTATACTAATTTCATGTAACTTGAACTGCCAGAACTAAGTTCATGTAATTTAAACTTAGCAATCTGTTTGACCTACCAGAACTGAGCATTTAGCTTGAACTGTATTTCATTTTATGCTTATACTGATTTTCTACTTATACTGATTTTCCTTGAACTTGAACTGATCATAGAATTTAGCATTGATATATAGGTATTTTACTAATTATTTGGAAAAAATATCTAAATATAGGTATTTTACAGAAACTGAACTGATATTGTAATTTAGCATATTTAACTTGAACTGAACTTGTAATTTTATAGCGCTTTGTCCATAAGCGTTGTAAAAGGCTTTTAAAAATTAAATTTTAAAACATTTACAGCGTTTTTGTCCATAAGTGCTGTAGAAGGCTTTTAAAAATTAAATTACAAATCATTTACAACGCTTTTGTCCATAAGCGCTGTAAAATGCTCATATAGCGCCTTTTATATAGTGTGTCTATAAGCGCTATAAAAGAATATTTAAGGCACTTTTTATATAGTCTTTTAAAGTGCTCTTTGTGAAAGCGTTGTAATAGGGAATGTCATTTAAAACGCTTTTTGGACAAGCGCTGTAAAATGGTCTTTTAAAATATTACGTAAACTGATAATAAGAAACCTTTTCATTTTCTTCTTCATTACGTATTCTCGCTACGAACTTGGCAATGTGAAACCTTTTCATTTTCCTCTTCATTACATAATCTCCATCTTCATTATTCTCCATACGAACCCTCTTCTCCCTAGTGCAAACCCTACTATCCATCTTCATTACGTACTCTCTATCTTCTTTATTCTCCATCTTCGCTACTATCCCTACGAACCATTAAAGGATTTTAAGGCGCTTTTTATATAGTTTTTTAAAGCGCTCTTTGTGGAACCCTACTATGCGCCCTCTTCTCACTACACAAGTCATTTCTACTTGTATTTCTGCGAAGTCGTAACCCTAAACTACAGGTATTGTTATTAATTTCTTGTTGTCACTAAACTTGTAGTGCATGTTGTATTTATTCAATCTATTGTTGTCACTAAACTACATGTTGAACTTATACTGTGTGAAATGTGTAGATAAATGGATTCCAATAATGATTTAGCTCGTCAAAATGATGAAGTTGTCAATACTAAAAGTTATGAAAATGAAGTTAAACGTGGAGCAACTATTATGCAAAAAGTCATCAAAGCAAGAAGTAGTGGAATTAGATTTGAGGTTTACTATGTTTATAATTTATTTTTTATCTTTTTTGAAAGCATGCACTTACTCTATGATTTTATTAGGTGGGATGGAATCAAAGTGGCCAGCCAATTGAGCCCAATAGTTCAATGATGGTAAGTTACATTGGTGCTGTTGTTCGTCAAAATATCCAAATAACCATTGATGATTGGAGAGACAAATCTTTGAAGGAGGCTAAAGATATATTGTGGGGTGATATACAAGTAACTTTTTTACTCCACTTTTTTGTTACTTATAATTTTTTCCATTGAAATACTTTTATTCAAACTCTTTCTTTATTTGGTTTACAGTCAGCTTTTAACGTTGAACATGTGCGTAAAAATTATGTGCTTAGAGTTGCTGGAAAAATTCACATAGGATTTAGATCTCATTTGTCAAATTGCTACTTAAGATATCGTGATGGAAATTTGAATTTTGAAGCTACAAAAATATACAAACACTACATATCAAATGAAGAGTGGAGCGCTTTGTAGCTAAACTGCAGACCCTGCATTTGTGGTAATATTAATTTATTAGCATATGTGTTTTATTCATATTCATATCGTATTTTTTTACATATTCGTTATTTTTATTATAGATATATAGAGTATAAGTACAGCAAATCTGGAGAGAGCAAAAAATCCAATGCATCCATACAAAAAATCGCGTATGGGGTATGCACGTTGAGAGCAAAAAATTGTAAGTAAACATCACTTTTATACATTGTGGTAGATTATAAAGAATAGTTTCTAACTAATATTTTGTTTATGTCTTAATGAATAGCTCCAAGAGATGAAATCCGATCAACCATTGGATCGTCATATCTTGTAGAATGAGGCTCGTGTGAATAAAGATGGAATAGTTGATAATGAAAATGTTCAACAAGTGATACAACAATGTGTAAATATACTATCACTTCAATATTTTTTAAGAGAATTTAGAACAATGTTCTGAAAATCCAAAGGAGAATACACAAGTTAGTTGTAGGGTCATACTTGGCAAGGTATTTAATGTTCCTGAATATTCTAGCCGTATGGGGGGTAAAGGATTTGGCGTGACTCCAAAAAACTATTTTTCACATGAGAAGCGCACAGATCTATCTAATGAGCAAGTATTAGAAGCGTTGAAAATCCTAACAGAGTGAGTTGCCTATTTGGTGAAAAAGGATAAGGAAAAGCAACTTCCAGATTTTCAACGTGAAATACAATTAGACAGTGATCATGGTAATTAATTACTTAACGAAATAAGAAATTCATTCAACTTAGTTGTTTCACATACTTATGTATTAACCATTGATTTAGGGTGTATCATCTTGCTTGCTATATTTGTCTTCCCCTACTCATCGCATGGTTGGAAAAGGAATATTATACAATACCTTGGGAGAAGTATTACACCATAATCCCATCTCTACCGGCCATGTTAAAGTTTCACATATGATAGCTTTAGAACCACTTGCACCGTTGCCTATCCCCGACAACGACGGAGATATGAAGTTTTTGGGAGAAGCAATACGTAGTTACGTGGCATGGCCCAAAAATCTTGTTGGCATAGAGGAGGTATGTTTGATTCCTATGTATGTTCAATTGTATGATTATGATTGATTATGTTTAATTGCTGATTTTTCTGCTTTTAATTTCACATTTATTTAGATTCTTACAAAGTCTAAAGGGAATGATAAGAAGACTCCTCGCAACGAGTCAGTAACTTCACCAGAAAAGGTTTGACATATACATCAATTGTATACAAAATGATTAGCTTACTATAATAACTAACAAACAGATCAACGTCATTTTTTCAGATTCAAGCTAAACCTACCGAAATGGTGAAGAAACTTGATTCAAAAAATAAATCCGCCGCACCGCAAATGCAGGTTTGTGGTAAAGTATTTATTCATTCACGAATTTATTTAGCTGGTTATCCTAAAATAAATCTGCCAAAAGTCAACCTGCTTCTCCTAATCCTAAATATGTTTCTCCTAAATTTGGCAGAAATCCGCCGCACAGCATATGCAGGTTTGTGGTAAATATAAACCTGCCAAAATTCAAAAGTTGGATCATGGAAAATCAGTTGCTGCTCCTAAAATAAGCCACCCACGCCTTTCTCGATTTGGGTCATGTCATGACATAACAACAAAAATGAATATGGAGAGTAATGATGCACGTATCATACACATGGATTAAGGTATTTTTGGAGAATATTATGAAGAAATGCTTGGTAAAGAGAACATATATGAACTTCTAAATCATGATGAGTTGGGTGCTACTGTCATCAGTATATATATTTGGTAATGTAAAATGCTTTATTTAAGAAAAAAAATTTATTTTAATTGCATCACTACCACATTTATTGGTAATTAATCTAATTTTATATTTTCATTGAAGGTTTTTGTATGAAAAGATGGTGTGCGTGCGCAAATTGACAAATAGATTTTCATTCTTATCCCTACATAAGCTATCCATGTTTAAACTTGATTCAGTTAAAGTAGAAAAGTATGTCGTTGATATACTTTTGGAAAATAAAGAGAAGGATAAGTTGTGTAATTAGATATTTTATCTATATCTTTTTTCATTTATGATACTTTATCAGTTGTGTAAACAAATTTGTCAACCAAATTTTTGTTGTTGTAGGCAACATTGGATTTTGTTTGCCATCATTGCCACCGCTGATATTATATACTATTTAGATCCACTGCACGGTCATTATACAATCACACGGATATAAAGAATATCTTTGACACGTAAGCAACATTCATTTATTTCTTACATATATAAATAATGTGTTTGGTCATTGAATAATAATCACATTTATTTGATAGTGCTTTACAAATTTTCCGCGCTCAAAGAGGTGCTACATTGTCGAAGCATAAGGCGAACAACATCACATGGATTCCAATAAAGGTTTGAAATTTTTGTTATAGAACTTAATTATATGCCTTTAAATTTTCATTTACAATCAATGCATATATATTTATTGGCGTACATGTTTTATTTTATATTGCTCGCGTCAAACTAACAACATAGATTGCGGATACTATATATTGCGATTCATGAAGGAGATTGTTGATATGAATCAAAATATAATTCCAGAAACGGTACATTATTTTCATTATATTTTGATTTTCATATATAAACTATATATATATATATATATATTTGATTCTAACGTATTTATGTTCAAATATTATATCGCATAGTACTTTGACAACTTCGATTCAACATACTTTGAAAGTGATCTAATTGAAATAAAAGAAGACTAGTGTTAGTATGTGCTCCAACTGAAAGTTATATAATTTGTTAATAGGTGAGTTTTACATTGCTGGAAATTGTAAACTATTATTGTATATTTTGGTGGGAACTGATCATTTTCTAATTAGTTTATTTTATTTTTTCTTACAGTAGGGTAAAGAAAGAAATTGCTGGGAATTGCTACTGAACTGGCATGATATTTGTTGTTGTGAATATGTAATTGATATTGTGAATATGTTGCTACGGTCATGAACTTGTAATTGTTGCTGTGAATATATATGTAATTGATATTGTGAATTTGTAATTGATATTGTCGATATTTGTTGCTGTGAATATGAATATGAATTTGATAAGAATATGAATTTGATGTGAATCTGAATCTGAATTTGATATGAATCTAAATTTGATAAGAATATGAATTTGATATGTAATTGATATTTGATGTTGATAAGAATCTAAATTTGGAAGAAAAAAAATTGAAATCTCATTTTAAAGACAGTGTTTTTTTTAAAAATGTCATAAAAGACATATTTTCATCCTTTTACAGCGCTATATATATGTACCTATTACAACGCTTTAGTGAAAAAAGAACTGTAAAACTAGTATAAGAATTGTGCTATATATGCACCTATTACAGTGCTTTTTTTTTAAAAAAGTGTTGTAAAACTAGTATAAGAAGCATGCTATATATGCACCTATTACAACGCTTTTTTGAAAAAGCGTTGTAAAACTAGTCTAAGGAAGCGCACTATATATATATATACCTATTACAGCGTTTTTATTTATTTTCAATAGCGCTGTTGTATCTTTTAATGGCACTAGATACTACAACGCTTAAAAGCGTTGTAAAGGGCTTAAAAAAACGCTTTAAAAGGCTATTTTTGGCGTAGTGATTAGTCATTGCAATCTTATACTTAATCCAAAAACCATCCATGACAACAAGCTTGGACCATTTAACTAATTCGTAATCGATATTGGAATACCACTCACTTAAATTCCAACAATTTCTCCCTAAATTGAGTCTAAGTTATCATATCATATACTTCATCTAAACACCACGATCTCACTTCTATTAGATGACTTGTAATTCAAGTAATGTAACAAATAGATGTTGTAACCAACTTAACTAATCAATCAGTTAGTTAGTTGGTTAAAATCAGTTAGCATATATGCTAGTTAGTTAGATTTACTCTTGTATAAATAAATTGGTTTACAATCAATGAAATGAATAAGTCTTTTTCATCATTCTATTGTGTGTCTTTTAAAAATTATCTTGAGTGCAAGTAATAAGCTAGAAACTGCTAATACTGAATAAATGTCAAAAAAAAAGAGTGCATGAGAAGGTGCCATAGGAGGTGTGCAGTGGCAAGAAACCAGTTGTGGGACATTTAAAAACCTTTGGAGCTCTGTGTTTCAGACATGTACCAGATCAAAAGAGAATAAAGTTACAAAATAGGAGTGAAGCCATGATTCTAGTTTGGTATCACCTAACATGTGCCTATGCTATATGGTCATGTTAAAGGAAAAACTGTAGTGAGCACCAGTCAACAAGTACAACATTACACATCATTGTTGGATGATTGTCAAAACAATGAAAAAGTAGTTAAGGATAGAGTAGAATCAAGAAAAACTCAAAGATCAAGGCAGCCACCTGTACACTTAAGTGAGTTTGAAGTGTACAATGACAATGAAGTTGATAGCAGTGGGGATCTAGTGCATTTTGCTCTGTTTGCTAATACAAAACCATTAAATGTTGAAAAAGCTATGAAGAAATGACCTAGGAGAGAAGCAATGATGGAATAAATTAAGGCAACTAAAATGAGCTAGACATGGTACTTGACTAATCTACCTCCAAGACAGAAACATATAGAAGTCAAATGGGTTTACAAGCTTAAGCTAAACCCAGATGGCTCAATTTCTAAACACAAAGATAGGTTGGTTGCAAAAGGATTTATACAAATATCAGAGGTTGATTATTTTGAGGTATTTGTTCCAGTAGCAAGAATTGAGACATTGAAGAATTCAAAGTAATCATGAAGAGTGAGTTTGAAATGTTAGATTTTGGAAAGCTAACTTACTTCCTTGGTATGGATATCACTGAAACAAATAAGGGTTGGTGATGCATCAAAAGAAATATGTTGGTGAAATCTTAAGAAGATACAACATGGCTGGCTGCAATTCTATTGTCACTCCAATTGAAATAAATGCCAAGTTAGAAAAAGAAGCTGAGGAAAAACTGGTGGACACCATTTTATTCAAACATATTGTTGGATCACTAAGGTATTTGTGCAATACTAGGCCTAATTTATGCTATAGTGTTGGAGTTATTAGCAGATTTATGGAAAACCCCAAGCATACTCACTTGATACAACAAAGAGAATCATGAGATATGTTTAAGGAACACTAGAGCATGGAATTTTGTTTGCCAGAAACATGAAGCAGTGCAATGAAGATCCAATTAGATATTCAGATTCTAATTGATGTGGGGACACAAGTGATAAAAGAAGCACATCAGAATATATCTTGAAGTTCATGAAGTCCTCAATTGCATTGAGCTCAAAGAAACAACCAATTATAGCATTATCTGTTGGAACCAAGTTGGTTCTTGCAATTAAAGTTTTGATGTTAATAAATGTATTTTATGAAAATCGTATTTTGACTTAGAAGGAAAAATCAGAGGCTGTGCAAAATCAGAGGATGACACCACCCGAGGATACATCTAGAGGATACTAGATGATACATCTAGAGGATACCAGAGGATGTCACTAGAGGATATCATCAAAGGGAAGGAAAAATAACATCATCAGAGGATATCTTTCTTGGCCCAGATCAGAAGGAAGCTTGTCAGAGGGAGACTTGTTCCAAACCAGAAGAAAACATAAGTCAGACTTGGTACAGACTTAGTCTTGACCAGAAGATAGCATGGTCGTGAACATAAGACTTAGTCCAGACTTAACCCAGACTAGATTCAGACTTAATCCAGACTTAGTCTAGACATGGTCCAGACCAGAAAGATAGCATGGTCCAGAACATAAAACTTGGTCCAAACTGGTCTAGATCAGAAGATATAATTGTCCACAACATAAGACTTAGTCTAGACATAATCCATACATGGTCTAGATTTGGTCCAGATCAGAGGATAAATGTCCAGATTAAAAGATCAATGGTCCAAATTATAAGATCAATGATCCAAATCAGAGGAACACATAATGGTACAGATCAGATCACATGATCCAGAGTTGGTCGAGATCAGAGGATCACAGAATTGGTACAGATCAGATCACATGGTCCATAATTGGTCGAGATCAGAGGATCACATAATTGGTACAGATCAGATTAAATGGTCTAGAGTTGGTCGAGATCAGAAGATCATACAGTCCAGAATTTAAATCATGATGCAAATCAGTGAAGACTTGATTAAATTTTGATAGAAATTTGATCAAAGAATTAAGGGGATTTGATTCAAAAAATCACTGAAGACTTGAAGAAATTCGAATGCAATCTGAAGCTTAAAAAGATATGGTTTGAAATTAAAAGAAACAAGATTGGTCAACAGAATTTTCAAGTGCAATCTGAAGCTAAAAAGATACAGTTTTAATTTAAGTGAAACAGGATTGGCCAACAGAATTTTCGAAGGAAATCTGAGCAAGATTTATTTCGAATTTAAAGCTTAGACAAAGCCCTATTTGCAGCTACAAAAGGAGTCTTCAGGAAGCAGCATCAAGCATCAAAAAACACAAGAACTCAAGCTTCATATTCAACACAATTCGAGAGTTCAAAAGAGAGAATCACTTGAGTGCAAAAGCAAAATTTTCTAAGTGTTTTCGAGAGAGAAATTCAGCAAAACGGCAAAAAGATTCAAAGTTTGGCAAACACAATTCAACCCACCTTCTCGTGTTTGCACCTTCATTAACTTCATGTAAGGTAGAATACATTGTTGGCAGCTATGCAACATGCCAACCCTTGTGGCTCGAATCCTTACTTAGTGAGTTGAAGATTGAAATATGCAGACCAGCTTCATTGATGATTGACAATATCTCAACCATTAATCTAGCAAAAAACTCTGTGTCTCGTGGAAGGAGCAAGCTTATAGAGGCAAGGTTTCATTTATAATGAGATCAAGTTGGACGAAACATGCTCAATCTCATATAGTCAAACTGAAGTGCAACAAATTGATATCATAATCAAAACATTGAGAACAAACAAATTTGAGGAGCTAAGGCACATGTTATGAGGGGTATCACTTAGATACTTGAATTAAGAGAAAATATTAGATAATTTGTAATTCAAGTGATGTAACAAATAGGTGTGGTAACCAACTTAACTAACCAATCAAGTAGTTAGTTAGTTAAAATCAGTTAACATATGTGCTAGTTAGTTAGATTGACTCATGTATAAATTGTCTTTTTTCATCATTCTATTGTGTGGCTTTTACAAATTATCTTGAGTGCAAGTAATAAGCTAACAACTTCTACTTCCCACCAAATTGAATCAAGACTTTGATATACTTTCTTGGAGAGATTGGAGGAGCGCCAAAAGAAAACGAGCCAATGATCCAAGACAATAAGAGACCAGAACACCAGATTTTTACCCTAAATATTAAGAATATGAATCACATCTATTTTGTGTGTGTTTGCAAACAAGTCAATGATCCAAGACAACAAGAGACCAGAACACCACATTTTCACCTTAAACATTAAAATCCTAAGAATATGAATCACATAGTGTGTTTCTAAATTCCCAAAGTCATCGCTTTATATTGGGAACTTATTTGATATGTGGATCTGAGCTAGGTAGTGACCGAAGTTGTGACGAAATAGTGCTTGACAGTGGCTTCCTTCTTAGAGTTGAGTGTGCATCTACAACTACTCAGAAGCCCAAGTAAAAGTTTAAGTAAGGAGTGAAAGGTAAAGTATATTAGAAATTGTGTACCTTTCTTGTTGTTTTTTCCTTTCTATTTATTGAAAAAATTACCTAGACCTTGGAAGAATCTAAGGAGGAGATCTCAGCAAGATTCTCTCTTCGATCTGTCATTGATGTTAAATTCGCCATTACAAAAATAAAGAAAAGAGTTATTGCGTTCAAGAATTAATTTATGATCGTCTATTGTTGGTAAGGTTTATCAAGATTAGTCGATGGGGCTAAGACCGATTTCGGAACAAGACCCATTTACAATTTTCTTTCCCTCCTAGTTTTTCATCTCAACCAAATAAAGGCGATATTTATTATATTTATGATTTCCACCCAATATTTCCTTTCCACCAAGAATGAAGATTCCAAATATACTTAATAAAATCTATTCGAATAAAATACGTACATGCCTACTTGGTTATAAACAAAGTTTTGCCGACACCGAACATTCTATTATTTACAATATGTACCTGTCACGTGGGAAACATTTGTTTTCGCTGGTTTAAAATGTCCCGTGTGACGTGACACTATAGACACAAGCTACAGTTGTACACACGGTACTTCATTCATTCACTAATAATCAGTTATAAAGAATAAATTATTTTTGAATATTAAAAAATATTTCTTCTATCAATAAATGTACTTTAAAAGATTTTACACACAATTAAGAAATGTAATAATTAAAAAAATAAAAAAATTATTTTATTAAATTACTCATTTTAATTGTTGATAATTTTTTTTATAACCATCAATGTAAAATATAATAATATTTTAAAAGTTATGTATATAATAATAATAATTAAATAATAGTATAAAAAAATGATTAAAATTGTATTAAAATTTATGAATAACATTCATTTTGATATAATTTTCTTCTTTTAAAATGACATTCATTGTATTTGTGTGACATTTAGAGTACATGAACACAACTCTAAATAAAAATTATTTGGTCACACATAAAGATACACATAATTTATTTATTTTTAAAATACACATTATTTAATTATTTTTTTTTAATTTTTTATTTTTGTGTGTGATGAAATATTATGCTCAAATCTTATGAGCATGTAAGACTTTCTCTTTAGTCCAATTAGTTTTTTAGATGATTTCATATAAAATATAAGTGGAGTATACTGAATTGTTTTTTTAATGTTAAATATTAGTTTTTCAACTACAGACATAAAATATGTTTCAATTAAATAAGAGGTATTATAAGAATAATATTTCAAAAGTTGTTATTTTTTCTTATAATAATGATCAAATGAGAGATTTAAGTTTCCAAATAATATGTCTTTTGAGTTAAATAATCAGGAAAAAAATATTGACATTGATATATTCTCCATCTATTTTTTTGTTTAAAAAAATATCATTCAAAAATTTGCTTTCATTTATTGACTATATTGTAGATTCAAGACAAAACTAATTATATTTTTAGCAATTATAAAAAATAAATATAAACATTATCATCATGAAATAAATAAATTAGTTATAAATAAAATAAGAAATTAAATTTATTTAATAATAATATGTGTCATTAATTTAAGATAGAATATTTTTTGTTAGCCATGTTATAAATGCAAGGATCTTTCTTTCATATTTTTATTTTTATTTTTTTTTCTTTTTCTCTCATGTAACCAAAAATTGCTAGACACTTATAGATTGGAGAGTTTGGATTCCTTATTTAGATTTTCAAGGAATTTAATAAACTCACACATTCAAGATTTCATGGGTTGTTTGATTGAAATTAGAAAATCTAAAATACAATTTTAATTTTATAATTAAAACTGTCAAATTTAATCATTTGATTACAATTTAATAGTTATCAATGTCTCGACTTCGTAAATACAAAAATCAAAACTATAGTGAATCCAGAGTCTATATATGAAATGTCTCTACTCAATCACCATTTTTTATCTTCATTTGCAAACGATGAAAACCATTTTTTATCTTCGTCTCACTAACATAATTTTGGTATGAAATATATGACTTTTAGTTTACTAAAGGATGGAATTAATATTTGACCAACGACTGAGTATATCTTTAATTCGAATAAAATTCTAAAATTTCATATAAAAAAGTAAAACCCTAATAAAACACTCCACCAATTATGACGTTTGGTAATCCCATTAAACAAATCTCTAAATGCCTAGCCTTAAATTAGATGATAGAATTGATTGATGGATTAATTTCTTAGAGAACGTTAAAACTATTAATTTGTATTTCTCACATCAACTGTGAAGGCAACTATTGGCTCCATCGATCTTTCCAATATTCATGACTTTTGTTGGTGGGATTTAACACCCAAGGCTATTAGTGACAACTTTCATTGTAACACTAAATTTAACACCCAAACACAACACAAATGTAAAATCTCTTATCTTCTCTTTCCATTCCCTCCCATTTGAGCCAAATTAGACCCTAAATGTCTGTGTGGAGTTGCTTTAGTTAAAATAGTTTTTGTTCAGATAAAGTAATTTTAAAAAAAAAATTGAATAAAGGAAAATTATTATTAATAACAGTGACATTAATGATTATTTTATAAATGTCTCGAGTGAAATTTGAACTTTATTTTTTGATATTACATAATCAAACTCTTATCATAAGCTGACATCTCATAGACAAAATTGAATAAAATATAAATATAAAATAATGTCACTTAGAGTTAGGATATTTTTATTCATTTCAAAAATTTGAATAAAAATATAAAAAACTAAAGTTGTCCAAAAAGTTCATGAGAAATTTCGGTCAAATTTGGAATTTTAGGAAAATTGAGGGACCAGTTAGTAATATTTGAAAATATATTTTAGACTAATATGTAAAATTTGAAAAACTAAATAGGAATTTATATAAAAAATGTAAATAAACTAATTTTCATAATTTGAAAAAATTATATAAAGATGAATTCAAGATTCATATTTAATAGAATAAGAAGAAAAAAAAATTCAAATTCTTAGAGTTTTATGTTGAAATTTTAAAACACCTAAATTTAGTTTTATCAAAATTCCTTTAAAATCCCTTTATTTTACCCTATAAAATTATATATTCTCATAAAATTTTCTCATCCAAATATACTATAATGGATTACCAATAAGCTTAAACATAATTATTATTGCAACTTATTGGTACCTGACCCATTGAAAACCAACCCATGCCAGCCAAGCTAAATCCAATTTGATTGGGCTAAGTGTGACTTTTTTATTTTGTTTTAATTGTTAAATTTAGTAATCTATGCTTATTTTATTGAATTGTATCCAGTTGGCCTAATCGAACTTTAGTCATTTTCATATGTGTAGCTATGAAGCAATTTGTATCGCAAATGTGCACCTATATCACATAGACACATAAATTTACACGGCTTTGATATTTTGGGGGGGACCTATATTATTATATACATTTTAGGTGTATATCATGTCTCCAATAGAATAAATGTTGGGGGACCAGTAATTATACGTTTTGTGTAAATGTCGTGTCTCAGGTATCAAAGGATGTGCAAAATTAGTAAGTATTTAATCAATGTGTATGAAATAGTAATATTTGTTGGGGTGTATTCACTCTTAAATGAAGTACTTACATAAATATCAATACTTTAAATGCATATTTGATTTTATGGAGAAACTAATAAAATTACAGTGAATTATTATATTTAAAAAAAAATTATAAGGTGTAATTTTTATAAAATCACGATAATTTACTGTAATTTTTTTAATTTCATCGCAAAACTAAATATACTATGTGTTTTACATTCATATGCATGATACAAGCCTTTCTCCCAATGTTAGAACAAGTTACTCAAGCAAGTCTTTTATTGTTCCATTTTTAGACACCTATAAAAAAAATTATTCAATAGACCATGTCAGTTTTTCCATGTTCTTTTAAATCTCCACATTTTAAAATACAACAATTCTCAAACGAGTAATTGTATCCATGCATATCAGATGGGAAAAGATTCTTTTGGAGAAAGAACTTTCATTGGTTACTATCCTTGGAACCATGTCACAGAATTACAAGGCAAGCATATCAAGTTTGTAAATGTTTTCATAAAGGGAATCAACGTTGGAAATTGTTAGAAAAAAGTAATAATTGCTCGAATCTTTTCCCTTGAAGTTTGCTTTTTCACACAATACAATTCCAACTTTGTTACACAATAGTACTATATAATTAATTTCACCATTCAATAAAATTTCGTTTGATATGCAAGATATATAAGAGTTTCTTAAACATTTATTTTGTGAATATATTGTTCAGTCTCTTAGACATCTATTTTGTGAATATTTCGCTGTTTCTGGTCAACATCTAAGTTTGAACAAATATAAATTCTTTGTTGATTCAATATCTTTTAGACAGGTTTAGGATATCAATTCTTTTCTAGGTTTTCCATCAGGATCACTTTCGTTTACTTACTTGGGTGTTCCCTTATTTTGAGAGAAGTCTAAGGCATGTTAATTGCAGTCTATTGTTGATCGTATTAAAAATAAACTTTCTGCTTGTAAAAGATCAATTTTATGGATTATGAGGTGCGTTCAACTAGTTAAATCTATTATTCATAGTATATTGGTATACAACTTTCATGCTTACGCATGACCAATCTCTCTTATAAAAAGTTTTATTTCTTGGTTGAGAAATTTTATATGGCCGGGAGATATTGTTAGTAGAAAAATTGTTATAGTGGCATGGAAAAAATTATGGTCTCCTATGGGAGAAGAGGGACTTGGCCTTCGATCCTTGCACAATATTAATTCTACTGTCTTGCTTAAGCTTTCTTGGGACATGTTTTCCACGAATCAACAATGGGCTTGACTTTTTAAGGCTGGTTTTCTTCATGCCAATTTCATATTTCGCAAAGTCCTCCATTTGGTCAGATATTCAACAATTTCTTCATTTGGTCTTGGACAATAGTTGCTGGATAATTGGTAATGGTAGATCAATTAATTTTTGGTATGATAATTGTCTAGGATAGACTCTTGTGGATAGACTTGGATTATCCCCTCACCTTGTGGATGCACTACAATATACTATTGCAAATTTTTTGGCCAATCACTTTTGAGACATTCCGTTTGTTTTGCTCGCTCATTTCCTAATATTGATGTTGAGATACGTCAAATAATTATTCCTTCAATGGATTGTGATGATCAACAAGTTTGGAGTATGATAGATTTTGGAATTTTATTCTTAAGGAAGCTTAGAAAACTCTTCATCCTACAAGTATGAAGCTTAGCTGGGATAGAAAAGATCTGGAGTGCTACAATTCTAATGTGGATTTGAGTGCTTCCACATGTGATGAAAGATCTAACCAAGTGATTTCCTCAAATAAAGTGACAAAATGAAAAGGGAAAAAGAACCAAAGATGGGTTAGATTGAGAAGATAGAGAAGGCGTTACAATAAATGATGATTGATAAGCCAATGTGCAATCACCACAATGGTAAGGAAATCAATGATAATATTCAAGTAAGTTCTAATCCAAGAACTCAAAGAGGAGACACGTCTCATAAAGCTATTGATTGTCATGCTCATAAAGCCCATGTTATTACACAAATTATTTGTGCTATTTTTAAAGATTCAAATGAAGCTTTTGTTGGTTGCTTCTCAGATTACTTGGGTGTTAATAGATTGTTTCAAGCTGAGCTTTCTACTCTTACGTATGCTATTGAGATTGCTCACTCTAAAAGTTAGTTTTGCCTCTAGATAGAGTGTGATTATTTGTTAGTTGTCAATTCTTTCAATAATTCAAATCTTATGCCACAAAAATTGAAGACTAGATGGTTGAATTGCATATCTCTTACAAGACAAGTGCAATTCCACAATTCTCATATTCATAAGGAATGCAACACATGTGTTGATAGACTTGCTAACACCGGTTTTTACACTTGATGTTTTACGTTGTGGGATTTGCTGCCATGTTGTATTTGGAATGACTTTTACCACAATCGGTATAGTCTTTCATTTTACTGCTTTAATTAAGCATGATGCTTATGTTACGACGTTGCACTCTTTTTTCCTTCATTTAGGTATTATCCCTTTGGTTTTCCAAGTAAGGCTTTTAATGAAGTAGCGTGGTTCATAGTTATTTACTTGGGTTTTGGTCTAGTCCCCCAAACTTTTTGTTTTCCTTTTTTATTTTATACTATGAATTTATTAGGATGTTGCAGATGATAGGTGGTATATGTTGGAACCAAGTTGTTTCTTGCAATTAAAGTTTTGATGTTAACAAATGTATTTTATGAAAATAACATATTTGACTTAGAAGAAGAATGAAAAATGTCATCAGAAGAATAGATCAGAAGATGACGTCACCAGAGGATATCGTCAGACGAATCTGTCAGAGAAAAATGCTCAAAACAGAATTGGAGAAAAATGCTCAAAACAGAATCTGAGAAAAATGCTCAAAACAGAATCTGAGAAAAATGCTCAAAACAGAAGTGGAGCAAAATGCTCAAAACAGAAGCGGAGCAAAATGCTCAAAACAGATCAGTGAGCAAAAGACTCAAAACAGAATCTGAGCAAACTACTCCAGAATATTCTCAAAACAGATTAATCGAAATATACTCCAGAAGAAAAGCATTAGTGAAGTTCAAAAGTTCAACTATAAATAGAGACTTAATGCTGAAGAATAAAGCATTGAAAAACACAAGAACTCATGCTTCAATTCAAAGTTATCTAAGAGTTCAAAAGAGAGAAACACAAATGAACAAGAGCAATATTTTCTAAGTGTTTTCGAGAGAGAAATACAGTGCAACAATCAGCTTTCCAGAAGCAATACAAGAGTGCAAGAATAAGTGTAGCAAACAGCTTTCCAGAAGCAACGTTGCAAAGTTCTAAACCTTTATTATAGTGGTGTAGATTCCTTCTTCAATCTGGGGTTGTCAGATTGGTAGGAGAAGACTTAGCTGGTTTAGTTAAGGTGTTGTTGTTCCTCAAAAGTTTGGGGTTGTTAGGCTGTTTGAGAAGACTTGGCAGGTATAGTCAAGGTGTTGTTGTTCCTCAAAAGTCTGGGGTTGTCAGGTTGTTTGGGAAGACTGACTTGAAGGGTCAGTGGTGTTGTAATTCAAAGGAGTTTGAATTAGTAAAAGGCCTTCTGGAGGAAGGGACTGGACGTAGCCTAGTTAACGGTGAACCAGTATAAATTGCTGTGCTATTATGTTATTATTATCCGCTGCTGAATCTGATTAATTATTTATCGAATAATTCAAATCAACATTTAACAAAACAGCAAAAGAAATTAAGTTTGACAAACACAATTCAACCCCCCCTTCTCGTGTTTGCACCTTCAGTATATATTTGGAGTGCCAACATAGTTGAAATATCAATTCTATCTTGTGATGACTGTTGAGGTAAAAAATCTTTTTGATGTATGTTTTAATGACAACAAATCTTATGAAATAAATGATTAAGTTTTATGAATGATGGTCTACTAATGATTGCACTTGAGTTTTATTTAAGGAACATAAATTGTATAAATGGACAAGCAAGAAACCATTCACATCAACAAGTGCATAAATATCTACTCAATAATGAAAGAATATCAAAAGGAATATATCATATATCAATCATTCAAGAGCATGGTTATTGCATCTTCAAGATAGCATCTACATAAAGAAAGTGTTCAATATATTCAAACTTATACTAAACTATCTCAGTGATACTTGATGGACAAGACACAACATGAGCAACACCAAGAGAAATTGTATGAAGTATTGCTCAACAAAAGAATGATGGAAGAACATTCACCAAAATGTTCTGGTTACTATGCTAAAGAACAATTGACAATAAGAATCTTTTTGGAAGGGCGACATGCAGTAAATTAGTTAGCATTTTGCAGATGAACTTTCCAACATTTAATGAGCAATTAAAAGTCAAGATTGAAAGGCCAACTTGCAAAAACAAACATGCAGAATGTTTCGCATATTGATGACAAATTGATGACAGATTTATCAAAAGATCATTCTGGTTTATTAAAAGATCATTCGGGTTTATGAAAAGATCATTTCGGTTTACTAAAAGATCATTCTAGTTGATCAAGATCATTCTGGTTTATCAAAGAATTATTCTGGTTTATCAAAATATCATTCTGATTTATCAAAAGATCATTATGGTTTATTAAAAGATCATTCTAGTTTATCAAAAAATCACTTTGGTTTATCAAGATCATTCTGATTATTTCGTTTTAAGGACAAAATTAAAACAAATCATTCTCCATTGTCCAAACCTCAATATAAAATAATATCAAGACTAATCAAAACTATAATCAAGTCCAAAATTCAAGCTAACGACAAAAAGAAGCAAAACAACTTCCAGATCAATCTCCAGATTTGATGAGCTATGAGCAAGGACACTACTGCTGCACTTTTTTTAGAAAGCTCAGCATGCCTATGAGGCAAAGGACTGACACTAAACAATTATTCAATCACTCATTCACGTTTTCCATACAACTTAGAATCAAGAACATTATGGTTATCCTCTTTTAAAGACAAAATTAAAACAGATCATTTTCCACAGTCCAAACCACAAATTAAGAGTATCAAGGCTTCTCAAATCAATGGTCAAGTCCAGAACTTGAGCTGAATGCCCAAATGAGGAAAACAACCTCCATATTGATGACCAAATCAATCTCCAGATTGATGAGTTGTGATCAAGGACGCAAGTACATTGTACTTACATTATTATGTGGAAAGTTCTGCATAATTCTGATTCAGAATAGTTCCAGCAGTCATATGGAAGACCGCCCAATATTATATTTTTTCATCTCCACTCTTAGGCAAGACAAGAATATTCTGGACAAAATTACACTACACTTAAAGAGGTTTTTTTTAGTGGGACAAAATTGACGTACTACACACTACACTTAAAGAGATTATTTCATAAGATTGTTTGCACCTTTGGAAGTGTGTCCAATGACTATATTCAGTTTAAACTGAATATTCAAAGCCTCTTATCATTTGTAAATTGAATATCAATTGGAAGATTAAGGCAAAAGTTCAATTTACAAATCTGCCAACACTTGTTCAAGTAAGAACAAGTCAAAAATGAAGGTGCAAACACGAGAAGGGGGGGTTGAACTGTGTTTGACTTAACTTGAATACTTTTCCTGTTTTTACACTTTTAAAATAAAACTTGATGTATGATTAAAAATAGAGTTAGCAACGGATATAAAGTAAAAATAAAACTCACAATTTATATACTGGTTCACCGTTAACGAGGCTACGTCCAGTCCCTTCACCTTGAAGGATTTCACTAATTCAAACCTTGAATTACAACCGTTCTACTGACCCTCCAAGTCAGTCTTCTCAAATAGTCTAACAATCCTAGACTCTTGAGGAATACAGCTCATGTCTTCTCCTGCCAATCTGACAATCCCAGATTGTAGAAGGAATTACAACACTATGAATCTAATTGCCAAGTAATCTTCTACCCCTTCTGACTCCCTCAGATTGTAGACTTTACTTCAACAACTTAGATCTGACACAATGGAAAGAAAATAACACGAGTGCTTGCTTCTTGAAAGCTGGAACTCACAATTAACCTCACGGAAAACTTGAGTGTTTGCTTTGGAAGTGTATGACTCTTTTGTGATTTTTTATGATGAGTATTCTGCCTTGAGCCTCCTTTTATAGATGCAGATTAGGGCTTCTTCCAATGCTTAAATTCGAGCTGAATCTTGCTGGATTCTCAGTAAAAATAACTTGACCAATTGGGCTTCATTTAAATAAAAAACATATGTTTTTTAAGCTTCAGATTTCTTTCAAAAAATAACTGGCCAATCAAAACTTTAATTGCTTCCCGCCACAGCTCCTGAATTCCACAATACCTCACTTTTATTTTTGTAACAAATCTTTTTAATACTTTGATTAAAATAAATTAAACTCTCCACCGTTAATCCTCCTGATTAAATCTGGATCATTGGATTCTTCTGCGCTAGTTCACATCTGGACCAAACTAATTGATATACTGTGATCCTCTGATTTCGGCCATCCCTGGACCACACTTCCTAACCCTCTGATCTTCTGATTTCGGCCATCCTGGACTTGCACCTAATATGCTACAATCCTCTGATCTCGGCCATTGTTGGACCACACATCCTGACCCTCTGATTTCAGCCAACACTGGACCATGGTCTGATCTTCTGATCTCGGCCAACACTGGGCCAAATAATTAATTATGAACCATTGATCTGGAAATCTTCCCTCTGATCTGGACCAATTCTGGACTTGGTCTGGATTAAATTGAAATTAAATCTAGATAAGTAATATTTCAGTCTGGACATTTTACCTTTGATTTTGGATTAGGTCTGGATCAATTCTGGAAATTATTTATTCTGGTCTGGACTTAGTTTCATACCCTGAACCATGCTATCTTCTGATATGGGTCAAATCTGAATTGATTCTCTTGTTCTGGACTCATTAACTTATCTTCTGGTTGAGTCTGGAACAAGTCTGGGCTGTTTTAATTTCTCACTGCCAGGCCATCTTCTGGTCAGAATAACTTCTGGAATAAATCTGATATTTGATTCCTCTTGGTCTGGACAAACTCTCTCTCTGGCAGGCTTTCCTCTGGTATGGTCCAGGTCTTCTTCTGACATTGCTTCCTTCTGATCTAGGCAAGCAAAGATATCTTCTGGTGATCCTGGAGTATCTTCTGGTAATTCCAGGATGCATTCTGAATGCATCTTCTGCCTCTGCAAACTTCATTTTCTGGTTGTATTTAATGTAATAATTCAAGGTACAAAATAAGATTACATTGAGTCCTTTTGTAAACATCAAAATCCTAAGACTTAGAACCAACTTGGTTCCAACAAAAAACTCTTCAAGAAAACTCCAACACTCTTTAGTATATCTGTGGATAATCATTTATTGAGTTTGTCTTTATTTATCTCAAATAAGTGTTAGAAGTTTCAATATCTCAAATAAGTGTTAGAAGCTTCAAATCCTTTCTAGATTGAAAGGTGACTAAAAATTCTTTCTGGATTTAAAGGTGACGAATGTAATTGATCAAGGTGTGATCAAGAGAAAATGTGTGAATGAGAGCATTCTGATTTTGATGCACATAGTGAAAATCTCACGGTTGTGAGGGCTGGACTAGCCCAAGTTGGGTGAACTAGTATACTTTGTGTGTGTGATCTTTCTATCCCTTATCTTTAATTTTTTGCAAACACAAATCACACTTCAATATAAACTAATATGTTTTATTTACTTATAACCAACCCATAACACGTTGGACATTCTGTTTTAACCAAGATTGATATTGAGTTAATTTAAATTAAGCACATGAATCAAAAATTTTAAAGGCTCATAATTCTAACTCCAAGAAAACTCCCCTTTCTTGTGATTAACATCGCTACTTCAATGACTTTTCACTCTAATTTTTTGCAAAAATAAAATAAAAATTGCTCTAGAGATGATAAAGACATGATAGATATAAAGTTAGATAAAAATATGATATGATAGTGACATAATAAATATTATCTTATATGTGTTTGCTGCGCATAATAACTAACAACATATCATTTTTTTATCATGTCATTTATTTGGTACATATCTCATCATTACATAATATAATATATATCATATTTAAATTATCAAATTACCATTGTGAATCAAAAACATAATATTTTTCTTCAAATTAACTTATAACACTTTTAATTTTTAAAATTTTGAATAAATAATTTATTAAATTATATAAAATGAAAAAACTATCTTTGTAATAAAATCATACATATTTTTAAAATTAATTATTAATATTTTATTTTTAAGTTTAATATAAAAATCTTTTGATTTTTATTTATATTTTTATTATATTCGAATTTTTTATATTTTAAATTATTTTAAAAGGGTAACAGAGTAAATTATTGATTTTATCATATCTTGTTGGATTTTAACTCAACTCATATTCAGGATAAATTTTTTAACTATAGAGACGGGATATGGTAGTAACTAATTAACTTATCATATCTATTAGATTCATCAAACAAGATAAAGTATAATAAATTATTTATATTATGTATTTGATTATGTCCATCAAACAGATTCTAAAAGAATTTTGTATTACTGTTTAAGGTAATCCTTTATCCTACTCAATTCATGATGGAGATAGATCAACACATGCAAAATCACAACGGTTCACTGTAATTTTGTCACACCGCAAAACTTAACCTATACTAACTAACTGACATGGCTCTATGGATTAGTCAAAAAATTGAAATTCAAACTCAAATTTTATGGAAAAAATTTCACAAAATAAAATAAGTGATCAAATCTAAAATTTCAAATTTATAAAACGTTTATTCTAAAATTTTCATTGCGTGAAGAAGTATTACTTTTCTTTAAATATCTTAAATATGACTGTAAAAAAACATTCAAAAATTGAAAAATGAATTAATTTAAAAGGTGGGACAAAAAATCAATACGAGAAATTTTTGGAGCTAAAAATTATAATTTTTTAAATAAAAATTAAAAACTTATTTACATAGGCTAATAAGATGCTTAAATATCACATGGGTGAAAGACATTTAAACTCCTTATAATCATTTGCAACCCCTAAAAAAATAATAAAATAATAAAAACCCAAGAATAAAAATGGGAAAACAACATGTAAACTACCTCATTTAAATCTTATTGAAAAATCCAAAGGGTTAAATCATGATGAAAGAAAAATTAATACAGTGTAAACTACGAAAACTACAAAACCAAATCTAAAAAGAATATGAAGGTAAGAACCTAACCCATAAAAGCAGCAAAACATTATGTAAATCAAAACGGTAGCCCAAATCGTTAGACCTAAAAAATTTTGAATCAATAAAAGGAGGAATAGAGTTCCACAAAGTGTATAGCATCCTAAAGAAACTCTCATATAAATCAATTTATTTGCACATATTATCTTCGTATGAGAAACCTTAAATTGCATGGAGGAAAGTTATATAATTTATAATGTATCTTCAAGGAACAAGATTATGAGATGAAAAAGATAAGAGGGGCATTTGTTACTTTTTTTTTTCAAAAAATTATTTTCAAATTATTTTAGCTTTTTCTCATAACTTTTTTAGAAGAGAAATTTTAAAAACAAGTTTTAAATAAATAAAAAATTAGTTTAAATAGCTTCTAATAAAAAATTATTGTAAGTATTTCATATTTTTGCTACAATTTTTCTTTATAATAAAATTTCAAAAAATGTTTGAAATGAAAAACTATTTCAAGTAGTTTTTCGTAAAAATAATTTTCTAAAGATATTTTTAAAATAAAATGTGATTTTTATTATGTTAAAATATCTAATAATAGATATCTAATTTTTTTTTGTGCAAACAGTAGATATGGAAGTTATTAAATGTTAAAATTACTTTTTTAATTTATATTAAATTAGTCTAAAATAGCTTTTACTATTTTTGATGAAGTTCTCATTAAAATAATTTTTAAAAATATAAAACTAAAATATGTTTTATTACTTATGCGTCTCACAATGAGTGTCATTTTAGTAAAATATAATTAAAATGAATGTCATTCACAATTTTAAATGTAACTTTAATAACTTTTTTTATACTACATTTCAATAATTACTATATACGCAACTTCTAAAATATTATTATACTTTAAATTAATAATAATAATAAAAAACTCATTGATAATTAAAATAAATAGTTTGGTAAAATTATTTTTCTCTTTCTTCTAATTATTACAACATTCACTTTGATATGGAGGGAATACTAATTTATAACAAAAGGATCCGAGATGACCAAAAGAAGAATGAGGAACAAAATTCCTTTTGGTGAAAGGTGAAATTAATTATACTAATATTGTGTAACAAAGATGGGATTGTATTGTATTATCAATACCTAACTCCAAGGGAAATGATCATTCGAGCATTAACAGGCTTTTTTCAAACAATTTCCAGTGTTGATCTACTATATGAAAACATTTACACACTTGATATGCTTGCCTTGTAATTATGTGACATGGTTCCTTAGATAGTAATCAATGAAAGTTCTTTCTCAAAAAGAATCTTTTCCCGTTTAGTCTATACAGGGATACAATTACCCATTTGAGAATTGTTGTTTTTTAAAATGTGGAGATTTAAAGAACATGGAAAAACTGACATGGTCTATTGCATAATTATTTTTTAGGTGTCTATAAATGGAACAATAAAATACTTGGTCGAGTAACTAGTTGTCACACTTGAGATCTTGATATTTATTTATTTAACCACTTCATTTAAGAGTAAATATCTCCCAACAAATATTACTCAATTTCATACACACACTTGTCAAAGACCAAATATCTAGTTCCATCTTGATTGTAATATATATTTTTAAATTTTTTTATATGTATTTACAACATTTTAAAGAGTTCTTTTCTCTACAAAAAATATCTCATATTTTTGTTACTTGCGTTTAAAAAAACTTATTTTAATTCATTCTAAGTTAAAAAGTTATTTATTTGTGTGCATGAATTTTTATAATATTTTAGACATGTTTACAAAAATTATTTAAATTTTTTAAAGTTGAAAGACATTTAAATATGTTTTGTTTCAAAAGAAATTAAATATGCTTGTAAGATAATTTTGTAAAGACAAAAAAATGAATTCATTTTTATTTTCTAACTTTATTTTTAAAATCATATTTAAATGATTTTTTATTTTTTAAATTAAAATTAAATTACTTTTTAACAAAAAACTTATATTTTCAATATTACTCCTATTGTACTTACAAGTTTGTAGTGTTTAAACTGATATTTTGTGGACTTAATTATTTTTTTCATTTTTATTATTTTTATGTATCAAAAACAAACAATTATCTCAAAATTTAAAATTCAAAATCCAAAACTGAAACTCATAATTAAATAAAACCGATTTTTGAAAATTTTATAATATAAAACTGAAAAATACTCCAAACGGCCATATAGATATCTAGTTTTTTGGGCCATTAGTTTTTTTTTAGAGGTAGCAGAAGATTCTAGTTTTATTTTTAAAACTTAATGTTTAGGACGATGAAGTAGTGTCAAGATACAGAAGATTTTAAGATTTGAATAGCATACACAAATAAATTTATATGATTATATTTTTAAGTTTTGTCCTTTTATTTCTAGACCAATCTTTTAGAGTTGATGATATCTTATTTAATTTCATTAATTATATTATTATTATTATAAGAAACGTTTAACTAATTACATTATATGGTATAATCACTTAATCTAAGTGTGACACTTTAAACAAAATACTTTAATAGTAACATTTTTAAAATATTTTTCAGCGAAAAACTCGCAGCGGAGAGAAAATCACTTAAATAATTAAGAGGATAAAACTCCTTTCAAATTTCATTAAAAAATCAAAAATAATAGTTTAAGGCATCACATTCTCATACTCAAAGTAATATTAGACTTCCTTATTATAACAATAAAATAGAGTAAACTACTCTTTTTTGAAAAATACATCGTTAACATTCAAGTTCAAAAAAACATAATTAATAACAAGATAATACTTGATTGTCAATAAATTTATAAAAATATATTTCAGCTCAAGCCTCAATAAAATACAATAAAAGACTCCCCTATCGATGTCACCTGTCAGAGCATGGATTATCAACTGACAACCTGAAATACGTTTTCGCAAACGCGCACACACAAACAACGAATGAGTGAGTTTCGAAATCATGTTGATCACATAATATAAGTAAGGATAACACACAAGTAATCAACATAGAGCCGTATCAAACACATCATGGAATATCAAAATATTCAAGCAAATAATATCATTATAACACCAAAATCACTCAAGGAAAATCAATATCTCATTAAAATATCAAATCATCTCAAAGAAATTATTATTACATTAGATAAACATTAATCACAATAAAATAATCACAAGACGGTCCAATGTTATGTATGCTCCTATAAACTATATGATTCATATATAATACATGTCACTAAGGCAACAACTGTCACACAGAAAATCACTCATGTCAATGTGAAAAATAAACACGTCACTAAGACAACTTCCACATAGAAAATTGTTCATACCAATGGAAAAATAAACCTGACAACTTTGCTTATGCCATAAAATGGTGATGCATTATCAAAAATTAAATATTCTCACACAACCAACTAAGATCATGTCATATGCTTCAAAAATCACTTATACAAAATCATCACTTGATACAAAATCACTAAGACCATTACATCATATGTTCTTATCATGAAAATCATATATTTATAAACAACGATCACAAAGATCAAAGTTTTCACCACACATATCACGAAAATCATATATTTGTAAAAAACTATCCCAAAGATCAAACTTTTACCACACATATCATAAAAATCATATTTTTATAAACAACTATCAAAAAGATCAAAATATTTACTATACTTATCATGAAAATCATATATATGTAAACAACTATCACAAAGATCAAAGCTTATGCCACACACGTCGTGAAAATCATATATTCATAAAGAAGTATCATAAAAACTTAAACTTTCATCAAATACATATAAAATTAAAACTTTCATCGTATGGCACATAAAAATTCAAATTTTCTCACATATATCATAAAAATTAAAACTTTCAACACATTTAACATAAAAACTTAAACTTTCTTCAGATATATCACATAATTGCAGAATTTAAATCACACAATACCTTATAAAGTTTCCAATCCATATTTTAATCCTACAAGCCCTAATTTGTCATATTAGTTCAATCATTGCTAAATACAACTACCACCGTGTGTAGAAAGTCTTGAATGAGTTGTTGGAAAATACGGTTTTAAACACTTGAAGTGACAATGTTGGTCACAAGAAAGGGGGGTTTGAATTGTGACTCTTTTTAAAATTTCTGCTTTGTAAAAATAAACTCAAGATTGATCTTCGTTTGACAAATAAGAATGCAGATTGATCTTTTGGTTAGAAATAAATAAAACTAAAATGCAATGAATAATGTGTGCGTAATAATCAAAGTAAAGATAAGAGAGAAGAGAATAACGCAGTGATGTATCCTGGTTCACCCAACCGTGGGCTACGTCCAGTCCTCACAATCTTGTGAGATTTTCCACTAACTTGGTAAAACAAGATTGATCTTGTTTCTACTTTAACAGATCAAAACTGATTTACAGCAGGTTACTATCCTTTTTACATATAACTTTCCTACACTTGAAAGTATCTTTACAACTTTCCTCACACTATTTCTATTTCTCTAGTGTTTGGATTTAACAAATGATTGTTTTTGAAAGATATTTGATTTGATCCACAGTATCTAAACTCTTGTTTGAGTTTCTGTTTTGAGCAAATAGATTTCTAAGCTTAACCTTTTATGATGACAGAGACAAAGAGCCTTGTTGTGTTTTTTACAAGCTTGATGAAATTCGAGAATGATGATCTTTTATGGAGAATGATTGCACTCGGATTTGATGATCTTCCCTTTGCCTTGGAATTTTTTTTATAGGCATTTTAGAGGCCTTGTCAGCTCATGTAGCCGTTAATATACAGGCTGTAAAGACTGTGTACTTTTAGGCATGTGTCAGAGGAAAAGGAAGACAGTTCCAGTTAATCTCCAGATTGATCTTGGTTTTCAATTTTCTTAGAATTTTGCTGTTATTTTCTGTTTTGTTCTTTGCATAATTTCTTGTGATGTAATCGATCTTCTGGATCAGTCTTGAGTTTTGTCATTCTTCTTGGAACGGATTCCCTCAATCATGAATGGATTTGACGGCTGATCATTCATTTGCATATACTGTTTTAATTATGATGAGTTCAAGATTGATCTTGAAACAGTCTTGTTTATTTTGCTTTTGATCTATCCTTTTCTGAAAGAATTACTTGAAAGCTATCTTTTGATAACAACACTCAAGAAGATATGTTAAATTCTTTTGTGGTTTAGAATCATAATTAATAAGATTAATTAGCTTGTTTTTATTCATCATTAAAACACTTGAAAAAGGGATTTTTGTCTCAACAACACTATCTCATCTCTTACCTTATTTTACGCTTTAACATGCTAATCCAAGTCCACAAGCAAAAATCATCTGCTCCTTTGACTCCTTGTTCTCCAACCGATCAAACTCACGATTTATGGCTAAAGGTCAAAAATAAAATATGAGAACACACTCCAAAAGGTCAATTTCGAAATTATGTCAAAGAAATTTACCATAAATTGAAAAACTAATTGTTAGATAATTTAATCACTATTCACAAAATCGTTTTAACATTAATTTTACTCTAATCAAAAAGGTAAAAAAGAACGATATAAAAGTTTTAAAAAACGAATAAATAAGTATATTAGAGAGAAAATAATAAAACTAAAAATATAAAAAGATGTTAAAATAACTCATTCAATGAAAGAAACAATATATTAAAATTGGGTAAAATCGAAGAAAAGTTTTCTGAACTAACTTTTGATCATCGAAAATGATTTTCTTTGTTTTTCTCCCGTGCCGCAGCTCTTCTGTACACGTCTCTCTTTTTGCTACAGACAGTCCAGGTTCTTTTCTTTTAATTAGGAATTATATTTCCTTCTCACACAAACAAAAATGGATCAATCCCATTGGTTTATTTATTAAAATAATACTAATAATTACTCAATATCATGTTTTATACTTTTTTTTATTCATTTTAATATTCTTTTAACTTATGTTACTCACTCACAACAAAATTATTATCTCTAATATACTCCTATTAAACCGCTTTCCTTCTTAAAAAATAATTAAAAATCTTATAGATAAATATTGACACTCTATATTAACCGCTAAATCAAATAAATATGTATAGAATAGACATAGCATGACAAACATAATATAAAGAAAATTAGTTAAGTGTAATATTACTAATATTTTAAAAACAATATTTTACAAAATAGATTAATTAACCTTTTACAATATATAAATAATAACTGAAATTCTCATATTCATCATAATTATTATCACAATTATTAAAATATTATTTTTCAAATTATTCACATTAAAATACTATCATCTTTAGAGAATGGTCAAAATGATAAAATAAATAAATATAACATCAACACTATATTAATTATTAAATCACCATAAACTGTATAAAATCACCATACCATAGCAAGTATTAAAAAATAAAGGAAATCAATCACAATATTACTAATATCTCAAGATAATTATTTATAAAATAAATAACTAAAATAGGAAATAATCAAAAATAATTAAAATATAAAAATGTACACATTTATCATTTAGTCAAATGCACACGAAAATATTATCACAAATATTTTTTTATAACATTTATACACAAAATTTCCTAAAATCTTATTCTTTAAAATACTCACATTAAAATGCTATTATCTTTAGAAAAGAAATAAAATAATTAAACATACTATTTACAATTTATATCACTCATTAAATTAAATATATATATACAATTATTAAACCATAGAAAAATCATATATAAAAAAAATTAATCATAAAATTAATCAATATATATTCTAAATATTTTTAATACCAAATTATTTTTTAAAATTTTTTTTAATTAATAAAATTTAAGATGTTACAATTATATTATTAGTCTCCAATGGATATACACCTGCACCAATTATTTTATACCTCTTACCGGTCAAAGTCAGATGAATATTGATTCAATAATAATGCAATATGACTGCAAAAGAATACAATTATGGAATGTGTTTTAAGCCACAAAATGGTTTGATGGATCCGTTAAAAAGATGTTTAATTGTTTACTTTAGAATGTTTGTGCGGTAGTTGGAACCAATTAAGATAAGGATTTTGATGTGTGGAGAAAATTCCTAACAACACGCAAATGCTTTTTGGGGTTAGCAAACATATTAGACTACATTTTTTTAATGCAAAGATAGAAGTCTTTAAATTATAGTTCAGTTGAGAACTGATATTGATTTATAGTTAAAGAAAACGAATTAATAAGATTGATTGTATTCAGTAAAAATATGAAAGATAATAAAGTTATTTATTTTTAATAATCAAATACTAAAATTATCATTTTTAAAGTTAGATTTACGGATTGAAAATTATATTTAATCCGTAAATTATGTCAAATTTATCAATTTAAAATCATATTTAATATATAAAAAGCGTCGAATATTGTTATAAGTTGTTTCAGTATCAATCATAATCAACATAGCTTAGCATGCAACACATTTCGTTTATATTCAAGATGGAATGGCTAATATTTAAGTAGATTTGACAACGAGTGGGTTTAAGTTCAGAATATTAATTTCTTGTTATGACCATGTGTCGATGATACTAATTATTAAGCATGGGTTTTACAAAAGTAGATTGATGACAAATAAGGTTGGAAAAATAGGCTTTGACTATTATACTTTCGTTTGTGGACAAATGTGTAAGGGTAGCTATCAATATAGGATTAAGCCATATATATGGGTAACTTATAATAAGGACGTGCTAAAAATGAAAGGAATATATAATTCATGTTGATTACAATTTAATCTAACCTTACACTCTCTTCTTTGGAAATTAGTGGTTTAGAGTTTTGTTTTATGTGGAATCAATATTCTTAAGTATTTTTTATATCTCATTTTATCTTAAGTCGTTTTCACATTTAACTTTTATCTCGTGTTTTGTTTATGATTTTTTAATATAAATGTGATGTTGTTTTGTTCGTTATTTTAGTGTGGCATTAATTGGTTTATCATTTTGTTGTGTTGTTCGTTTGATTCAGATCGACAAATTCCTTCAATAATATCGACATCTTCAACATTACAGATCTAGAAGCATATTTCATATACTTTAATTTTATCATATTTATAATTATATTTATAAGTATTTTGTTGTTTTTATCATATTGTGAATTTGTTTGTATATTCACTATTTTTAGCTTTAGCAACATTCAATATATGTTTTCCCAAATGATGTATTTTATCAACTTGATAAATAAATATGATATTTTAATCAACAAATGAAAGAAATATTTAGACAGCCTTTTGTTATCTATTCCCTAATTGTTGCAAAAGTTTTACTCGTTTAATTACTATATTAGGGCACAAAGATGAAAACTAAAACTTAAGGTCCATTTGTTTTCTTTTTATTTTGGCGCCGATTTCTTTTTTAGTTTTTTTAAGCAATTAAACGATGTATTAAAATAAAATTTAATTTATATACATAGTTAGTGTAAAGAGATTTTACACTGTTAGTCAATCACAACAGATAGATTGGTAGAAATATTTGACTTTTATCAAAACTACATCTAAAGTCATCCTCATGAATAATTGTGATGTGTTAATTGAAGTAGCAATGTCAATCACAAGAAATGTGAGATTTGAATTGTGATCCTTTTTAAAATTTTGATATTTGTGCTTAATTTAAATTTTGAAGTATACAATAGTATAAGGCTTGTGTATTATTGGCTCAAACTCCTTTACCACGTAAAACACAAATCGCTCAAGATGTGAGCAAAAAGTGAGCCCCCGCAACAACCATGAAGGAACGACTCTCATTGTCCACACCTCCACGGTAAAACAATCTTTATCTCTAGTTCACCAAATCCAAGTGTAACACCCCAATTTTTATTATAAACTATTTTATTAATGAAATAAGATTTTAAATAATTAATTTTATATTAATATTATTTTAGAATATATGTTGATAGATTTTGTGATTAATTTCCGTTATATGGATGTTTTCTATGACGTGTTAGTTTGATATATATTATATTATATTAAATGAGTGATATAAATAATAAATATTTTACTTTATTATTTTATATGTTTTTCTAAAAGTAATTGTATTTTAGTGTAATATTTTAAAGAATAAGATTTCATGCGATTTTATATTTCAATTATTTAGAACTATTTTCTATTTTTAGTTATTTATTCTATAAACAATTATCTTGGGATAGTAGTGATATTGTGTTTGATTTACTTTATTTTTATATACTTGTTATGACGTTGTGATTTTATATATATTTATTATGATTTAGTAATTAATATAAAATGTAGATGTTATATTTATTTATTTTATAATTTCGACTATTCACTAATGATTGTAATATTTTAATTTGAGTATTTGGAAAAATAAGTATTATTATAGTGCTTATTTGGAATATGATAATTTTGGTTATTAATGTATTTTAAAAGATTAATTATTTTATAAAATATTAGTTTTAGAATAAAAGAAGAAGAAGAAGAACAGAAAGGAACATATAAGAAAAGAAGAAGAAGAAACGAAAGGAACCAGCTAAGCAAACCAAAAAACGCACATCCTCTTCCTCTCAAATTCATCCCACCAACTCCTTGCCATTTGAACCGATCCCAACTTCTATCCCACACAAAATCGGCCACTGAATCCATTTTTGGCATCAGTTTTATCAATCGTGGCTCCATTTCATCAGAAACAGCTGCGCTATTTTTCTTGGGCGAGCTGTTTTTGGCTGATTCCGATCACCACGTTTGTCGTATCAAAAAACTGACATCGTTTTTGGATTCCTCTTGTCGAAACCTTCAAGAAGCACTACTCATTTGCATTTTCGGTGAAGTTGATGCCAGACCCTTCCGGCGCTCCGACGAGTCGGTGAGACTTTTTCTGCAGTTTTTTTCTCGTCGTTTTGACTCTATTTTTGCTCCAAAAATTATTAATAATTATTTAACATTGATTTTTATGCTTCGCATAATTTATCAGTCACGTCTCAGAGATTTTGTGAACTCGCCGTTTATTTGGATTCACTCGCTGTACGTTGTCAATCTACGGTTGCTGTTGAAAACTTCCATTGATTTGTGTGATTAGAGAAAGCGTCTAAGTAAGGTAAGGGGTGTGAGAGCGTTTGAATTTATGAGTATAATATATTGTGAGATGATCGGGAAAACCGTATTTCCCAACGATTCATCCGGGGTTTGCTACGTACGGCAGTAGCCCTTTGAGTGATAAATTGATTAATGTGAAAATATGGAAATTGTGAGATTAAAATTTGGAATAAAAATATTTATAAAGTGTTGATTGATTTAATTTTGTTAAATGTGTATTATTTGATATTATCATGATATTTGATTTATTTTCGTTAAATGTGTGATATTTAATATTATTGTGATATTGGATGTCGAATGAATTTTATGTATGTTTGATTAGATGAGTTTTGTGACGTGATAATAAAATATGGATGCATTGTGATGAGTTTATGTGATGATAATGATGTATGATTAATAATTGTGATGTTATAAATTTGTGATGAAGATATTGAAGTAACCCCATAATTGATGGAGTGGTGATGATTCCAATTTGTGTTTGAGATTATGGTCTTAATGGAGTATCATAGGCCAACGATGGGAGAAAATAAATATTGAGAATTTTTGAAGTGGAGATTATTTTGTCACTATATAGGTAGGGCCTGATAAGCCTAGTGATTCCAGAGAAGTACAACTGAATGAGCCTGATCGTGGCGGTCTGCTGTTGAGCCTTAAGGCAAGATTGTTAGACCTTGGAGGTATTCGGGTGGGGAATTCCTAGGTGACTTGGAGGTAGCACTCCAAATGTCGAGAGCTACCATGCAACACACGTTTACCTCGACTGTCGCGTATATGTGTCTCAGGTTGAGTTGAGCGGATCTATGAGGACAGGGCCAATTTGAATTGTCCGTCCACCGGGATGGTGGCATAGTATCAAGTCTCCTAACCAAGTACTTCAGAGTTAGAATGGTACCACATTGTGAAGTAGAGTCTAAGCTCATGCATAGCATTGCATCTTATTGTGATTGTTTTGTTGTGATTAATATGTACTGTGTGCGATAATAATTCCTTTTAGATGATTTGATGTTATAGTGAAATATATTGGTTTCTCGTTAGTGATTTTGATTTTATAATGTGATATTTCTTTTCTTGAAGAATGTTTGTATAATGATACGGTTTATTATGATTGATTGCGTGTTCTTCTTACTTATATTATACTATAAACATGATTTCAAAACTCACCTCCTTCGTTGTTTGTGTTTGACTGGCTTGGCCCTGCGTTTGCGAAATCGCAGTTATTACAGGTTAATGAGTCTTGAAGTTCAAATTTGGGAGAAACTCCGCTCTGATAGGTGATACCGGGAATTAAGAGTTGTAATTTATATTTCCCTTTCACTTGTTTAATTAGAAAAAAAACCTTTTTGTATGAAAACCTTATAGTACTAGTAAGTTTTTGGAATTAAATCAAGAAATTATAGTTAAATCAAGTTCATCGAGATTGCATTGTTTTAATTAATGAATAAAGTTAAATTTTTACGTGTGTATTTAGAGAAACGTGATATCATAAATTAGTTATAAAAATTCTTATTTTCTTGAAAACATATTTTCTTTATCCGTTGCGAATTAATTTTTAAAAAATTCTAGTATAAATTATTATATATGTTGTTTTGGGGTTTAGGGTGTCACACCAAGCATATTAGCAAAATTTCAGCCTCGTTGCGTTTGAACGCTTTTTATACATCTCAGTATGAATTGTGCTGGTAGTGCAAAAGACAACAAATATAACATTGTCATTCTACTTCCCAAGAAACTGCTGCACAGTTCTTATAGCTACATGTGCAGCTGGTTCACGGGGATAATTCTTCGCACCTGTATAAATACAGTCTATAGCAATACTTCGAAGCCCATTTTCAATTAGAAGCTCTAGGCAAACACCGTAGTAATGACTTCATGGCATCCTTTGGACCAACTGTATGGATGATTTTCTTTGCAGGAAGGTCATAGGCATTGGAAACTTTAGCCATCCATATTCGACATCCACCCAAAGTTGCGCATTTTTCTGCAAGACCAAGTCAAGCATGCAATCGAAGGTTGTTGTGTGCTTCATCATTCTTGAACGACATTTTTGTTTGAATTCCATCTTGTGTCTCCAATGATTTGAGTTTGAAGATGATCACATATCGTTCTCCAACTTTTAGGTGGAGACTGAAACGGAGACTGTTTATCAATCTCGGTTTCGTGCAGATTGTTCTGTTGTGTACCTTCTTGCTTAATTTGATTTTTCTCTTAGATCCTTTTTGTTTTTCCACTTTAAGATCATACTTTGGAGTTTCCATGGATGATATTTGAACATTATCTATCATCTTTGTGATTTATCCAAATTTAACATTGTCAGTTTTTTGATACGACAAACATGGTGATCGGAATCGGCCAAAAACAGCTCGCCCAAGGAAACTAACACAGCTGTTTCTGATGAAACGGAGCCACGATCGAAAAAATTAATGCTAAAAATGGATTCAGCAGCCGATTTTGTGTGGGATAGTAGTTGGGATCGGTTCAAATGGCAAGGAGTTGGTGGGATGAATTTGAGAGGAAGAGGATGTTATGCGTTGATCTCCTCTGTTGCTTCCTTGCTTCCGTTCTTTTCTTCTTCTTCTTTTTTTGGCTATTTTGATTTAATTATTACCTTTTTTTTTAAAATAAACTCAACAATTACCAAAACTATTGTAAGAACAGAGGTGCACCCAAGAGGGGGGTGAATTAGGTGTTAGACGATTTTTCTGTTTTTAGAGTTTTGTGAGATTGTTCAACTGACTGTTTTGAGTTTATGAAAGCTTTGTAAAATACTGAAAATAAATCACACAAAAACTTATCCTGGTTCCCCTTATAACCAAGGGTACATCCAGTCCTCTTGCACACCACGAGAGATTTTCCACTAATTGTTCGAATAAGTTACAAGTCTAACACTAAGACTTCAGTTACAAATTCTTAACACTTTACCCAAAGATAGTACACCACTATCTCAGTTAACAATACTTGAAGAATCTACACTAAGTTTTTCAAGTGATACAATAACTTTAATTGATTTTGTAATGATGTTCTTAACTAAGAACAAGATTATAACACTAAGTATTATGATACTTAATCAAGCACACTTCCAAGTACAACTGAGAACCTTTCTTAATGATATGAAAATGAAAAGCATGTACTTGAAAATATGAAACTTAAGCTTTGAAAGTGTTTGATATTTCAGAAATTAATCTTAAGATTAGTAAGTCAAAGGTGGTCAGTAAGAACTGAAGCTATGAAGTATTTATACCCCATAGGTAACACTTCAGATCAGTGGCAATTATTCCCATAAGTTTTGATGAACTTATGCAATGTTCCAAAACTGAAAAATTGCATTGTTTCGAAGTTGTATTCGAATACAGCCTCATTGTATTCGAATACACTTCTATAACGTTCAGTTTTTATTTAAAATTTGAACTTCGTATTCGAATACGATACCTCGTAGTCGAATACAAGTATGAGATTTTTGCCACTGACTTGAGTTGTATTCGAATACGCGAAGCTGTAGTCGAATACAAAAGTTCAATTTTAGCTACTGACTTGCAATCTGTATTCAGCTACGACAGTTCGTATTCGAATACAGATTTTAGTTTTAGCTATTGACTTGCAATCTGTATTCGGCTACAGCAGTTCGTATTCGAATACAGATCTTTAGTTTTAGCTACTGACTTGCAATCTGTATTCGGCTACGACACTTCGTATTCGAATACAGATTTTCAATTTTTGTAAAAACTTTATTTTCAAACATATGTTTACGTATTTAAATATTTAGAAAACATTTTAATGCATATGCTATCAAGAGGGTTCTCATAATATTGTATTTGAATTGTATTTTGATTTAATATCAAATACCTTAAGTCCTAAGTTACCTAATATGAATTTGAAGGATGAGTTGAATTAATATCCTTTTGCTTTTTGATCAATGAACTTTTTGTCTTCATCAAAAATGTAGATCTTTATTCTTTTTCATTCTCCCCCTTTTTGATGATGACAAAAAT
>JBBPBO010001986.1:11107455-11317733 GCA_037974295.1 Cicer cuneatum
TATCCGCTAGTTGATTATGAGTGTCGACAAAGGTAACTTCAACATTGCCTTTGAGCACATGATCTCTCAAAAAATGATGACGTATGTCGATATGTTTGGTTCGAGAGTGCATGACTGGATTCTTAGTGATGTTGATTGTAACACCCCGGATTTTTGGTCCCATACCTATTGTAAGAATAGAGGTGCACCTAAGAGGAGGGTGAATTAGGTGTTAGACGATTTTTCTGTTTTTAGAGTTTTGTGAGATTGTTCAACTGACTGTTTTGAGTTTATGAAAGCTTTGTAAAATACTGAAAATAAATCACACAGAAACTTATCCTGGTTCCCCTTATAACCATGGGTACATCCAGTCCTCTTGCACACCACAAAAGATTTTCCACTAATTGTTCGAATAAGTTACAAGTCTAACACTAAGACTTCAGTTACAAATTCTTAACACTTTACCCAAAGATAGTACACCACTATCTCAGTTAACAATACTTGAAGAATCTACACTAAGTTCTTCAAGTGATACAATAACTTTAATTGATTTTGTAATGATGTTCTTAACTAAGAACAAGATTATAACACTAAGTATTATGATACTTAATCAAGCACACTTCCAAGTACAACTGAGAACCTTTCTTAATGATATGAAAATGAAAAGCATGTACTTGAAAATATGAAACTTAAGCTTTGAAAGTGTTTGATATTTCAGAAATTAATCTTAAGATTAGTAAGTCAAAGGTGGTCAGTAAGAACTGAAGCTATGAAGTATTTATACCCCATAGGTAACACTTCAGATCAGTGGCAATTGTTCCCATAAGTTTTGATGAACTTATGCAATGTTTCAAAACTGAAAAATTGCATTGTTTCGAAGTTGTATTCGAATACAACCTCAGTGTATTCGAATACACTTCTATAACGTTCAGTTTTTATTTAAAATTTGAACTTCGTATTCGAATACGATACCTCGTAGTCGAATACAAGTATGAGATTTTTTCCACTGACTTGAGTTGTATTCGAATACGCGAAGCTGTAGTCGAATACAAAAGTTCAATTTTAGCTACTGACTTGCAATCTGTATTCAGCTACAACAGTTCGTATTCAAATACAGATTTTAGTTTTAGCTATTGACTTGCAATCTGTATTCGGCTACGACAGTTCGTATTCGAATACAGATCTTTAGTTTTAGCTACTGACTTGCAATCTGTATTCGGCTACGACACTTCGTATTCGAATACAGATTTTCAGTTTTTGTAAAAACTTTATTTTCAAACATATGTTTATGTATTTAAATATTTAGAAAACATTTTAATGCATATGCTATCAAGAGGGTTCTCATAATATTGTATTTGAATTGTATTTTGATTTAATATCAAATACCTTAAGTCCTAAGTTACCTAATATGACTTTGAAGGATGAGTTGAATTAATATCCTTTTGCTTTTTGACCAATAAACTTTTTGTCTTCATAAAAAATGTAGATCTTTATTTTTTTTCATCTTTGACAAACAAATCATGTGAAATATCATTTTCATCAAAGAATTATTTGAAGAAGAATATTTCAAATTTCCTTTGATCATATCTGGAAATGACAAATTTTTTCTTTAAAAGGCTTAAAAACATGATTTGGTTGGAAATTCATCCATGTTCGACATCCACCCAAAGTTGCACATTTTTCTGCAAGACCAGGTCAAGCATGCAATCCAAGGCTGTTGTGTGCTTCACCATTCTTGAACGACATTTTTGTTGGAATTCCATCAGTTGTGTCTCCAATGATTTGAGTTTGAAGATGATCACATATCGTTCTCCAACTTTTAGGTGGAGACTGAAAAGGAGACTGTTTATCAATCTCAGTTTCGTGCAGATTGTTCTGTTGTGTACCTTGCTTAATTTGATTTTTCTCTTAGATCCTTTTTGTTTTTCTACTTTAAGATCATACTTTGGAGTTTCCATGGATTATATTTGAACATTATCTATCAACTTTGTGATTTATCCAAATTTAACATTGTAATTATTTTTCTTCACCATCTTATCTTTCATCATAAAAATCAACATATTCATCAAACATAATATGCATAATATCATCTATAATTTGGGCCTTGAGATTCTATAATATCTATGGAATGAAGAGCATTCAAAATATATACTTTGATGGTATTTTAAAACAAATTGCTCATACTTTCTTTATCATGTAAAACAAAGTAATGACATTCAAAAATGTCAAAGTATGATATGTTTTGCTTTCTATATAAAAAAAATGATATGAATGTATGTCAAAGATATTTTCTACTAAAGCCAAGATTAAGAACATGATAAACAATTTTTGTGGCTTTTCTCCAAAATTATTTTTCAACACTTGATTTATTTAAAATTGTTCTATCCATTTTTCAACATATTTTCGGAAAGCTCTTTGACAAACAAATCATGTGAAATATCATTTTCATCAAAGAATTATTTGAAGAATAATATTTCAAATTTCCTTTGATCATTTCTGGAAATGACAAATTTTTTCTTTAAAAGGCTTAAAAACATGATTCGGTTGGAAATTCATCTAAGTATAAAACATAAAAAAATTTCTTTAAAATGAAACATGAGGATGTTTGTTTTACTTCAGCCATGTGGGGTTTAAAAACTAACTTTAAAAGCAATTTTTTCAAAGGTTATATACGCTCCAAATTTTTGTAATGAGAGGCGGCACCATACTTTTCCATCATGTGTATTGAGCAAGCCTTGTTCATGTATCAATGTTCTTTCTTGATTGTTGGATGGTGTTCCTGCATCACAAGTTAGTAATGACTTTGGTAACCATATTTGTTTGGGTCCTTGATGGTTAGTATATCTTCTTTTAGTAGATTTTTTAAAACTAGATATCTTTTTAAAATAGCAAGTTGACTCGTAGTGGTCATTCATGGAATAAGAGGAACACTTTGTTGTTGGTTTTGAAGAAGGTTTGAAAATCTGAGTTTTAAACGTCTTTGAAATTGATTTTGTTGAAATTCCAGAATGTTCTCCTTTTTTCAAACTTTCGGAAGAAAGTTCTATTTGTGTTCCAGAACGTTCTCCCTTTTTAAGGCTACCTAGAGAACGTTCTCCCTTTTTCAATTCCTGGAGAAAGTCTTGTTTTTGTTCCAGAATGTTCTTCTTTTTTAAAGATCCTTCTGTTCTTGATTTTTTCATCTCTTTTCTTAAAATAACATACAAATTCCAGATCTCCAAATTTACTGCAATATGAACATTTGGTTTTGCATTTCTCGTCTTTTCTTTTAGGAACAAAAAAGTTTTCATAAATCTTTTCTTTTTGAGAAGTTTTGAAACATAAATCATCTTTGTCAAATATCCTTTCTTCATATATCATATTCTTTTGAAATGTTTCAGTGGTTGTTACCAAGTGGGTTAAATCATTTTTCAATTCATGAACTTTTATTTTTAAAGAGGTACTTTCTTCTTTAGTTTCAGAACATTTTGGAAAATGATTTTTTATGGTTATCTCATTGAGAGTCTTTTGTTGCTCAACCGTTTTTAAATGAGTTTGCTACAAACTTTGAATGACCTTTCTGAGTTCGTCATTCATAGCTTGGGCTTTCTCTTTTTCTTCTTTTTCTTTACGGAGTTGTTCTTTTAATAAACCATATTTTTGAGCAAGAAGATTTGAATCACATAAAAGATTATCAAATTCTTTTTCCAATTCTTCACATAAAGGACAGAGTTCAGAGATGGTTACCTCATTATTTTCTAAGTTTTCCTTTAAGCACATGTTGGTTTCTGACATTACTTCTTCTTCCTGAATCTTTTCCTCTAACACTTGTTAGGTGCTTAATCTTTAGAGACCAAGCTCTAATGCCAATTGAAGTAGCAATATCGATTTACAAGAAAGGGGGTTTGAATTGTAAATTCGCCCTTTTAAAATTCCTGTTAAAAACTTAAGAAAACAACTCAAGATTGATCTTGGTTGTGAAAACAGAAAATGGAGAACGTTTTTGGTTTTCACCAGAAAACAGAGAACGTTCTTGGTTAGTTAACATCAACAGTTCAATTTATCAATTTAACTTGATAATTAACATATTGAAAGTAAATAGAGATAAGGGAAGATATATCACACACAGATATATCCTAGTTCATCCAACCCGGGCTACGTCCAATCCTCACAACGGTGAGATTTTCCAGCACCTAGCTTAGATCAACCTTGATCTTTGTTATAGACTTTAATCTAATTCCACCCAGAAAGAGATTAATCAAATCACCTACCAACGTTGATAGGATTTCTTACAATCTACCCCAAACTATACTTAACTCTTATAGTTTGAGTTTTACAATAGTGATGAGATTGTTTTGTTAGAATCTGAGATGTCTCAAACCTTTTTTGAGATTCGATTCTTTACAAAGAATTCAGTACAAATGTATCAGAGTAAATAAGAACTTAATCAGACTGATTCTTGTAAGTGATTGGAGATTTTCAAGTATGTATGTGAGTGATTGATGATATATCTTGGCACTTGAATGTCTATGATTTTTGGACAGAATTTGAGTATGCACAACTCGTATTTGAGATTAGATTCTTGACAAAAGAATTCAGTAGATGATTTTGATATGAAGAAGAAAAGCATAATTGAATCTTTTGTTTGTGATTGAGAAGCTTTCAAGTATGTAAGTGTATGTGAGTGATGTTTTTCTTTGTACTTGAAGCTCTTGATTCTTCCTGAGCTTTGGCCTTCCTTTTATAGGCGTGAGAGCATTTAATGATGGTCAAATAGAGCCGTTGTTAGTGCTCTTGTCAGGCTTGACCAAAGACAATATTTCTGATTAAAAATATTCCAGCTTTTGACTATTTTTGATTTCTGTTTTGACAGGGCTGAAACCTTTGATTCTTGATCAGATTTCCTTTGTTTAATGATCCTTTGTACTTCAAATATATTTGTTGATATCTTTGATTTGATCTGGAGTTTTGATTATGTCAAAACAGCTTGGAGAATGATGATGAACTTCTGGACTAATGATACACTATTGGAGAATGATGTTAAACATGCTGGAGATTTGATTGTTAACATGCTGGAGATTGATGTTTGATCATTATGAAGATAGTTGTTAATCATGCTGGAGAATGATAATCATTCTGGAGATTGATGATCATTCTTGATAGAAGATCATTCTGGAGACTGTTCTGATCATTTTGGACCTTCTGATGTTCAAGAACAGACTTGGTTCTTCCTCTGAATGTATTTTCTAGAGGTATCCTCTAATAGCATTTTGGAGGTATCCTCTCATATCGTCTTTTGGAGGTATCCTCTGGTGACGTATCCTCTGGTGACGTCTTCTGGAGGTATCTGAAGGTGCAAACACGAGAAGGGGGGTTGAATTGTGTTTGACTAACTTGAATACTTTTTCTATTTTTGCAGTTTTATAACAAAACCTGATGTATGAATCAAACAAAGTTAGCAGCGGATATAAAGTAAATATAAAACACATAATTTTATATTGGTTCACATTAACGAGGCTACATCAAGTCCCTTCACTTTGAAGGATTTCACTAATTCAAAACCTTGAATTACAACAATACCACTGACCCTCCAAGTCAGTCTTCTCAAACAGTTTAACAATCCTAGACTTTTGAGGAATACAGCACCTTGACTTCTCAAGTCAAGTCTTCTCCTACCAATCTGACAACCCCAGATTGTAGAAGGAATTACAACGCCTTGAATCTAATTGCTAAGTAATCTGCTACCCCTTTTGACTCCCTCAGATTGTAGACTGTACTTCAACAACTTAGATCTAACACAAGGGAAAGAAAGTAACACGAGTGCTTGCTTCTGGAAAGCTGGAACTCACAATTAACCTCACTGAAAACTTGAGTGTTTGCTTTGGAAGTGTATGACTCTTTTGTGATTTTCGATGCTAAGTATTCTGCCTTGAGCCTCCTTTTATAGATGCAGATTAGGGTCTCTTCCAAGCTGAATTTCGAGCTGTATCTTGATGGATTGTCTTGCAAAAATCCTTGACCAATTGGGTTTCATATAAATAAAAAAACATATATTTTTATCTCCAGATTTGTTTTCATAAATAACTTGGGCGAATCATGTCTTTAATTAATTCTGGAACAAATCTTTCTTCCCGTCAATAGCTTCTGAACACCCATACGAATTCACTTTATTTTTGTAACAAATCCTTTTAATACTTTGATCAAATTTAATTAAATCTGATGATGTCATCCTCTGATCATGACTTCATCCTCTGGTGACAGTATCAACCTCTGATGATGTCATCCTCTACTAATGACTTCATCCTCTGGTGACAACTTCGGGTAACATCTTCCGTTTTCCAGATTGTGTCAAGAGTGTTCTTTATTATGCTGATTTCTTGGCTTTCCTTGAATCATTAACATGCTGTTAATTCTAGACATTCTGGAGACTGTTCAATCTTGCTTGGGCAGCTTTGGTTCATGGCCTTTTTTTATGATTCAAATGGTTTCTTTTGATTGTAATTGATCACATTTCTGCATTTTGATGAAGTGAATGGATTCTTGTTTTGTTCACTTATGCATTCATGTTCTTTAAACAAAACTTAAGTGAAATCATTAGTAGACCACCATTCATAAAACTTAATAATTTAATTCAAAAGGTTTGTTGTCATTAAAACATATATCAAAAAGGTTTTGCACACAACACCTTGATCAATTACAATCTTCACCTTTCAACCTAGGAAGAATTTTTACAATCACCTTTCAACCTTGAAAGGATTTTTACAAACAAACTCAATCTAACATAAAAGATAGACTTGAGTTACAAATGATGTGTATGATAAAAGTGTTTGGGATCTTGAAATTTCTCAACACTTGTTTGAGATAAATAAAGAAAAACTCAGTAAACGATGATCAACAAATATAGTGAAGAGATCTGGAGTTTGCTTGAAGAGTTTTTGACTTCTTGCCATAAAATGGCCATATACTTAAATCTTGACCATTGATCTGAAACTTTCCCCTCTGATCTGGACCAATTCTGAACTGGGTCTGGATTGAACTGAAATTAAATCTGGACAAATAATATTTCAGTCTGGACATTTTACCTTCTGATTTGGATTAGGTCTGGATCAAATCTGGACATCATTTCTTTTGGTCTGGACTTAGTTTCATACCCTGAACCATGCTATCTTCTGGTCTGGGTCAAATCTGGATTGAATCTCTTGTTCTGGACCCATTAATTTATCCTCTGATTGAGTCTGGATCAGGTCTAGACTGTTTATCATTTCACTGTCAGGCCATCTTTTGGTCAGAATAACTTCTGGACTAAGTCTGACATTTGATTCCTTCTGGTCTGGAACAAGTCTCCCTCTGGCAGGCTTCCTTCTGGTCTGGTCCAAGTCTCCTTCTGACTTTGCTTCCTTCTGATCTGGGCCAGGAAAGATATCCTCTGGTGGTATTTTGACATCCTAGTGTATCCTCTGGTAATTCCAGGATGCATCCTCTGGTACCTTCTAGATGCATTTTCTGGTGTATTCTGGAGGTGTATCCTCTGGTCTGTTTTTATCCTCTGGTAACTCATCTTTTGCCTCTGGAAACTTTATCTTCTGGTGGCATTTAATGTAATAATTCAAGGTACAAAATAAGATTACATGGAGTGCTTTTGTAAACATCAAAATTCTAAGTACTTAGAACCAACTTGGTTCCAAAAGATTGACGGCCCAAAACGATCTTGATTTAATGATAACTTTGTTTTTTCGCAGACCAGAATGTTCTTGGATTGATCATTATTGAATATAGTGAAAACCAAAATGATCTTCGTTTTTCCATATTTCTGTTTTTAATAAACCAGAATGATCTCCGTTTTTCATACTTCTGATTTTAATAAACCAGAATGATCTTCGTTTTTCCAGAATTCTGTTTTTAATAAACCAGAATGATCTTCGCTTTTCAGACTTCTGTTTTTTATAAACTAGAATGATCTTCATTTTTTCAATTTAATTCAGACATAATTTGCTTTGATTTATATCATGGTGTGATCATTGATTGTTGTACGAATGTATTTGATCACCTTCTTCATGAAGATGTTGTCTTGAAGATGTAATAATCATTCTCTTGAATGATTGATATATGATATATTCTTTTTGATATTCTTTCATTATTGAGTAGATACTCATGCACTTTGATGATGTGAATGGCTTCTTGATTGTTCACTTATGCAATTCATGTTCATTAAATAAAACTCAAGTGCAATCATTAGTAGATCACCAATCATAAAACATAATAATTTATTTCATAAGGTTTTTTGTCAATAAAACATATATCAAAAAAAAATTTCCTCAATATTAACAGTGTAATTACACTAACAATAGATAACAATTAAACTCATTAAAATATAGTTCTAAGCAGAAGATGTTCCCATAAAAAGAATGTACAACTACAAAATATAAAACAAACACATTCAGATACCAAACACAAACATAACCTATATTAAAACAGGGAACCAAAAATTCTTTAATCAAAACAAACAAAAAACTTGAGCAAACATCAAATAGGATTTGACCACCAATTATTGAAATAATATCTAAAACATTTTCCTTTATATTTAAGCTAACACCAACAAATAAGTTTAACTCGTTCTGCTGCCTCAAGAATGTTACACTATTGACTTATGAAAATAATATGATTCCTCAATTTTCAAATAGGTCAAATGCACGCTAGCCAAATAAGATTAAAATATTAACGCCCTTTTTGGCCAAGCACGCCTAACCTACCAAATTGTTGTGCGCAGGTTAATGCTTTATTAGAAAGGGGACCTTGAATGTCTAACCATGTAAGAATATTTCATCAAACCAATCATTCACGGGAACCTTGAATGTAGGCAATCGACATCAACCTCCAAGCTAGAAGTGACACTTTTAATGGCACCATCTTGTTCCAAATAAAATTGCCACGAGGAGAGTGATGTGCACTAGAATTCCACATCAAGGCAAGATAAGAAGCTTTCACATAATACACATTATTAGTAGAATTTTTCCATTGCCACGAATCCTCAACTCGGTCCTGCAATTGAACATTAACAAACAAAGAAATACGTTATTCCACCAATGCCTCTTCCCATGAAAGAGATTACGACGCCATCCCCACCCCTTCACCCATAACTTCCCACCCCAACCTAAATATATATGCCATGGTAATATATTTATCCCGCACCACCCCCAAACAACCGCATCAATCGATTTCGTAAGGGTCCACCATCCAACCACGAATCAATCCAAAACAAAGTAGTAACCCCATCACCTACTCTTTTGAATAAATTGTCAGTAAACCATGGGTCCCTTATTCCTCACCTCCCACTTCTAAACTCCGGATATCTTTCCATCATGACGAATCTCAACGAGATCCCCCTCCCACTACCCTGTTTGCATAACCTTACTTACAAGAAATAACCTTAAACCACAATCCACAAGTGTTATTTTTTAGCCTCCAACACTATTTTCCCAAAAGTGTTGTATTGAACACACGCAAATTATGCACACCAAGCCCACCTTGCTCATGCTCACAACAAAGTCTATCCCACTTGACCTATGGACCTAAAGGGCCTCCTCACTGCTCCACATAAAAAAGATTTAAAAATGAGATTCAACTTTAGAGATAGTACCTATTAGAGCTTTAAAGAAAGAAAGTTAACTAGTAGCGCAGAAAAAACAACTTTTTTGAGAACAAGGCGTTCATCCATAGAGAAATTACGATATCTCCAACCAGATAACCTTTTTTGAATTTTCTCAATCACACGATTTCAAAAGGATAGCTTCCTAGGATTGTCACCAATAGGTAACCCAAGGTATTTAAACGGAACCTTCCCAATTTTGCAATTTAATAATTTGACTGCTTCCATTAGTCATGACTCATTATCATTCACACAAACCAAAATACTTTTATGAAAGTTAACCTTCAAACCTTAAGCCAACCCAAAAACGAGTAGGTTAGCTTTAACTTCTCTTATATTAGACCAATTTTTTTGGTCCATGATAAGAGTATATTACAAAATTTAACTAAAAAATTTAGAAACAATTTCATTGCAGGCTAACTCAAAAACTCACAATCTATTTTGGGTCAGGTTAGTAGTATTTCTCCGGCATGCTTTTAAAGAGGATTTTTTAGTCTGATATAATAAAGCTCGAAGTCATTAGGACCAAGTTTAAGGGCTTGTTTGATGCGTAGAATAAGATAAATATATGATATAAAGATGGATAAGTATAGGATATGATAGTCACATGATAAATACTATCACATCATGTGTTTGACATGATAAATATTATCATACATGATAATATTTTATTTTGTCATGTATTTGATACACATTTCATCATGACATGATATAATAGATATTATATTTCAAAAATTTATTATATTTTAAATATTATAAATTAACAAAAAATACTAAAAAATTAAATAAGTAAAGAAATAATTTTATATTTAAAACTATTCATTGACACAACTAAATAAACAATTTAAATTTTAAAAAAAATCATGAGTAACTAAATAATTCTATTTTATTTGTTAGAATGTAAATAAAGACATGTAAATGACAAAAATACTCTTGTAAACAAATTATATTTATTTTAAATTTTCAATTAGTTTTCATATTTTTATAATTTTGAATGCTAATTTATTAAATTAAATAAAAAGACAAAAATACCCTTGTGATAAAATCATAAAAAAATTTAAATTAATTATTAATATTCCATTTTTAAGTTTAATATCAAATTCTATTAATTATTTTTATATTTATGTTTGATTAGGTTTACATTTTTATATTTTAGGCTGTATTTTATAATAAAAAAAATTATATTTATATTTCTATTATTGATTTTAAATTATATTTTATAAGGTTAATTAAGTAAATTATTATTCGTATCTTATGGTTTATAACTCATCTCATATTCAGGAAATAAATTTCAACTAGAGAGATAAAATAGGATAGAGTTCTGGATTATCTTATTATATCGGTTCATCAAAAACTCAATTCAGACATAATATGATAACTTATTTCTATCTTGTCTCATATTTTGTTCATCAAACAATCTCTAAATAGATTGGATAGTACAACTTTGTTTCGATTCAAATCCTAGTAAGCTAAAAGGTTCACTACATATCAGAAATTTTTTAAGTAAATAAATACTTTATTAGAATATAAAATTAATGGAATTTTTCAAATAAATTATTTATTATAAATAAAAATTAGAATATAAAATTAATGGAATTTTTTTATTAAAGTAAATAAAGAATTTTTTATAATATAAAATAAATAAAAAGTTATTTTTTGTTAAACAAATTAATTGAAACAAATTATTTTCTTATTAAACAAATTAATTGAAACAACCTCTAATTTATTACCATATTTATCTCTCCTCTCTCTTCTTTATCTTTTTCTCTCTTTCATAAACTTTAAAATGTGTCTACGAATAATGAATACTTTGAATTATTTGTATCAGGTACTTATTATTGGAACCAAGTTGGTTCGATCAATCAAAGTTTTGATGTTAACAAAAGTATTTTACGTAAATAGTATTTTGACTTAGAAGAACAAATCAGAAGCTGTGTAAAATCAGAGGATGACACCACCAGAGGATACATCCAGAGGAAGCAACTAGAGGATAGAAATGTCACCCGAAGGTTAGGCCAGATAATGCATCCATAGGGTACCAGAGAATGCATCCTGAAGGCACCAGAGGATACACCTCCAGAGGATGTCATTAAAGGCAAAATATCAAAGGACAAGTAACATCATCAGAGGATATCTTTCTTGGCCCCATTCAGAAGGAAGCAGAGTCCAGAAGGAGACTTGGTCCAGACCAGAAGGAAGCTTGTCAAAGGGAAACTTGGTCCAGACCAGAAGGAATCATAAGTCAAACTTGGTCCAGACTTAATCCTGACCAGAAGATAGCTTGGTCGTGAATATAAGAATCAGTCCATACTTAATCCAAACTTGGTCCAGAGCAGAAGATAACTGGTTCAGAACAAATGACTTGGTCCAGAATTGGTCCAGACCAGAAGATAACTGGTCCAGAACAAATGATTGGGTTCAGACTTGGTCCAGACCAGAAGATAGCATGATCCAGAACATAAAACTCAGTTCAGATCAGAAGAAATTATTGTCCAGATTTAATCCATACTTGATTCAGATCAAAGGATAAATGTCCAGATTAAAAGATCAATGGTCCAGATTAAAATATCATAAGTCCAGATTTAATTCAGATTCAATCCAGACTCAGTCCAGACTTGATCCAGATCAGAGAGAAAATGTTCATATCAATGGTCCAGATTTAAGTATCATGGCCCAGTGTTGGCCGAGATCAGAAGATCAGATCATATGGCCCAGTGTTGGCCAAGATCAGATCATATGGCCCAGTGTTGGCCGAGATCAGAAGATCAGATCATATGGTCCAGTGTTGGCCGAGATCAGAGGATCACAAAATTGGGGCAGATCAGATTACCTAAGTCCAGAGTTGGTTGAGATCATAAGATCATACGGTCCAGATTTTAATAATGATGAAAATCAGTGAGGACTTGATTAAAATTCGAAGAAGACTTGATTAAATTTTGATAGAAATTTGATCAAAGTATTAAGGGGATTTGATTCAAAAATTACTGAAAACTTGAAGAAATTTGAATGCAATCTGAAGCTTAAAAAGATATGGTTTGAAATTAAAAGAAACAAGATTGGTCAACAGAATTTTCAAATGCAATCTGAAGCTAAAAAGATACGATTTTTATTTAAGTGAAACCAGGATTGGCCAAGTTATTTTTGCAAGAGAATCTGGACAGATACAGCTCGAATTTGATCATGGAAGAAACCCTAATTTTCATCTATAGAAGGAGGCTCAAGGCAGAAGACTTTGTTATCGAAAATCAGTAAAAGAGTCATAAACTTCTAGAGGCAAACACTCGAGTTTTCAGTGAGGTTAATTGTGAGTATCAGCTTTCCAGAAGCAAGTACTCTTGTTTTTCGTTCCCTTGTGTCAGATCTATATTGTTAAAGTAGAGTCTACAATCTGAAGAATCAGAAGAAGTAGCAGGTGACTTAGCAATTAGATTCAAGGTGTTGAAATCCCTTCTGCAATATGGGGTTGTCAGATTGGTAGGAGAAGACTTGACTTGTGAAGTCAAGGTGATGTGTTCCTCAAAAGTCTAGGATTGTTAGACTGTTTGTGTAACACCCCGAGTTTAAAACACAGCGCGAGTGTATTTTTTTTTTAAAACCAAAATAAATAAAAGAATTTTTTTCAATTTACTTCAGAATGATTAAAATCAATTCAAATTAAACATCGTTCGACGTCGTAATCCAAAATAGAGAAGTAATTAAATAATTACATCACGATTAATCAAGTAAATTATTTTTGGGAATTTAATTCTTCAAAATATATCAAAATAAAGATACATCCAACAGCTGTATCCTGGACCCACCAAAATATTATCAGAGTGCGGAAAAATATTTGCAGAAAAGTTATACACTAATTCCCAAAATAACCAATTACATTCCCCAAACTCAAGACCCTATACAAAAGTCTAGTCTGATCATGCACTAAGCTACAGTAGCAAGTAATTTCCACCGCCTCCTCCACAAGTCTCGTCTTCACCCCAGTGGTCCGTCCCTCTACGTTGTCCACGAATACTCCGTACGTGAAGATCAGGGGAAACTAACGACGTCTCTGTCGTTAGTGTAACCGTCGGTGGGACGGGTTTGGGTATCATCTGAGGGCAAAGCCTAATTTTCCACAATAATAGTAAAGGGTCACCGACCGAAATTAACAAATAACACATAGCACTTATATCAACAGTAACAATTATAACCATGGCATATCATATAACAATGATGATAAATAAGGATGCTCATTTTGAAATTTCATGACATGTATTGTTGGAACCAAGTTGGTTCTAAGTACTTAGGATTTTTTATGCTTACAAATGTACTCTATGTAAACTTATTTTGTACTTTGAATTATTAAGTTAAATGCCCCAGAAAATGAAGGAATCAGAAACAGTGATCAAAGGATTCCAGAAAAATGAATTCTGGAATGACCAGAAGATACTCCAGGAATGTCAAAACATGACCAGAAGATATCTTTGATGGCCCAGATCAGAAGGAATAAAAATCAGAATGAAACATGGATCATACCATTGGAAAGCCTGCCAGAAGGAGAGTTGTTCCAAATAAACAGGAATCAAATATCAATTTTATTCCAGAAGTTATTCTGACTAGAAGGTGGCCTGGCAGTGAAAAATTACACTACCCAGACTTGTTCCAGACTCAACCAGAAGCTATGTTTAAGGGTCCAAAACAAGAGAATCAATCCAGATATGACCCAGACCATAAGATAGCATGATTCAGGGCATGAAACTAAGTCATGACAAGAAAGAAATGATTTCCAGAATGATCCAGACCTGATCTAAAATCAAAGGTAAAATGCCCAGACTGAAATATTTATTGTCCAGATTTAATTTCAATTTAATCCAGACCAAAGTCCAGAATTAGTCCAGATCAGTGGTTCAGAATTAATTATTTGGTCCAGTGATAGTCCAGATCAGAAAATCAGACCATGGCCCAGTGTTGGCCGAAATCAGAGGAACAGGATGTGCAAGTCCAGAAATGGCCGAGTCCAGAAGATTTCAGCATATCAGGCGCACATCCAGGCTGGCCGAAATCAGAAGATCAAAGGGTCAGGGAGTGTGGTCCAGGGATGGCCGAATTCAGAGGATCACAGCATAGCAATTAGTCTGGTTCAGATGTGGACTAGCACAGGAAAATCTGATGGTCCAGAATTGATCAACGATGGAGATTTCAATTTATTTTGATCAAAGTATTAAAAAGATTTATTACAAAAATAAAGTGAGGTGTTGTGGAATTCAGGAGCATTGGCGGGAACAACCAACAGATTTAATTGGCCAGTTATTTTGAAAGGAAATCTGAAGATATGTTTTTTATTTATATGAAGCCCAATTGGTCAAGTTATTTTTATAGAGAATCCAGCAAGATTCAGCTCGAATTTAAGCATTGGAAGAGGCCCAAATCTGCATCTATAAAAGGAGGCTCAAGGCAGAATACTCAAGCATCGAAAAAAATCACAAAAGAGTCATACACTTCCAAAGCAACCACTCTCAAATTTTCATATAAGTCAATTGTGAGTTTCAGCTTTCAAGAAGCAAGTACTCGGTTATTTTCTTTCCACTGTGGCAAATCTAAGTTGTTGAAGTAGAGTCTACAATCTGAGGGAGTCAGTAGAGGTAGCAGGTTACTTGGCAATTAGATAGGGTTGTATCTAAGTTGTTGAAGTAGAGTCTACAAATTGAGGGATTCAGAAAGGGTAGCAAGGTACTTAGCAATTAGATTCATAGTGTTGTGAATTCTTCTACAATCTGGATTGTCAGATTGGCTAAAGACAGGAGCTGCATTCCTCAAAGAAGTCTAGGATTGTTAGACTGTTTGAGAAGACTGACTTGGAGGGTTAGTAGCAAGGTTGTAATTCAAGGTTTGAATTAGTGAAATCCTTCAAGGTGAAGGGACTGGACGTAGCCTCGTTAACGGTGAACCAATATAAAAACTGTGAGTTTTATTTTTACTTTTATCCGCTGCTAACTCTGTTTTTAATTATACATCAAGTTTTGTTTCAAAAGTATAAAAACAGGAAAAGTATACAAGTTAAGTCAAACACAATTCAACCCCCCTTCTCGTGTTTGCACCTTCATGTATGCCTTTTCAAACAGCAACCAATTAATATGGAAAACATGTTGTAAGTACAACCATCAATTCAGCAATCACAACCATTCATCAGAAATTCAGATTTTATAAGATACTTACACACATCAATTTCCAATCATCAACATATATCCACATCATGACCCACCGGTCAACCACCTCGATGCAATATGTATATGCTCATGTACTCAACTTCTTGGAATTACCAAGGTGCGGTCGCTCACAGACCAGCACACGTGCGGTCGCTCACAGACCAGCACACGTGCGGTCGCTCACAGACCAGCACGATTTTCATATGTTAGACTTTAATGGCCAACATGACCATGGTGCAATCTCTCACAGATCAGCACCAGTGCAGTCGCTCAATAGACCAGCACTCGTGCAGTCGCTCAACAGACCAGCACGTTTCACATATACCAAGGTACAGTCGCTCACAGACCAGTACCAGTACAGTCGCTCAACAGACCAGCACTCATGCAGTCGCTCAACAGACCAGCACTCATGCAGTCGCTCAACAGACCAGCACGTTTTGCGCATATCAAGGTACAGTCACTCACATAGCAGTACCATTGCAGTCGTTCAACAGACCAGCACTCGTGCAGTCGCTCAACAGACCAGCACGTTTTGCGCATATCAAGGTACAATCGCTCACATACCAGTACCAGTGCAGTCGCTCAACAGACCAGCACTCGTGCAGTCGCTCAACAGACCAGCACGTTTTACGTATTACTCTGTGGCCCATTGCAGTTACCACCTGACTATGCAATGCATGAACATGCAATGTTTTCTCTTCATTGAAAATAATATGCAAACATCAGCAAAATTCTGCCTTTCCATCATTTCCCCAAAACCATCTCAACCCAAATAATTTCATTATCATCACATCAATAAAAACATTCAAGCACCTCATCATTACCACTTCACACTATCTCAAAAACTCCATTTTTATTTATCACAAGTCTTCCCAATGTTTCCCCAACTCTTAAAGTTCATAAAACAGTGTTTAAAACTGAAATTTATGGAAAACCGAATCTGTATTCGAATACAGAAGCTAAAACAGTGCAGAATCAACACTCTGTATTCGAATACAGCTTCCTTGTATTCGAATACAGAAGCTACAACGGTGTAAACTCAGCATTTTTCACAGCATCAATAAAGAACTCCAGAACCTCATTATCACCACCTCAAACCATCTCAAAAACACCATTTTAATTCATCACAAACATTCCCAATATTTTCCCAACTCTTTAAGTTCATAAACCATTGTTTAAAACTGAAATTTTTGAAAAAAAAACAAGCTGTATTCGAATACAGAGGCAAAAACAGTGAAAATCAGCATTCTGTATTCGAATACGAGGCTGTCGTAGTCGAATACAGATGCGAATATAGTGGCAAAAATTGCAGTCCTGTATTCGAATACGACAGGGTCGTAGCCGAATACAGAGGCTAAGTCAGAAGCAGAAATTTCTTATCTGTATTCGAATACAGAGGCTCGTATTCGAATACAAGTTCAAAAATTTGAATAAAACTGAAGTTTTGCAGGCTGTATTCGAATACACTCATGCCGTATTCGAATACACCTTCGAATTCAGTGAAAATTCACAGAAAACTTCAACACGTTTTCAAATTCTTTTCTTTGAAAAACCAACACAACACCAAAATAAAATCACCATTCTTTTGAAACCACAAAACTCAAAACGTTTTTCATCAACAACAGATTTTCTAGAAAACACCTTTACCCAGTTAAATCCTTCTCCTTTAAAAATCACCCTCAACATGATCAACAACAGATTTTTAACAACACAACAGAAAACAGAATCATCAACACCAGAATCACCTCACTGTTTTTCTTTAACCACAAAAATCAAAACATTTTTCATCAACAACAGATTTTCCAGAAAACACTTCCACCATTTTAAATCCTTTTCTTTTGAAAACCATCATCAACACCAGATTGTTTTCAACATAACAGAAACAGAATCACCAACACCAGAACATCATCACAGTTTTGCTTAAACCACCCAAAACAGAATGTCAACCACAACAAAACAGACATTTTTAACGTTTACATTTTGATCATTTCTCAAAACAACATGCAAAGTATTTTCCAGTATTCTTACACAACCAAAACAACATGCAAAGCATTTTCCAGTATTCCCACACAACCAAAACAGCAATGTTATATCAGCCAAAACAGCAACATCACAGAATCATCAAACATCAAGAGGATGCATTTTTCGTATTTTATAACAACATGCACAATAGTTTCGTTTTTCAAACCAGAAACTAAAATATGATCACACATCAAACATGCATTTACATCCCTAAAATGCAAACTAGAAAGTGGAAGGTGCCCTTTACCTCTATTACGTTTCTGCTCCCGTTCACGTTTTCGCGACAAAAGTCGGCGAAGTTTCCGTTTGCGTTTGCCGCTACCAAAGTGGGTTCTCTAGCTCCGTAATGAGGAGAGGAACAACTTTTGTTCTTGGTATTTGGTGGTTTGATGCTTGGATTTCCAAGTAATCTCACTTTTGAGCAACTCTCTTTGTTTTTTTTTTCTATAAACGTGAAACAGAATGGGAAGAAGAAGAAGAAATTTACTGTTTCATGCAGTAAGGAGGAGAATTGTGTTTGTTTTCTGCCTTTGTTCTTGCCACTCCCTCATATATATAGGCACATAAATGTGCCACCTCATCCATCAATAACATTATAATATTGTTTGACCCTCTAGTACTTAACCAGTCTCGTCGAAATTAGCAGATAACATCTTAATTAACTGCCTGATAATTTAATTACTCGTAATTAAATTTAGTTTATTCTTCATCCAATAATTCTAATTCAACCTCCAAAATAAATATTTATATATATGTTTTTACACCAAAAATATACATATATCAAATATTTTACAATTATTCCCCAAAATACACTTAATATTAAATCCATAATTTTAATTTAAAATTTAGGGGTCTTACAGTTTGGGAAGACTGACTTGGAGGGTCGGTAGTGCTGTTGTAATTTAAAGGTTTTGAACTAGTGAAAAAATCCTTAAAGGTGAAGGGACTAGATGTAACCTAGTTAATGATGAACCAGGATAAATCTTTGTGTTGATTATTTTACTTTATCCACTGCTAATTCTGCTTGCTTATATATCAGATTTTAAATATCAAAAACACAAAAAAAAAATTCAAGTATTACAAACACAATTCAACCCTCCTTCTCGTGTTTCCACCTTCACTTATTTGATACTAATATTTAGATACTCTATTTTTTTTTCTTTGTTTCATTGCGAGTAAAATTGATAATTTTTTATATATATTAATAAAATATTGTTTGTGTATTTAAGTTTATGGAGCTATTTGTTGTAGGTTTTTCTAAAAATGATTTTTATAGTATTATTTCTTTTTGTTAAATGAGTTTACTGACAAAATTACACAACCATAAACATAATCAAAGAGCAAAACAAGCACACACAAACAAAAACAAAAAAAGTAAAACTAACACCCGAGCCCTTTGATTTAAGCAAACTCCACGACAAGATTTTGACAAAATCCATTAGAAGATTCATGTTGCACGCCAACCACAACATTTAAATACTTACAGACTTTTCTGCCACTTGAACTCAATTCACAGAATTGGTAAGCATGATTCAAAGACAACATAATTTAGATCAGACTTATTAAAATATAATATTTATTTTATTGTATAGATCATGATCCAACAAGCATATATTTTTATCTTTATTATGTACACAATCAACTCACTATAAAAGACCATCTTTAATTTACACATCCGCTCACGCATCCAAAAGCTTGCAAGACACTTTCTTAACTTCAGATTGTTTGCCATAAAAGCAATTAATAAACAGAAGCACATAAGACAAACTACACAAAAAAACTGGTTTTGCGGGCAATGATTATTATATATTTAGATATGTACTTAAAATTAGTGTCCTATATATTTTTATTAAGATTCAATAATTTTGATGGATCTTAATGATATATTAAATTATTTTATATTTATGTAAAATTTTATAAAATATAATATATATATATATATATATATATTTACAATAATCAACTATTATATTTGATAAAATTCAATATCCATAATGAATAAGTAGAGTAACTTTGTTGAATATCTTAAAAGTGCACTACTAACGTCCAACCAACACAAAATTGCCTCTCACCCTTGTCCAAAGAATAGACGATCAAAGAATAAATGTTGAATCGACTTATGCATATTAGAGACACATAATTTAAAATCAGACCATAACAATTCACATATTTGACAAGATTATCCTTTATAGACAATCTATTATTCAACAATCCCCACGCAAATAAAAAGACTTTTAACGAAACCGTTTTATTCCATACAACTACATAATAAAGAGAAATATTGCGCTCTATGTTGTTCATCAATACATTATATGCTTCCTTGATAGAATAATCATCATTGTGGGCATTATTCCATACTTATTTATCCTCGACATCAACCTACAAAGAAATACACTCTCCCACCAAATTCTCTTCCCACTAATAAAAGTTCAATTATGGAAAACAAAAGGCAACATTGAATGTTGTGGGAGTCCCACAAGATCAGCATAAAACTGTATAAGGAAAACAAAGCTCAATTATGGAACATTGATATTATGTGAGTTTCTTTTTCCATCCACTACACAGCCGGAAGAAACAGTTTTTTTTACTCTCCAGATGTATACTTCTGAACAAAAAAAATTTTTTGCCCTCCATATGTGTACTTCGAGTCGGGGCTGTGATTTTTCAAGTACATATGGGATAAAAGTATCTATTGTCAAAAAACTTATGGGGTCAGTACAATACAATGCTGTCATGGACCTCATACTGAAAATCTAATGGTTCGAATCAAAACTTTATATAGCCATATCCAACTCCTAATAAAGGGTAGCCAAAACCTCTAGCACCAAATCTTTTTTTTAGACGAAATGGTTAATATTACCAGAAACTCATACACAACTGCTATGTACCAGATTCAAACTCGAAACATAATGTTCAATTTAATAATATCAACATTTTTGCCACTTGAGCTAGGAGACACCGCTGAAAAAGCTTTAATGACAGTGTCACATGTGTAAAACATACTGCATACTATTATTAATATTATTATTGGCTTTTTTTTTTGTTTCTTTTGGGATGGTCCTCTTATGCACTTTAGATAGTGGATGTCTTACAAGATAACAAGACTGGCTTTATCATGTGGTAAATTTTAAACGTTACAGGCTCATGCTACGACACAAGCAACATTAAATGTTGTGAGCATCAGTACTCTCCTACAGTAAGCAGCAATCAGATAGAAGATATGTTGTAATACACAGCCATTTTCTGGCCAAAATATTAGTAGAGTAGGGTAGAATAAAATGATCAAATCATTGTTCAGAATACAAACTACAAGATATTCACACCATTTTGACTGCACTAAAGAGTTTTGATTCAAACCAGAAGAGAAGGCAGGATGTTAAAATGATTGGAATCATACATGTCACACCATTGGCTCGAAGGCACCATGTCTCACACAAGTAACAAAGGTCGTGTAATATTTTGGCGTTCCCCTTCCTTCATGACTCGGACAACACCAAGCGAAAAGGACCCCATCTAAGAAGGAACCAAATAATCATCACAAAGAAGCCAAGTCCAGGATTTAGGAGGACAATTACACTATGTGGAAAGACAGATTGAATATAAGCAAACACTTGGACAACTACTCATTTCCTAAGTTTAAAGAACCATCTTTCATTAACTTTAAGCTCAAGCTATTGAATCTCCCACGCGAATAATGCCGAGAAGCTTTTCTCCAATCTGTTCCAGTTTTCATCATAGCCACAAATTCATCATAGCTGATTCGTCCATCCTGTAATTTTTCAAGAGTTTAAGATGGTATGATTCCCTAATCATGACTACATGTAAATAAAAACTGTCGACTATTCACCTTGTCTGTATCTACTTCTTGGAAAATATCATTTGCTACATCTGTACAGTCATCAGTTCCATCTTCCATCAAGGCATTCCGTAGCTCATCTGGTTCAATATATCCATTTCCATCCTTGTCAAAATAGGAGAAGGCCTTGTGAAGATGCTCGTCATTAGCCATCCTTTTTAAATGAAGGGAAACGGCAACAAATTCTCCATAGTCTAGCGTTCCCTTGCCATTATTATCTACCTGATGTCACAAACAATGACCAAAAGACAAAACAAGAAGTCAAGAACAATTTCAAGCTGGAACGTTATACTTTTAGTAACCATTAATTCAGTCAATTCACACATGATTTGAAAATTAATATGAAAATAGAGCATAGAAAAGGAATGAAAAAATCAACAGTTTGAAAGAGAACCAAAAAGGCCCTCATATTAGAATGATCCAACTGAACAAGCTTACAAGTGGCAAGCTTAGACACAGTAAGCTAGAGGAACAAGGGAAAATTGAGAATACTCACAGCTTCAATAAACATCTGAACTTCAGACTCAGCAAGTTGAGACCCAGAGTTTCGGAATCCAACTTTTAGTTCTTCAATGGAAACAATACCATCATTATCAGTATCCATCTTCTTGAACATCTCTTTGATGTCTTCAACTTCTTCATTCGATAAGAAATCAGCAATGACCTGTTTTCAACTTTACAATCTTAGTTCAAATATACAGTAAAATGCATATACTAAAGATATCACCAGATGCAGTGAACCAACCCTAAGGGCTTTTCTTTTGAATCGATTCATCATTGAGAATTGTTTAAGCCTTGACTTGACAACATCTCCAAGAGGAACATTTGGAGCCTTCTTAGCATTTTGGAGCCAGGGATGCTCTGCAAGACAAGAAAAGGAAAACATCATGAAGCTCATGCATTTATTTTGATAAGTTCTTAATATAATCACCATAAATGATTTCTAATTATTATTTAATACTACACAAACCTATCTCCTTCAACCATTCACTTTGTTTCCCTATCTATGTTTTTGACTTATTGTTAAAAGAAAACGTTAGAAAGGAAAAAAGGATTTCCGGGATTTAAAATATAAATAAAATAATCATAAATCAAGTCTGATTATGAAAATAGCTTAACTATTAAAACTCGCAAAGGAGATAATTTTCAGAGTTCTTTACATGCTTTCTATTTAAAAGATATAAAATAAACATCACTTCATTTCAGTGCTGAAACTTACAGCATGCAACTGATTTTTTGAATATTACGACAATGGAAAGTCATGAACATACCAAGCACTTGTTTGGCCGTTAATCGAAGCTTAGGGTCTGGTTCTAACATTTGCTTAACAAGACTTTTAGCACTTTCAGAAATACTGGGCCAAGGTTCCCGTTTGAAATCTATAAGCCCTCGAAGAATAGCTTGTGCAACTCCTTGCTCAGATTCTGCATTAGAATTGACATGAAGCTAATATAATAAGATTTTGTATGAGCTGATGAAATAATAATAATAATAATAATAATAATAATAATAATAAATCCAAATTCAAAAGCACAAAACAAGTGATAGACATGAACTAAAAGGAAATACAACTTTTCAGATAAACAATGTGGCCAACAAGCATTAGTATGCGTCAGCCTCACTCACACTAAAACAAAAAGAAAAAATACAGATTACATGGGCACACATGAATACTCAAAGCATTATAGGAATATATAGATTTATGAATGTAATTACCAGCCCAAAATGGGGGAACACCACACAATAAGATATAGAGTATCACTCCTGCACTCCATATATCTATTTCAGGTCCATAGCTCCTCTTGAGCACCTCTGGAGCCATATAATATGGACTTCCAACAATTTCTGAGAATTTCTCACCTGGAAATTTGAATAAAACGCACATGACAATTATGGCAAATAAGTCAGATACTGTAAGAAATGAAAAGAGATTTAAACATAATGATGAAAAATGAGTAGAGAAAGCAATAAAATGTTCTATTATAAGATGGCAAATCATCAACAACGTAGGGTATATGCTCAATCCAATTTAATTTGTAGCGCTGAAGTAAACAGAAATGCTGTGTTTTGCAAGAAAATAAGCCTACATTAGAGGTTGTCTGGTTTGGTTTGTTTTCTGTTTTATATTTCAATTGATATGTTCTCAATATAATTGTTGGGAAGTATAGTCTATTTTAGTGCCATATATATTATGTTTTATAGCTTTCATATAACATAATAGGCTTCCTTGTTTTATTATTTCCTTTTCAATATAATTTGAATCCTTTCCAATATTAAAATAGTAAATCTTGTGTGTGTACTGTATAGTCGATAACTAACAAAAATATTTTCTCATCTCAATAATTAATATCAAAATACCTACATTGGTTTCACTTTGTTTTTATTTTCAAAATTTCGTGGAGGATATAGTGAAAACAATTCAGCTATTGAGTTGAATATTATTCTTCTAAATTTAAAAATTGTTTGCAATATCAAATTCTGAAAAAATTAACAAATTTAAAATGCTAAAAAAATTGTGTAATGGTAATTTAAAACGGATTTTTAAAAAATATAAATAAATCATATACAAACTAGCAATAAAAATCAAATTCTTCTCTTACCAATTACAATTATTGAACAAATATCAGTTGGGAAGTGTAGCAAATATGAAGAAACCTTGCAAAAATTTAGAAGATCTTTCAAAAAATTACTTTAGAAATCAGAAATTTTTTGAGTGAACCCAAAAGTTAACCACATTTTGGGAAAAAGTGAAAATGAGAAGTGGACAAAGTCCTTTCTCCATCTTCGTTGATGGATTTAGCAGAGCAAGAAAAGGGAAGCAGTTACATTCCTGCATCGATCACAATCAGAAGGAAAGGGAACTGAGGAAGAATAGACTGGGCTGGGACATCTGTAGTTATTAGAAGAGAAGTTTTTGTCACAGAACAAAAAAAGGAAAATTGGAAGAAAGGATTTGCTTTCATTATAAAACTTCCCATTAGTGAAATCGTTTATTTAGTTACACAATTGCCACTGTCTATTTTTTACTGTTGAGATCAGAAAACTATTTTTCTTCCCAATTTTAGCACTATAGTTTTGAGAACAGTTTTAGAACTTGTAGTAAAAAACACCAAATAAATGTTTTTCTTTTTTATTGTAAAAAATGGAAGTGTATTTTTAAGACCTTAATATTTTGTTGTTCTCAATATTTTTCCTTTACAAAAAATTGTAATAGGACATCAGAATGAAAACAAGTCGGTACTTGTGGTTAAAATGAAAACAAGAAAAAAAACAAAAAACCTCCTTAGTGGCTGAACCACAACATGTACTTTCTTTTCAATTAATAAAGCAGCATTCTGAAGCTGCTAATCATTTTTTTTTAAGCATCTTAGATTTTGGGACTAAATAAATCCTAAAAAATCTGCCTCATAAAGTGTAAGGTGAGGATTGCCTAATTTTCATAAGCTCCATTTTCACCATATGATCAAGCAATGTGCAACTTAGCCATTTATCCAATACATCCCCGACGCCGAAGATTATTGTGCCTAGTGCATGGACAATACAAATGATTCAATAGCAGATATATGATAGACCCTGATACCATCTTAGATTTGAGACCTAACTCAACCATGCTAAACAGACTAATAAGGAAAGGATTGCCGAAATTTTATAAGATTTATTTAGGCAATAACTTTAGGCAATGTGGAACTCGGGCTTCTCTCCAATAAAGTGACAAACAGGTAATGCATAATATGAAACAAAGATGCCATACTATTTATGCACTACATAGTTTTTTCAATTTATAATGATTAAGTAGAGAGAAACAAGACTAACTATAATACCACTAACTATAAACCAGGATGTAGTGTTACAATAACCTAAGAGATCTATTTACACTACAAGTTAAATCAAGAACAATTCCTAGCAATGTTGTCTAATAGCTGCTATAGTGTTATATTGTAGTGATATTGGAAGAAATCGCTTATTCCGCAATATGCTATTTAGTACAAAGTGTTGACAAATAGTAGCGCTATAACACTATAGCGTAGTGGAACTGGAAAAAACAGCTATTTTCAGCGATCCACGATTGACAACGTTGATTCCTACTAGCACAAGCACAATCCCATTGCAAATAATCCTAATGTATTCTAACACTTCTCTCCACCCAATACCTTAACCTCCAAAAGTGTACAATGTTCTCAAAATCCTTCGACGATCAAGGCTACATAAAGCTACTCCAAAGCAAGACAACCAAACATGCTTAATGGAGCCAGAAGAACAGCGATTCAACAGCCAATTGGAGCTAATTCAAGCAAAACATAAGCAGAACAACGATCACACACAACACCGTCGCCATAAAGTCATTGACCAAACTTTGCCAGAAACTGTCAAAGAGCAGTCCTCCAGCCTTGCCATAAAAAAAAAAAAAAGAACCGCAGCCACCCAAATGCTATCAGCAATGATAAGTTTTCTTCTTAAACACCAGTTTACACAACTGAACTCCATTAAATTCAAATACTAATAGTGTTGAGTTTGCCGCTGGGGAATTCACACAAAAGGGAACCAAGAATTCTCGACGAATGTCAAGTGTTAGTCCTGCTAGTACTAGCCCACTAACAGCTATAATTTATTCTAACAATAACGGTAAAAACAGAACAGCTACAATAAACATACAATGTTACTGTCACTTATCATGGATCTAAATCAATTATGGCAACTCCTAGTTCAGCAACAAAAAAGACCACTTCATACTTTATTGCACAAAAGGGTTTGGAGGGAAGGGATAGTAAAAAGAATGATATATTTGGACTAGCAAAGACATAAGCTTAATCTAACACAAAAACAAAGCAATGCAGAGATTTGCTGATTTTTCATTATCAGATTAGACCTAGATCCAAGACGGGCTTCACATTTCCAGGTATTCGTATCAAAGTAAAAAGAAATGTTCAGAATCTGGGATTTAAAGACAGTGAAGAAATTTAAGCTTATGAAAATAAAATGCCAACAAATCATCTAACTTTCCCTTTTACTTGGCAGACGCATAATGTAGACCATATAAAACTTAACCCTATCCAGTATGCTAGAGTAGACTACACAGGCATCACAAACACTAGACCCACCAACCAATTGCAGCGCTCATTATCAATCAAGCAGAAATTTCAACAGTAGACCCTATAACTACCTACAATCAAACATTTCTAATTTAGGCTACTTCAAATTTCAAACTGAACTCACACACTAAACTTCAATCCCAAATAACTAACAAACCAACGCCTCATCAAACGGTTCAACATTAAAAAAATCTCTCCCCTAAACCTCAGATTCAAGTCCATACCTGGCTTAAAAAATATGGAGAGCCCAAAATCAATTGCTTTAAGAGGCGAATTCTCCTTCTTGTTAGCAAACAAGAAATTCTCCGGCTTAAGGTCACGATGAATCACTCCATGCTTATGACAAAGCTGCACCACCTCCACAATAGTCCTCGCAACTGCCGCAGCGGCACGCTCCGTGTAATGACCACGCGCAACGATCCGATCAAAGAGCTCACCACCCTCACAAAGCTCCATAACAAGATGAACAGCATTATCATCTTCACAAGCCTCACGAAGTGTCACAATACTCGAACTCTTCGGCAAGTGGCGCATAATAGCAACCTCACGGCGAACATCGTCAACATCAACGGCGGTCCTAAGCTTCCTCTTCGAAATACTCTTACAAGCTAGAAGCTCCCTCGTGTCACGGTCGATGCAAAGGTACGTCACGCCGAATTCACCACGGCCGAGTTCACGGTCGACCAGATATTTATCCTCCATGTTATCCTTCGCCGCGCCGCCGAGAACGGTGACCGGCGGCGGCTGTTTTTTGTTAACGCCGTGATTTTCACCTCCGGTGCGTTTGGCGTGATCGTGACCGGAGAAACTTGATTTGACATCTTCGCGAGCTACGGCGGCCGGAGATCTGCAGCAGTTACCCATGGGAGAAGGGAACTGTGGTGGATCGCGAAGGGGGGGAGGTTGGGATGTTTTTTATGAAGAGTAGCTAGGGTTTCACATGACAATGTAGAAACCCTAACCCTAGAATGTGAATTTTTTTAAAAAGAGTGTGAAGTTGAAATTGAAGGTGATGATGGAAGATGAAGAAAGGAGTGAGTGAATGTGATAGAAAATAGAAATCAAGTAGAGAGAGTGAGAAGACAGTGTAAATCACAGTGTGTGTGAGGGTGTACGGTAACGCCTGGGGATGCGGCTTCAACCAGTAAGGTAGTGTTTTTGCCTTTTTGGTGTATATATTTTAATTTTTTTTAATTGATATATTTAATTTTTTATTCAGATTATTACTTGTTATCAATTGATAAATGTTAAATGAGTTTCTTTTTTTTTTAATAACTTTCCTTCTTTTAATAAAACTCGTGTATCAAACTACCTTTATTGGACTTTTTTTTAGTACAATCCTTTATTGGTCTGTTGGTCAAAAAACAAAAATTACCTTTATTGGACTTAAGCAATAAATAACATGTTTTACCTAAATAGTTTTGCTAGTTTAGTTTTTTTTTATTTCTTTAATGAGTTTATCTAATTTAATTCAAATTGATCAAAGTTTAATGTAATTTGGAATACTAATAACTTTTTATAAAAAAGAATAATTAATACAGTAAAATAAAGAACAATTAAAAACAAAAAGATTTTACTTCAATCCGCAAGTTTATATGGGTGTAAATATGTGCTCTCAATCCTAAAAAAAATTTTTTTTTTTATTTTTAGAACATTTCTAAAGCTAAATAGACACGTAAAACTCGTTAGAAGAAGACATATTCACCCTTCTTAGAATATCATATGCTAAGTTAGAAAAAAAGATATTATTAGGCTCATCAAATTAAATCAAAGTATCAAATACAATTGATAACCTCCATAGGAATATATTGTTGTACTTCATTCAACTCCCAACTATTATTGTTATTCCAATACTAAATAATTAACAATTTTACTAATCTTGTTCAACGAGATATCCACCAAAACATGGTCAATGATTACTCTGAGAAGAGGTACCCAATGATTCATCCAAAAGTTGGCTTAAATAGTATTACCAACCCACCAAAAATAACTATCATTGAAGGTATCCTAAAGTGAGGTGATATTTTTCTAAAAATTAGAACTAGATTTGGAAATTGGGATATTAGGGACCTCTAATACACCTCCAATATACTTATTGCGCACAATTTTCACCCAAAGATTCTCAAGAGTCAATATCACTAGCAAATCAAAGACTAAGATCACGCAACAACTGCTTAGGGAAACAAATTTTCCTCTCAGACCTCAATCTCATGAGTTCTAAAAAACCTACATCTGTGAAAAATATGAGAGTTTAATTTTCGATCATCGACCATTTATCATTTGTGTCAATCCAGTGAAACTTCAATGACAAATTTATACCACCTTATTCATATTCATCTTTTTTATCTAATATATCCCCGATCGAAAGTCAAAAACTAATTTTTCTTTTTTGAAACACAAAAATTCATTTAAAGAGTTGTTGTCTCTCAAAAAATGTTATTCCATTCATGCTACTTAGAGCACAAAGTAATGACCACATGCTTATGTACCTAGCTGTTTAGCGTTAGTTATTCATATTAATTTTCAAATGACATCTTTGGTAACATTTATATTTTTCTTTAGTTGATGCACACCCAAATTAATTTAGATATCACCATAGTTAAATTAATTTTGCGAGATAGTTGCCTTGTTATGTATGTAAGAATTAAAGAATTGAAAAATTTCAACCCAACAATGTCTGTCTATCTTTGTTTAGTACCCTTTGATTTAAGTTCGGTAAATCTTGGCATGCCTATATGGTCCATAGTGAAATTTCGTTTAATTTGAACTTAGAGTCGTTACTGTTTATGTTTTTCCCGTTTTGTTTGTTGTCACTTCTTGAAAAATAGTGCAGAGATCTGATTCGTTATTTCTTTTTCTTCTTCATTGTTAATTGAACCTACCTGGCAAAAATACGTACAATGTTGCTTACTATTAAATTGTTGGTGGACATGGTGAATTCTTGTTATGTGACGACATTAATAATTGAGACTATGTACTAGTTATCAAGTGAAGAAAAGTTATGTTCATTAATTCCTCTGATAAAAAAAGGATTTTATATATATATATATATATGTTCTCTTTTTTAAAGTCAACATATTTCATATTAAAAAATATATACTAAAATATTTTACTTTTTTTTAGACCTTTAGAAGGTTACATCTTCGTCATACGACTTCATAAAAGATGATTTGTTTTTCAATAGAATATCGCATCCCCAATGTGACCATCTATGATTTTTTATTTTTTTTATAGATGATTGTATTCCGGAGATGCGACCTCCTACTATGTTATTGTTTTGTTAAAATAAAAAATAAATAAAATTGGAAGGTAGTAAATGGTCACATCCTGGAGAAAAAAATCATTCTTCAGGTAGCTGTTTGGCGGGAATGCGACCTTTTGAAAGTTCAAAAAGTAGAGTATTTTAGTATATATTTTCAACATGGAGTATATTGGTTAGTTTTTTTTAAACAAAGAGGAAATATATGTCTAAAAAATCCAATAAAAAATGATTTCGCATTAAAAATGTTTGGTGTATTCAAGATTGAAAATAAAGATAATGATGTGATAAATATCATTTGTTGAATATATGATAAAAAGAGAGATATAAATAAAATGATATATTAAATAGATATATAAAATTTGAAGTATATGTATATAATTATTGTTGACATCATAGGCAGACGTATTTATTGACTGCGTTGAGAATTTTGAGTATACAAACGACATTCTAGTATTTTAATATTGGAGCGTGCTTTTGGTTAAAGGGACATGTGCACAAGTCCTTAAAACAGAGGTGGTTTGGTGTCCTAAAAGTATTGGTAGTATCACCTAAAAATTATAAACGTAAATCTCAATCAATACTGTAATTAAATGGAATTTCAAACCATTACAATTGGGTATTTGTTAATTTCTAATGTAGTGCATTTTTTAGGAATTTTTTTTAGAATATTTAGAGCAATTATGTGTCATTGTATAAATTTTTAGTTTAGTTTGCCCTTTGTTATATGGAAAAGAGAAAAAATAAAAAATTGTACAAATTTAATTTTAGAACCACTTCAAACTCAAAATAATATATAATTATAATATTTATGTATTACATATTATATACTATATTAAAAAGATGGGTTAAATATTTAAAAGGAGAAAAAAAAAGATTTTTATTTGTTGCATAAAATTAAAAATCACTTATGCATCATATAAAAGGCAACAAGGCTGTTACATAATGAAGAAAAAAAACGGATATTAATGTCAAAGAGTCTCACATGAGAAAAGCAACAACACAATTTGGGGACATAAAATTGGAGAAAAGTGCCTCAAATTTAGAAATAATATTAATAAAGATTCCATAAAATTATTAATGTGATATTTAAAAATAATATACTTCTATTAATATTATTAGCAAGCTTGTATAGGGGGAGGAGCTGCGGTGCATCCCTAAAACCCTTGTATTTGTCTGTCTTTAGTAGATCTTGCAATTGAAATATCTTTTTACTATGTCTTAGTTTTAATTATAGTTTTATTTTATAGTTTTATTTTGGATTCTTATTGTCTATCTCAATTAAATTATTCTATTATTTTATTTTGATGTTTGGGATGACCAAGTCTATGCAAATGTTAATAATTAATTGACTAGTGAACAACTACAATTAATTGGTAGATCTATATGACAATTGAGATTATAATTCTTCTATGATAAAATATAGATATTAATCTTTCAATCATTCAACCTCGTGGTTCTTTATGCTTTCTTTTAATTATATTTTTTGTATGATCAATCATAGGATTAATTTAGGGAAAAAATATTACATCGAATGATCAATTTTTGTTAATAGTTTTAGAAGAGAGATTGATAATTGAGAGAACAAATAAGAATTCCTACAAAACTAGAATTTGAGGTATTGAGATTACAAGTGAAATCATAACCTTAAGTCATCTCTCAATTGAATTCAAATTTGTGTTGCTATTCTCATTTTAATTCTTGAGTTTTTGTTATCTTGAATCAATCATAATATTCATTAATCTAAATAATATAAAATCTCGATTAGTTTAATAATTATTAAATTAATCTATGTAGACATAAAAATCTTATATGCTACTACTTAACAAACAAATACACTAGAGGATTTTGTGCAACAGTATTCACTATTCACATTTGAAATTATGCAAACAAAAAATAACTAATTGATTTTAAAAAATTGAAAATAGATAATTTAGAGTATGCAATTAGATATTTTAGATATTATAGTTAAATATAGAATTTATATTAGTTAGAGTTTTATTTCAATTGATGTTTAGTTGGACTTTTTAGCTTTTAGACCTTTTACTTAGTAAAAGAAAAATATTTTTTAATTTTCTAGATAGTTCTCTTATTTTTTTCCTTTTTAGTTTAAAAAACACTAATTTAGTCAATCTTAGTAAGAAAGAGTCTATCAGTTGGTGCTTTTATTGAGTACTAAACATCTTTCTCAATGAATACTAAATGTAAACATCTTTCTCAATCGAGTTTTGAACCGTGATTTAATGCATTGTGAGAATTACTCCCTTATGTTAGATTCATCTCCCATTTTTTTTGATAAAGTAAAAGTTAAGAAGAGTTGGATTTTAAGAGCTCATCAAGATCAAGACAAACCTCATGACTCAAATAACATTGACAAATGTACTTATAAATCATCCACCAAAAAGGATACGAGTTCAAATTTGGGACATAATATTCATCCAAACAATATGACATTATGTCGGTTGAACTAGAATTTAAAGAGCAATGTTTAGAAACTTTAATACTCTTATACTTATTTATTTTAATATTAGGATCATGCATTATATTATATCCGTCAATTATTTGTTGGTTTTTTGTTTTTAATAATATTTATTAGCTTAATATGATCCAGTTGTTAACAATTTCAAATGTTTTAAACATAAATTACGAGCATGTTAATTTTATGATATATATGCTGATCTTATTTACATTAATTAATGTTTTAGTCATATGTTGTATGACTATATAAGGTTTAATATTTTTTTCAATTAAGCTTATGATATATTATTTGACGTAATCCTTTAAAAAAAAAATATTATTTGAGGTAATTTAAATATATAATGATGTATCATTCAAAATTGAATCACTTTCTTCCGATTTAAATTGCGCTTCATGAGATTAGATTTTTTTAGGAAATAATCAAACTCAATTGAATCATATGTTAATTTTAATTTTGGGATCATATGACTAAAAAAAAAAAAATTAAAGAAACTCATTCATTCGAAATATTATTCAAAGGGACCTTCTTGTCTGTCTTCTTTCTGTGTTTGTTTCTGTCAAAAGACCAATGTGAGTGGGTTCATGGGACATCTCTACCAACCACATAGCTTTTCATCTTCTATTCCTCAAATGTTACTTGTTTAAATGCTTGTTTTAGAAGCTGCACATATTTGTCACAGTCTTATATCACAATCTAAACAAAAGGAGTAAATGAGTAGTTTAGTACTTATAAATTTTAAAAATAGGTCGATTTAGTCCCATAAATTTGTAAAATAATAATTAAATTTTTTTTCTTTCAAATTTAACATCACAATTTTAAATGTTATATTTTTTGTAATTGAATTTTAAATATTATATGTCTGTCTTATATAGCAAGATACTATTCAAGTTAGTACCTAGGTTTTTCACTTGTTATAATAGATGTTTGCTAAAGATATATAATCGGTGGAGGAACAAAATTGATTAATATTTTTTAATTTAATACACTAATTTACAATTTTATAAATTTAAATGACTAAATTGTGCTATCTTTTATGAATATAAAGTTGATGGTTAGACTGAGAAAGTTAAAGAATAAAATAATAATAAAAATTTATGAATTTATTTGTACTTTTAATAATATACTAACCATACTAACCGAACGAAAATTAAATTGCTTTATCGCTTCCATTAGAGACTGAAATATGCTTATTTTAGTCTAAAGAAAAACGTATAAAATTTTGAGCCCCAAAACTTTTTGTAACCGAGGTTTATTGTTATTTTAATGTGTCCTATATTAATTAAGGAACAAGAGCTATAATGATTCATTTTGTACTATTGTTTAATATTTCTTCTCATTGGAAACAGAAAACAAAAACAAGTGTTTAAAGAGCGAGACAGACATAGACAAAAAAAGGCCACATAAACAAATCTTATTCAGATTTGATTCTGATCTTATGAATATTTATTACTACCCTAAACTTAAAGCCATCACATGAATGGAATGAAAAATAATTAATAAGAGATTAGTGACTGGATAGTTAGAAGCTAGAAGCAGGGGCTATATACTAGCAGATTAAAACATTCACGAAATAAGGGAATTTTTGTGGTATTTGAAAAATAATTGTGCTCTTCGAAGAAGGAAGAAGGAAATATATAAATTGGTTTTTGAAATTGTAAATATCAGTTAAATTAATTTTTAAATTTTGTAGATTGGTACATATATTATTGAAATTTAAAATATTAATCAAAATTATCTATTACTAAATTTTTATCGTAAGATATTTTAATGAGGCACTGTAAGTGAATATGTGATTTATCAATGTTGATATCGTATTAATATTATTTTCACATTAACAAATTCGTCAATGATTTTTTGTCATCTCAAAGTCAAATTTGTGAACGAGTCACATATTTAATTAATATGTCACATCGTAGTTTCTAACTATAAAAGTTTAAATACTGTGGAAATCTGTCACTTTAATACGGTTGATTAAACATTATTTGTTTCCTAGAATAAGAGGAATTTGGTCATTATGTTGTCATCTATCCTCATTAGTTTATATCCTTTTCTGTTTATTCTAGTTTATGATGAGTTATTGTATTAATTGTATTTCTTTTTTGATGAGGATGGCTGAGTGTCTACCTCCTCTATATATTCCTACCATGTAACCATACTGTTCAATATATGAGAATACAACATTTCTATTCTCTGATTTATTACATGGTATCAGTAGCAAATCGATCCTTCCCATGACCAAATACGACATGGCTATAGAAATAGAAACCAACATACTCAAGGAGGACCACAATGGATCCTTCTCACCTCAAGTCAACGCCAATCATGGTGTAACATTAGAGAACACACGTATCTACCCATTACAGGACACAAACTGAATGAGAACAACTACCTTCAATGGTCACAATCAGTTTTGATGTTCATCAGTGGCAAAGGAAAAGATGAACATCTTACACGTAAAAAAGTTTCCCCTAAAACAGAAGATCCAACCTACAAAAACTGGAAGATCGAGAACAACATGGTCATGTCATGGCTAATAAATTCCATGACAAATGAAATAGGTGAGAATTTCTTGTTGTACACCACAACAAACGAAATTTGGAATGATGCAAGGGAATTTTACTCGAGTAAAGAAAACACATCAGCCATATTTGAGATTGAGACAACTTTGCAAGATTTGCGACAAGGAGATCTAACGGTCACATAGTTTTATAACTCTCTCATGCGTAAATGGCAGCAACTTGATGTGTTTGAAGAACATAGCTGGACTTGCTCTGCTGATTCCAAGAAATACAAGGAGATCGTTGAGAAGAAAATAATTTTTAAATTCTTGATGGGACTTAATAAGAACTTGGATGAAGTATGAGGAAGGATACTTGGAACCAAACATTTACCAAGTATTAGAGAAGTCTTCTCTGGAGTATGAATAGAAGAAAGTAGGAAGAAAGTGATGTTGGGAGAGTCCTCTACAATAGCTGCCATGGAAAATCAGTCAGCACTTGCTGCCCGAGGAGTCCACCATCATTCTGGAGATAATCGGTTGAAGAAGAATAGGCCATGGTGTGATCATTGTCAAAGAACTGGCCACGCTAAAGATACATGCTGGAAAATACATGGGAAACCTGCTGATTGGAAACCTTCAAAATCCACCATGGACAGGGAAAGTCGAGGCAATCATGTCTCAACTGAAGAAGTAAATCACACAGTTGCTCCCCAATCCACTCCATTTAGTCAAGAGCAAATTGAAGCCCTCCAACTGATGTTCTCTCAGATGTCCTCCCAAAATGGTATCAAAGTTGCATCATTAGCTCACAAAGGTAATTTATTAATTGCTTTTATTGCTGAAATTGGAAATCATAAGCCATGGATAGTTGATTCGGGTGCTTCACATCACATGACGGAGGATAAATCACTATTTCATCATTACAGTCCATGTTATGATGGACTATCTGTAAAAATTGTTGATGGTTCATTCTCTAAAGTAGCTGGTACAGGTTCGGTCACTCTGTCAAAAGATATAGAGTTAAAATATGTCCTACATGTTCCAAACTTGGATTGCATTTTGTTATCTGTCAATAAGCTTTCTAATGATCTTAATTGTGTTGCTAAATTTGCCTCAAAAATTTGTGTGAATTTTAGACTTTGGATTCGGGGAGGACGATTGACAGTGCTAAGGTTTGCTCAGGACTCTACCTTCTTCAAACAAATCATCCTCCTATAAGACAAACTCACAATGCAGCTTGTGTTGAGTCAATCAACCAACAAAATAAGGATAATGTTGTTATGTTGTGGCACTATCGTCTAGGTCACCAAGTTTTATATATCTTCAAATGTTGTTTCCTTTATTATGCAAAAATAAAAATCCAAAGTTTTTCCAATGTGAAGTTTGTCAATTTTCTAAACATGTTCGTCATTCTTATTCTATGTTACCTTATAAAGCCTCTCATCCTTTTTCCATGATTCACAATGATGTGTGGGGACCATCTAGAATAAAAAATATCACAGGATCTAGATGGTTTGTGTTGTTTGTGGATGATCATTCTAAAATAACATGGTTGTTCCTTATGAAAGAAAAGTCTGAACTTGGTCAAATTTTTCGAAAATTCAATAACATGGTTCAAACTCAATTTCAAACCAAAATTTGGGTTCTAAAAATAGATAATGCAAGAGAGTACTTGGAAACGTCTCTTGGAGAATATTTGGACAGTCATGGAATCATTCATCAAAGCTCTTGCGTTGACACCCCACAACAAAATGGGGTAGTAGAAAGAAAAAATAGACACAATCACCGTCATGGAAGAAGGCTATTTTTATTGTATATGTTGATGATATTGTTCTAACAGGAAATCATGATGAAGAAATTAAGAGATTAAAGAGTCTCCTAGCCAAAGAATTTGAGATCAAAGACTTGGGAAATCTCAAATATTTCCTTGGGATGGAGGTTGCTCGATCTAAGAAAGGTATTTCAGTTTCTCAACGAAAATATGTCCTGGATCTCCTAAAAGAGACAGGTATGCTTGGATGTAAACCATATGAAACTCCTATGGATGTAACTATGAAGCTAGGGACTCTAGACAATAGTGCACCAGTTGATAAAGGAAGATATCAAAGGTTAGTTGGAAAACTCATTTATTTATCTCATACTAGACTAGGCATTAGTTTTGCAGTGAGTACAGTGAGCCAATTCATGAATTGTCCCACAGAAGAACATATGGAAGTATTATATAGAATTCTCAGATATTTGAAAATGACATCAGGCTAGGGATTATTTTTCCAGAAGACAACAAATAGAGAAATTAAAATATTCACTGATTCTGATTGGGCAGGCTGTGTGACTGACCGACGCTCAACATCTTGCTATTGTACCTTTGTTTGGGGAAACTTAGTCACTTGGCGGAGTAAAAAACAACCTGTTGTGTCTCGTAGTTCAGCAGAAGCCGAATTTAGAGCTTTATCTCAAGGTATTTGTGAGGGAATATGGTTAAAGAGGGTGCTTCATGAAATTGGAGTCCTAAATTCAATTCCCATAAAGGTGTTGTGTGATAATCAGTCTACCATCAGCATTGCTAAGAATCCTGTTCATCACGACAGGACAAAACATGTTGAGATTGATCGTCATTTTATCAAAGAAAATATTGAAAATGGGAACATATCACTCCAGTATACCCCTACAAGCCAACAAACTACTAACATTCTCACCAAGGTAGTGCCAAGGAAAACATTTGAGAATCTTACATCCAAGCTAGGATTGCTAAACATGTACAACCTAGCTTGAGGGAGAGTGTGGAAATTTGCCACTTTAATACGGTTGATTAAGCATTATTTGTTTCCTAGAATAAGAGGAATTTGGTAATTATGTTGTCATCTCTCCTCATTAGTTTATTTCTTTTTTTGTTTATTCTAGTTTATGAAGATTTATTGTATTAATTGTATTTCTTTTCTGATGAGGATGGCTGAGTGCCTACCTCCTCTATATATTCTTTCTTTGTAACTCTATTGTTTAATATATGAGAATACAACATTTCTATTATCTAATTTACTACAAATATAAACTATTTTAATTGATATTTTATAATTTTAATAATGTATTTACCAACTAGTAAAATTTAGGAATCAATTTTACAACTCTTACTGTTCTAGGAACCAATTTACTTATTTGATACACTATCTTACACTATATATTAATTTCTATTTTTTTCTTTCTAAAAGTTACATGTATTTAAAAAATATATATAAAACTTAACAACGTGGTAGTATTTGATTTCAAGAATATAATTTTTCTTGGAAAAATATGCAGCTTAGCTATGGATTTGCTCCATTCATATACTTTGATGTAGTTACTTATTTTCACCGTTGGATTGGAATTGCAATGTCTATATTCTAAGAAATATTTTAAAATTGATTTGCTGAAATTAAAACACGTACGAGTCATCTAATTGTACAAAAGAATGTGAGTAATCTGATGTAAATATTTTATTTATTAAAAAACGATATTCATTTAAATTAATACAATACAACAAATAAAAATAATAAAAATACAAATTCGTTAAAATAATAAAAGGACATTCATATTCCAGGGTAACACATTGTTATAGTAGTATACTGTAGTATCTTTTTCTTTGTATAAAAATAATGGTATGAGTTCTATGTAGTGAAAATTGAAGTTTAATATTGTGTAAAACTTTTTTTAATGTTGTTATTTCTATAACAGACATGAGTAGCATACTAACAAGAAGTCAAATTTTGGATTATGGAACATGGAAAAATGAGCAAGGGAGATTGATTGAGTGGTCAGACATAGCATAAGCATCTAGCTTTCGAGCAAAAAATTTAAGTTGCGTACTAGTTTTCTTTATACTGAATTTAGCACTTTTTTAACTAAAAAAAATATCTTTTTCCATATAAAAAAATAGTCCAAATATATTGATTTTTGATCATATAAATTATTTATATTTAAGAATAAAAAAAAATATATTTCAATTATGTATATTATTTGCCTCATAACAAAGAGTGTTTCAGAATAGTTATGAAACACGAAACACGAGAATGTATTTTTAAAATGATAAAATATATTTGTATCGAATACTTATTCTAAACAAGTATTTTAATGGTACTTGTAGATATTCAATTTTTTTAATTATTTTATTAAGAGTAAAATTGAGAATTTTTTTATAAGGTTAATATAAAATTATTTGTATATTTGAATTTATTTATTAATATAATCAATATAATTTATATATTAATATAAAATTATTTATGTATTTGTATTTATTCTTTATTAATTAAATTATATTATAAAAATTATGTTTTTTATTTACTGTACTCATACCTTTTTTAAAAAAAAATACCATATCTCGTAGATAGATGTAGGTAGATGTGCATTTTCTTGTAGGGATAGCAGGATAAAGTTTGGAAAAGAAACACATCTAAATCCTACTTTATTCTCAATTATAAAAATGGAGAAAAGAAAATTTGTACCCTTGACCACTAGTATGGGCAAGAAACTGTATTCATCAAGAATGATAATTATGTACAAGTGTTAATATTTGCTGTATTTCTCTCTTTTACTTTAATTTTCTGCCATCATTGTGTAAGTTACTTGCATTGTGGTAACTTAATTGTCAAACAATAATAATTATTATAACTATCATAACAAAAAATAAAAATAATACGAGAATGTCATCATTATCGTATTTCTTCACATTCAAAGAGAAGTACCTAAATAGTGTTATCAAAATAAGATTAAAAATTTAGGCCTTTAGTAAGGGTTGTAATTAGTTTGATAGTTTGAAGAATTAATCTTTACACTTGTGCTTAGAAGAAGTCATAATGGCTTGAAAGAAAAGTAGTTGGATAATATGAAAAGCTCAAGTGCATGTTTATATTCATAGTTACTAAGTTTGATTACGGTGTGCCACCATAAATTAGTCAAAATTTATTATATAATGTTTTAATAAAATCACATTATTAAACTCATTTTGTTGTATTCACCACAAATTCAAAAATACACTAAAGTTTATAGTGTACACTAAAATAATTGTGACGAAAAGAAAATACTATAATACTTCGAACTCATCATAATGTCTAAATCTACAATTTTCGTTGAAGAGTGAATCATCTCAAAAAACTTTACTTCAAATTTTAATTGAAATATTTTAATGTTCGACTTAATTAATTTCATGATCAGACTTTATTAATTTCATGACTAAACTCCAAATTACCAAAATATATTTGCATTGAAAAGGAAGAGTTAAAATAAAAATATCCACAATTTTCTTGTTAAATCCACTTTCCACACCCCTTCAAAGACTAGTTTCTACTTCAATGCGGGATCGCGCCTGATTTATACCAAATCCATTAAATTAAACCAATTCCAATCACAAGCTGTTTCAACCTACTAATTAAAGATTCCTCAACTATTTGTACTTAGTTGTTTGTAATGATGGAAAAAGCGATCCGTTTGGTGCAAAAGGTACATTAGTCTCCTTAGATCAGCACACTTTTTCAGGGACTATTTGTTGCTTGAAAAGAAACCAGTATAATTGAAATTATAGGCAGAGAATATAATGGGCAAATTTTTACATCACATGTATCCTTTTTTTAAAGTAAATGTTCAACGTTAATGATTATTTTTATTTTTATTATAAGATAATGGTTTAAATGATGTTATTTTGATAAAAAAAAATGTATTTTGTGTTGAATTGATATCAATCAATCTTATTTATAAAATTGAGGAGAATCGAAGAGAGTCAAAAATTATTATTTTTGAAAAGTATCGTTAATCGTAATTAAAATTTCTGATAAGTATTGGTCAACAGTGGACCACTTGCATGCATGCAGAAATGACCTATATAATGTTGGTTGAATTGTGGAAAAGGATCATTCTACAAGTTCAGCAGACATAAGTGTGACATGAATTTTAACTTTGTTATTACATACTAATGTGTTTCTTTTACTATATCACATGAATATTTTGTAAGTTTCCCCTTGCTACGGAAAAAGTGTGACTTCGATTGTCCATATATTTATATATTAATATATGATTTCTTTGGTTTTGGTTAAAAAATGTCGTTCAAAAAGTGATGTGTGACCAATAGTTTTATCTATGATATATGTTGATGTCAGTGCAATTCACACGGGGAAAATTCATGTCTCCATAGAAATAGAACAAAGTTTTTAGTTTCACATGTAAAATATACTCAGGACACTATTAATTTATGAGTGTGTGTGAAAATATATACAAATAATACAAATATTGTATGCAGTTATGCGTGTGGGAAAGATTTTATCAAGATATGCCACCACATACACATTTGTTCTAGCTAAAATTAAGAGTGTCCTAATCCAAGTCCAACATAAAGATCAGTAATTTCGAATCGATCCGACTCAATTAAATGACATCATAATTTTTTTTTGAAACTAGGACAAACTGTTGGCATAAGTGAAATCTAAGGTCGCCGTCCACAATAATTCACATGGACCCTTGATCATGACCACTAGCTAGACGACAAAGAAATCTGATGATGATTGACATGATAGTTCACCTATACATCATTATAAGTCACTTGATGACAATTATACTGTGATTACAACAACTAGATGATACTCGCCATTTTCTTATTAGAAGGACACATCCCACATCAGAGGGTGATACAAAGATAATGGATTTTCCTCTGATTAACATACAAAAACTTCTAGAAATTATAAAAGGACCTAATATATAAAGAAGACTCTCGGGGTCATAAAAGTACACAAAAGTTATAACCCTAAAACCTCTTATTCTCTGACAAATTCTTGCTTGATATTGTTGGGTATTAAGCTCCATTCCTATGTGGAGAAAGACTCAAATATTGTAGCCCACGTGTCTCATTTATTTAAGTGGAGAGAGGTTGTAAGACAAAAACTATTTTGAAAGAAAAGACAGCCACCAAAAGAAAAAAGAAAAGAGTAAACCCTATTCCCAATTTTGTCAAATCAATCTCAGAAAAACATCAATTGCGGATTCGTTAATTGTTGGATTGGGCTGCTTTTTGAACAACAGGTTCGCAACACTCAGGTCTTTATTTTTAACGGTCAGATCGAAGAAAAGACGTCTAGAGAGGGAGGAATATTGCTTGCACAACAACATATTTTTTGGGTGTTTTTCTCTTCTTCCTTTTCATTTGTAAGCTTTAGTGATTTGTTATTTTGGCTGGTTGTAGGCACAATTTGTGTATCATTTTGAGACTCTCTTATACCTTTATTTGATATTATAGTGAAGCTATTTATTTATATGGACGACATGTAGTTTTTACCCTTGCATTGAGGGGTTTTCCAAGTTAAAATATCGGTGTTCTTTACGCTATTTTATTTTGATTAATTTGCTGCTATATATATTTATTGTTGCTCCCTACGGATTTTTGCATGTTGAGAAATTTTTATATGTGTTGCATATTACTTGTTATAGTATTTTTGTATTTATTCCCCATCAGATATTTGGAGTGTGTGCATGTGTACCAGGACAAGAAGCAAATAATCAACTATCTCCTTCAACCGTTGTTCCATCACCGTCCCCAGAGTCAAGATTTTGTATTTAGTATGCAATATACCGAGTAACATTCTTGCAAATTGGAAATTTCAAAAATATTTAACAAATTTGTGAGATTAAAAGGTATATTTTGCAATAAAGATGAAAGTTGAGGATTGGTATACATGTTTTTTTTTACAATATACATGTCAAGTAACCTATTATAAATTAAGAATGGAAATACTCAATGTTACTAATGGCTTTTGCAAGAAAAATAAGAAATTTTATTGATCTCTCATTAAATTTCTTTAAATGACATTTACACCCATTTTAATTAACTCCTATGTGCCAAGTTTCTCATGATATCCACCAAACTTCAACATGATATTTTTTTTTTTTTGTTTACAAATACACTAAGGCACATATATATATTCTTGCCATTCATAACTATCTTTCTCGTATAATATTTTTTTTGACAAGACTCTTTCGTACAATATAGCATTTATCTATAAGGAATGTTATGGACATCCCAATCTTAGATAAAAGGTTAAAAAAATTATGTAATTTTAATAGATCAAAGATTGTAATGTGTTAGAATTATTGAATAGTAGAGTGAAAGAAATTCAGACAAAATCTAAAGATGTTTTAAATATATTTTTTATTTGATTTTGATCACAGTTGAAGAAATCTTATTTTATATTAATCATTTACAGTGAGCTTCATAGAGCTAAGTGTTTTATCGGAGCAAAAATTGTCGGAAAAAATTCTTATTCCCAGTTCTTCTTCATCTATTTATTGGAGATGGATGAGTTAAGATAATTTTTTGGCCTCAAATCACACCTCCAATTCGTTATTTTTTCTTCTCTTATTAATTAAATAAATGTTTAAATCTATATATATATATATATATATATATATATATATATATATATATATATATATATATATATATATATATATATTTAGATTTTTCTGTCTTGGTGCAGCGTTTGATTTCCTGTCTTAATGTTGTGTTCGATTGATTCAGATTTACATATTAACTTCCATCAAGTTCAAATTTAAATTCAATTAATGACTTTAACGTTGTCAACATTACAACTCCGGATGCGTGTATTCTGGACACCTCGGTTTCGTCATATTTGTAGGCTTTGCCACTATTGTAGACATTTTTCCATTTTAAGGTATTAATTTGTATATTGTGAGTTTCTTCGCAGATTCATTCTTTATGGTTTTATCAATTTTGAATTGTATTGTTCTTGATAGATGTAGTTACATGTTTGCATGAGAAATAATACACTGTAATAGCATTGTATTGAATGATGACTTTATGTAATATAACAACCTCTTGGATAAAATTTGAATGTTATTTTACATATTTTTCTTCTGTTTTAACGAGAGTTTAATTTATATGAGGTAAAAAGGTTTTGTCGGAATTTAAGTGTGAGTAGTAATACCTACATCAATTAGGAATGGAGAAAATGCTGGATATATAAGAGTGGTGATCCATATACATATTGCTTTAAGATTTTGGGTAAAGATGTGGTGTCAAGATCTCTTAAAGATCCTGAATGTTTAACTCATTGCTACTCTCATCGCTCAACCAGACTCCCCAACAAGTGGTATCAAAGCCATGGTTCGACTTGGTGGGGGAGTGGGAGTGATATCCTAATATGGATTAAGTCTAGTGATGCGAGTGACTCACTTGACAGAGATATTGTTAGAATTGAAGTGTGAGTGGTTAGTCTCACATCGACTATAAATGGAGGAAATGTTGAATGTATAAAAGCGGTGACCCAAATACCTATTGCCATGAGATTTTAGGTGAAGATGTGTTGCAAGGTCTCTTAGAGATCCTGGACGTTTAAGTTCAACATTGACTAAAAAGGAGCTAAATGTTGGGTATGGAAGAGTTCTGACCCATATATATAATGCCTTAAAGTTTTAGATTGAGATGTGGTGTCAAAGTTTCTTGTGGATTCTAGAGCATTTGACTCGTTGCTGCTCCGCACTTCCCAACAAGTGGTATCAGAGTCATGGTTCGGCTTGGTGGGGGAGCGAGAATGAATCCTCGTGTTGAATCCTTCTTCACCCCAGACTCCCAAACAACTCAATGTTGGGTTCAAGTGTGAGTGATTAAGTTCCACATCAACTATGAATGAACGAAATGTTGGATATATAAGAGAAGTGACCCATATACCCATTGCCTTAAGGTTTTGGGTGAAAATGTGGTGTTGAAGTCCTTTGTGGTCTTGAAGCATTTGACCTATTTTTTCTCCTGTACACACGAACTCCTACACAAGTGGTATCAGAGCCTTGATTTGAATTAATGGGAGAGCAAGAATGGATCTTGGTGTTAGATTCTTGTATTGAAAGTCTTTCTAGTTAAGTGGCGGGTCCCATTGATAGTAAAAGTGGTACAAGTATATAGGATGCAAGAGGAGATTGTTGGGTTCAAGTGTGAGTTATTAAGTCTTACATCCACTATCAACGAGCGAAATGTCTTAAGGTTTTGAGTGAAGATGTGATGTCAAAGTCTCTTGTGATCTTAGAGCATTTGACCTATTATTTCTCCCGTACCCTCAGACTCCCTGACAAAGTTTAATTTATATAAAATGATAGTACAATTTTTTGTTGAGAAATGATGAATGTGAAGTAGAATGAATAATCACAATAAATGAGGTTTGAATTATGACCCTTTTAAAATTTAGTTTATGCACTTTAATTAATGTTTTACTTAAGATTAACTTAGTACTTAAAACTTAACTAGTAAGATGTTAACTGGCTAGAACGTTTTGGACAGTTTATATGAAATTAAGAAGTTGTGAAGTGTGATTTGTGCATGCAAATAATTAACGATAAATGATAGAAAGATCACGCACAAAAGTATACTGGTTCACCATACTCGGCAAATTCCAATCTTCACAATCTTGAGATTTTCATTATGTGATTCAGAACAAGAACGTTCTCCTTTGCACTTTTTCTCTTGATCAAACCTTTATGAATTACAATCTTTAGCTTTCAACCTAGAAATGATTTTTGCATTCACATTTCAACCTTGAAAAAAATTTCACAGTCATTTTTCAACCTAGAAAGATTTTTACAATCACCTTTCAATCTAGAAAGGATTTTTACAAACACACTCATTCTAACATAAATGATAGACTTGACCCGATTATAATGTGTATGATAAAATTATTTGGTATATAATGATTCTCAACTCTTTGTTTGAGATAAAGTGAAAGCAAAACTCAATAAAGATGATCCAAAGATATAGTGAAAAGTGTTGGAGTTTGCTTGAAGAGTTTTTGACTTGAACAAGTGAATATTGATTGTATGTCAAACTCTTGTCTTCATTTTCCAATTGATCTTCAATTTATAGATGATAAGGGGCTTTGTTAGACACATTGGCAAAGTGTGAGATCTAATTTAGACATATTAAACACATTTTTATATTACTGTCTAGAACATTATTGACCAATACATTACGTTGGTGCTTTTGAGTCTAAAGGAAAATGTGAACAAGTGTGAGAATGAACTGTCAAAAGTTAGTTGGTATTGTGTTTGATCAAAAACATGCATAGCTTTCTGCAAAAAAATGCTAGTACAATGTACTTGTGTCCTTTTGTCCATTCAACCCCAAACTTAATCTATTGCTTGTCCCCACGCAACAATTAATTTCAGATTTGATACAGTTAAAAGCAAACTTAAATTCAATTTCTCAAATGAAATCAAACTCAATTCTCAAAGTTCCAGCTACTACAAAATATTCATCATGCTCCATGGTTGCTTAAAGAAAAACACAATTTGTACACTTTAGCATTCATTTATCAAGTTCAACACTCTCTTCACACAATCTCATCAAAATTTCTCTCAAGTGTTTAGCAAGGGTTGTGAATTTATCACTCAAATCCTAGAACATGCATCACGCTACCATATGCTTGAAAAAATTATAGTTAGCAATCACAATGCAACAAACACATACACTTTTGGAGGACTTTCAGGTTGTAATGGGGCTTAGGTAAGGGTAGGACATTTTGGGATAGTAGGCTTTACTACTTGGAGTTAGGCATACATTTTCAAATTATTCTCCCTCTTTTATTCTATTTTATTTTATTTTTTTCACATTTTATGGTGGAAATTCTCAACCATTGACAAAAGAGCTAAGAAGATGTTATTTATCAATGTACTCAAACTAATTTTTTTTTCTTTTTTTTCTGTTTTGAATTTTTTTTTCTTCTTTTTTTTGTGAGAACCACCCCAAACTTAAAAGGTTGTTATCCCATGAGCAACCTCAAACTTAAAACTTTACCAACACGAGAAATTTGTTTTTCCACCTAACTCCAAGTAAGATGATTTAATTAAAGTCAGGTCTTTGGCTTGTAATGTGGCTAGTAACCAAAAGAAAAGGGCAAGGCTCAAAGGGGCTAGCAAAGGATAAAATTTGCATAGGATAGTTAGAAAGGCTCAAACGACCAAAGAAAATTGCCTGCGTGTATGCATAAATCACAAGTGATCCAAGTCAAAATTAGTGCAAGTTCTGAAGGGTTAACACATGTCTAGATAATCACACAATAAGAAATTGAAGTGTTTAGGCTCAAAAACTCATAGCTAGGATAAACAAGAGAAAATGTGAACTTTCAAAACTATGCCAAGTGTGTTACTGAATTTTATTTATTTATTTATTTTTTGTTGAAAAATTGATGGCAAGTTAGCCCTCTACAACCACTTAGTAATCAACAATGTATGCATTAGTGAAACTCGTCGAATTGATCAATGATATGAGCACAAAAATAAAGTTTAAATTTCAAAATCTAAAATAGATAGCTTAAGACCAACTTCAAGTTGTTAACAATTCTTCATCATAGTGCACGTTTACACACAATTAAAAAGAAACAAATTCAAATAACTAAAATAAAAGTTACCTCTACCTATGGGTTGCCTCCCACGAAGCGCTTTTTTAAAGTCATTAGCTTGACACCCAACTATTGTCAAGGTGGCATATAGGACAGAAAGAACACATCATCCTTTTTCTTCTTTTTGTTTGGTAGAAATTCCATGAACTTGAGAAATAAATGATGTTGCTTCCATGTCCTTTTCAATTGGACATTGATGAACAAGGCAAAGATTGAATCTCGAACTTCACCAATCTTTTCTTTTTTCTTTTCCTCGTTCGTGTTGTCCTCTTGCTTATCATCTTCTACCACAACAATGAAGTCATCTTCAATCGTTAACTTCTCCTCCATCTTCTCAAACTCAACCACTTGCTCAAATAACCTCTCACATTGACTTTCAAATCTTTCAATTGAAACCATGTTATTCTTCATGAATTCAATTAAAACATCCTTAATGTGAAAGTCTTTGTCATATGATTCTTTGGATAGAATTTTACGAGGTAGAGTTTGTTCCCAATTGATCTTTTTAATATAATAGTCGTCGTCTTATGCTTCTATAACCAATAAATCTTCATATTCTAGTTGTGCGACATAGTCATCAAAACAAGTTCCATTCCTATGTCCTTCTCCGCAAAAGTCACACCAAATAGGGCGCGTTTGAGGGTGATATTTTACAAATGTATCTATCAAGATTTGTCCCTCAATTATGCATAATATAGCAGATATAAGACAAGTATCACACTCTTCATATAATTGTAGTAGAATATCATCATTACAATCTTCCATGATCTACAGCAAATAGTTATCTCAAACAAAGAAGCGACAAATCACTAGCACACGACATTAGCAAGCTCAAAAATAAAAATAGAAAATAAAAGAAAAACAATTTCTGTTTTTTTTTTCGAAATTAAAAATAAAAGAAAACAAAAATTTTATTGCAGAGCAAAAAATTTCATTTAAGTAAATAAATTATAACTCAATAGTGATATGACAATCCCCGGCAACGGCGCCAAAAACTTGATAGCGTTTCAGCAAGTGTACCGAATCGTTGCAAGTAATAATTAAAACGGTAGTACCGAGTGTCGAACTCAAGGATTGCGTTTTACTATCGAATTATATTTAATTACTGAAATTGAACAAAAAGTTTATGGATTGAGATAACAACAGTAATAACAACATTTGAAATAACAATATTTGAAATAACAACAGTAATAAAATTGAACTTTTATAATGAGAAAAATGTCAGGGATGAGTTTCACTACGAGTCCAACCTTGGTCTCTAATTTGATCCTAGTTACTGAATTCCTTTATTGAATTATTACCGAATTTTATTTAGTATTCTTGCCCTAATGTCTTAGTGACAGAACCTTTAATCCCAAAATAACCCTTAATTCCTTAGTGGATTTAAAATTCGGATTAAGCTTTACAGTACATAAATTCTCTTTTTAAACTGCTGCCTCGACAACTTATTCAATTGGTTTCATGACCTGCATCTATCCCTAGACTACAATCTCATGAATTTCGCATCTCAAGCATTCGTAAAGTCCACTTCCGTTTCAAAATACAAATCGTAAAACATTTTAAAGTTGATCAGGCAATAAAAAGCATTAAGCACAGAGAAGAGAAAAATAATTCAATAAACTTATTCATATAACAAAGAATCAAATCAGACAATTAAGGGATTCATCTTGTTTCACTCATCCCTAACAAACAGGGTTTAGTTACTCATTACAGAGATTAAAGAGATAGAGATTAAAGAAGAATTACAAGACAGATTCATGAATGATTCTTGATAAAACTCCTTCAATGGTGTAGAACAGCCGTCTCTAAGCTTCTCTGCTAGGGCACAAGTCTCTGAGCTTCTCAATTGACCAAAAGATCCCTAAAAAAATCAGAAAAACTCGATTTAAACAGAATAACATGGTTTCAATTGTCGCTCGAGTTAAAGTTTGAAAATGTGTTGTAGTTTTTAGGCAAAGTTCACTGAATTCAAAGGTGTATTCGAATACAACCTGAGTGTATTCGAATACAACCTGCCAAGCCTCTGTTTTACTCAAGTTTTCAAACTTGTATTCGAATACGAGCCCCTGTATTCGAATACAGAGGAAGGATTTTTGCTTCTGACTTAGCATTTGTATTCGACTACGACTTTGTCGTATTCGAATACATAAGTGAAATTTTAACACTGTATTCACATATGTATACAACTACGACAATCTCGTATTCGAATACAGGATGCTAACTTTCACAATTTTTGCTTCTGTATTCGAATACAAGGGAGTTGTATTCGAATACAGATTCGTATTTTTCTAGAAACTCAAGTTTTAGCTTCTGTATTCGAATACAAGGAAGCTGTATTCGAATACAGATTCGTGTTTACCAGAAAATCAAGTTTTAAACACTGTCATGTGAATCTTAAAGTGTTGGGGAACATTGAGAAGGGTTAAAATGATTTAAAATGGAGTCTTTGAAATAGTTTTGAAGAGGAGATGATGATGTTTTGGAAACCTTTAATGACCTGGGAGAAAATGCTGAATTTACAATGTTTTGTTTTCTGTATTCGAATACAGATTTGGGTTTTTCAGAAATTCAAGGTTTTCAACATTGTTTTATAAACCCTAAGTGTTGGGGAATTTTGGGAAGGTTTGTGTTGAATGAAAATGGAATTTTTGTGATAGTTTGAAGTGGTGGTGATGAAGTTTTTGAGACTTTACTGATGTAGTGAAAAATGTTGATTTGTGCACTGAGACTGCCTCTGTATTTGAATACCAGGGGCTGTATTCGAATACAGAGTGTTAATTCTGCACTATTTTGGCTTATATATTCGAATACAGAGAAGCTGTATTCGAATACAGATTTGTATTTTCCAGAAATCTCAGTTTTAAACACTGTTTTATGAATTTTAAGAGTTGGGGGAAAGACTTGTGATAATTAATCAATGTTTAAGTGATAATGATTACTTCAATGTTTAATCATTGATGTGTTGATAATGAAATTATTTGTGTTGAGATGCTTTGGGGGAATGCTGGAAAGGCTGAGTTTTTCTGATGTTGCATACTGTTTTCAGTGAAGAGAAAACATTGCATGTCCATGCATTTCATAGTCAAGTGGTGACCGCGATGGGCCACAGAGTAATGCGGTAACCGTGATGGTCCGCTAAGTTAAGTAGTAACCATAATAGTGGGCTACGGAATGACCGCGTGTTCGTGGTGATCCATTCTATCCGTACAAGGATTTAACTTCTGTGTATTTGGCCTGTGAGAGGCTAATACACGTGAAAGTAGTAACCGTGATGGGTTGTAGAGTGGCCGCGTGTTCGTGGTGGTCCATTATATCCAGGTTCAGAGTGGCCGCGTGTTCGCGGTGGTCCATTTTATCCGGGCTACGGAATGGCCGCGTGTTCGTGGTGGTCCATTCAAATACGTAAAACGTGCTGGTTTGTTGAGCGACTGCACTGGTGCTGATATGTTGAGCGATTGCACATGGTCTTGAGGGCCTTTTAAGTCAAACATATTTAAATTGTGCTGGTCTGTTGAGCGACTGCACTGGTGCTGATCTGTTGAGCGATTGCACCTGGTCTTGAGGGCCGTTAAAGTCAAACATAATTAGATTGTGCTGGTCTGTTGAGCGACTGCACCTTGGTAATTCCAAGAAATTGTATACATGAGCATATACATATTGCATCGGGGGATTGACTGGTGGGTCACGAAATTGGTTATGTGATGATGATTGGATAGTGATGTGTGTGAGTACTTTATGAAATCTGAATTTCTGATAAGTGATTGTGATTGCTGAAGTGTTGGCTGTACTTACAACATATTTCTCATATTAATTGGTTGCTGTTTTGAAAAGGCATACATGTCATGAAAATTCAAAATGAGAGGATCTTTATTTTTCATCATTGTCATATGGTATACCATGGGTGTATTTGTTCTGTGATATAAATGCTATGTGCTTATTTGTTAATTTCGGTCGGTGACCCTTTACTATTATTGTGGAAATTGGGCTTTGCCATCAGATGAACCCCAAAACCCGTCCCACCGACGGTTACACTAACGACGGAGACGTCGTTAGTTTTCCTTAATATTCGTATACGGAGTCCTTGTGGACAGCACAGAGGGACGGACAGCTAGCTGAAAACGAGACTTGTAGAGGATGCAGCGGAGACCGTGCTACTGTAGCTTAGTGCATGATCAGTTAGAGTTGATGTATAGGATTTTGAACTGGAAAATGTAATTGGTTATTTTGGGAATTATTGTATCACTTTTTCGCTAATATTTTTCCGCACTCTGATATTTTCTTCTGAGATGTTATGACACTGCTCTTCTTTTGAAATGTATTAATGTTATTATTAATTCCCAAAGTTAAGTACTTAGTAATATTATGATGAAGTATTTTAATTACGTTCATCGATTAAATTACGACGTACCATTTTATGAAATGAATTAGTGAGAATTTTATCTTAATTCCTTTTGAATTAAATCTGGAAAATTCTTTTACTTATTTATTTTTAAAAAAATAAAATAAAATACACTTGCGCTGTGTTTTAAACTCGGGGTGTTACATCTTGCAAGAAACATTTTTATTAATAAATGATAAGGTAGTTTAATTAATTATTTTGAGGTTCAATCAATACTCTTCTAATATCTCCATGAAGCTTATGATATTATTGTTGTAATCTTCTAATGCTACTTTGATTATTTTGTCATTGAGTAGATACTTATGCACTTGTTGATGTAATTAACTTCTATCCTAACCACTTATGTGATTATGTTCCTTAAATAAAAACTCAAGTGCAATCATGAGTAGATCATCATTCATAAAATTTAAGATTTATTTCATAAGGTTTTTTGTCATTAAAACATATACAAAAAAGGTTTTGACTTCAAACTAATGGTTCAAAAATTAATTTTGAATTTTCACTAAAAAAATTGATCTTGAATGAATTGGTTTTGACTAACCGTGAGTTGAAGATAAAATGAGTTATTTTGAACACATTCATGGAAAAAGTGAGTTGAATGATAAATCCAAGACTAAAAGTCAATTCTAGAGATAAAAACTACAAATTTTAACGTCAAACCAAAATCAATTATAAAAACAAAATCAATTATATTCGAAAAGGACCAAACATGTCAAAATCAAGATCTTTAGAATCAATTTTACACGGTTTAAAAGTGAACTCAAATATTTTATTCCAGCTTATATGCTTTATTCTACTGCTCACCATTCATAAAACGGAGAAGAAATCCATTTTTTTTATAAAAAAAAATAATTAGGATGAACACTTATAAATGAATTTATATTTATCTTCTTTCATGACACTAGCGAAAATCGAATCTGCTATCTGTTGGATCCAATATCTGTCTTTTCACACAAGACCAAACAATTGAAATTATCTATTTTCTTTTTTATATAAAAAATACTCCTCTAAATGCTAAGAGTTTTTTTTGACACATAACCAATAAATATTAAGATTAAATTCAATTTATGTGTAAAAGTATATTAACAGTATTATATATTCTACAAAAAAACAAGCATACAAATACAAATACATAAACTGTTTAGATTATATATATATTAAATAAAAATCATCATTAAAATGAAGATATTATCTAACCTATGTTAAGAGATTTGATTCTTTTAGGGTGTGAAGAGTATTCTTTTGATGAAAAGTTTTAAATTATTCGATCAATTAAAAAGTAAATATTATTTTTTTAATATTCTATAATTTATTATTTATGTATATAAATTTTAATTTAATTCAATCATATAGCTAGAACCTTGCAATTTATTCAACATTTTGAGAGTCATATCCATCTTAACTCTACTATTTTTTATAGATGGAGATTCTATAAACTTTCGAACACAACTGTGAGTTTTCAAAAAAGTGATTAAAAGAAGTTCTCCCATTTGTTTTTTTGGCCCGAGTAGTATTGTTGTTTTATATTAGACCAGTCCACGCCCCAAAACATGATATGGGCTGGTCCAACATTAGGGCAGTTGATACTCTGATGTAGGTCCAGAAACAATGAAAAAGAAATTGAACTTCCAATTTTTTAGAATAATTTTCTGATTATTTGACTTTTGTTTGGGCATTTTTTTGCTTGATAAATGAATTCGAAATCTTTGTTTAGTACCTAAGTACAATTGATCAGACCATAACTGCAAAGACATTCGATATATTAAAATACTAGTTTGAATATATGATATCATCTTTCTCTACATCTATATGAATTTTGTCGCTAAACTCTTAAAAGCAAAAAATCTTCATTTAGAATCAACTTCTTACACTAGTGTTAGTAAGAATAGGAATATACAGTTCAAATCAATTGCTAGTATACATTAACAGTGTAATCGGACTTGATATTGCTAATCTCCATCCAAACAATTCATTTTATGATTGGGGTCTGTTTATGGTGTTAAAACTTTTTCACCCAATTGGCACAATATTACAAAGTCAAAATATCATATATTATATATATTATCTTGTTACCGATCATCCACACAATTATGATTTAGATTTTTTTAGGGTTGACATTAGTAGTTGTTTTGATTTGGTTGTTTTTCTATAAATACTTCTTTTGTCTCAAAAATCGTTTGTGGTCGCATATCATCTGCACTGTCATTTTCAATGTCGGCGAGAATCAACCCAATTATTAGATCTTTTTATTTTATTTATTCATTGTTTTACCTCTATTAACGATTAGTCTTATGTTTTTTATGTTTTTGAACAGAGTCGATCTAAGGAAGAGATGACTAAACTCTAATTCAATCGATTTGTGTTGTGCTTGTTACATTCTTGGATCTTGGTCCTCTTTGGCATTAATTAATTATGCTATTAGTATGATACATCATAGATAAATTTTCTACTTATGCATTACTGTTGGAAATGAGCAACAAAAGAGTTAGTTTGTGAATTGAAAAAATGAGAAGTCCCACATAGGAGGGATTACATATTCTAGTAGTGTATATAAGGTGGAGGTATGACCCTTAGGGTGTGCCCCAAGGGGTACCCCAATTTTTGAGAGGAGTGAGAATGCATGCAAAATAAATCACCACACACGCATGTGCTGCCGCTAGCCGGGGTGGGCCTGGGTGGTGAATTATTATTTTTTTATTAAAAAGAAAATTAAATAAATTAATATTTTATTTCTGAAAAAATGAATGCTTGCCTTTTTACTTAAATGACCCTCCAACGAGTCAACACTGTATTTCTGATCCAGTAAATCATTCCCTATGTTCGGTTTTGGTCAATAACCTGAAATTTTCGGAGTCAGCCAAACCTAGAATTAAGGGACACGTTTTTAGTGTGGATCTGGTCAGATGGATCCCGAATTTCCTCTGATCCAGTAGCAGATCTCCTCTATAAATAGATGGTTCTGCTCAGCTGCAAATCACACCAAAAACACTCCATCTTCTGAGGCTTTTCTCTCTTCTCCCTCCATATTCTTACTTCTACATTTCTTTTCTTTAGAGTGGTCTTAGTACAGAGTAACTGGGCTGTTTTATCCTGGGGACGGCGTGGTTGATAGTTTGCCTTGCACAATTTTGGGCAGTTCCGCGAAACGTCTTAAAATTGTTGTTTCGAATTTTGAAAAACGAGTTTAAAAAACAATTTATGCCACCGAAAATATTACTGGGTTGTTTTATCCTGGGGACGGCGTGGTTCAGAGTCTGCCTTGCACAATTTGGGCAGTGCCGCGAAACGTCTTAAAGAGAGCGACCTAGTCCGCGACTCAACCCATTAATATTTTCGGGGGCATATATTGTTTTTTAAACTCGTTTTTCAAAACTCGAAACAACAATTTTAAGCCGTTTCCTTCTGCCATGTCTACCGAAGAAATTACTTGACACTTTAACTACTTGCTCCTATGCATGATCAGCTAATAACTCAAAACAAATACTTAAATCAGAGTTTTAACCCAAAACTTTAACCAAATGCTCTGATACCACAATTGTAACACCTCGAGTTTAAAACACAGCGCTGGTGCATTTTTTTTTTAAAATCACTAATAAAAATGATTTTCCAGATTTAATTCGAATGGAATTAAAATAAAGTTTTTCATAAAATAGTACGCCGTGGATTAATCGATGAACGTAACAAAATAAATTCATCGTAATCTCAATAAATACTTAATTCTGGAAATTTAATAATAAACAATAAGACATTTTCAAAGGATAACAATGTCATAGCATTCCCAAAAGACAATATCAGAGTGCGGAATAAGTAGTACAACAAATTTCCCAAAATAAAAACAAAATACATTTCCAGCTCAAATCCTATACATCAAGTCTAACTGATCATGCGCTAAAGCTGCAGTAGCACGGATTTCCTCCGCATCCCACACAAGTCTCCTCCGATTCTGCCGCTCGCCTCGATGTAACCTCCTCCTCCTCCTCATCATACAGAGAGGGCTCGGTCTCCTCAGAAGTCATATCAATACACAGTCTCGGTCGCTTCGGTGGTGCCGGAATCTCATAACAATCATCGGAAATCCTGGACGGACCCGGAATCTCAGCTGTTACTGGCTTCAGTTCTTCATTCTTCCCTTCTGCCTCAGACTCATGTACATCTCCTCCAATCACCGGGTTGGAAGTCACCACTCCTACAGTGGCCTCCGTCTCAATTCCTCTAGCGGGCTCCTCCGCATCATCAAAAATTCCGTGCGCCTCCAATACCAAACGGGAAGGCATTGGAAAATCTATACTCGCATAAGTGCGCTCCACGAAATGCTCTACTCCGTCGGTCCTGCTCGTCCTCTCTAACCACCTCGTGTAAGTCGCCCTGCTTGAGATGGGGTCAAATACCCAAGCAGTACGCGAATATCGATCAAGGAAGTCTAACGACGTTTCCGTTGTCCGGGTACCCACAGATGGCATGGGTTTGGGGGGTATCTGAGGGCAAACCCCAATTTCCACAATATAATAGCAAGGATCACCGACCGAAATTAACAAATAATCACATTACATGCATCTCCCAACAACAATTATATCCATGGTATAACATATGACGATGAGGAAAATAATAATGCTCATTTAAAATTTAATGACATATATGGCTTTTCAAAAACAACAACCAATTATTTTGAAATATGTGGTAAGTACAAACAACACCTCAGCAAATCACAATCAGTAAATCAGAAATTCAGATTCGGTACAGTACTCACTCACATCAATTTCCAACCATTCATCATATAATCAATCGTGACCCACCGGTCAATCCCTCAATGCAATATGTATATGCTCATGTATACAATTTTCTTGGAATCGCCAAGGTGCAGTCGCTCAACAGACCAGCACAAAATGTTTGACTTTAACGGCCCTCAAGACCAAGGTGCAATCGCTCAACAGATCAGCACCTAGTGGAGTCGCTGAATAGACCAGCACTCGTGCAGTCGCTCAACAGACCAGTACGTTTAACATATACCAAGGTACAATCGCTCAACAGATTAGTACCTAGTGCAGTGGCTCAACAGACCAGCACTCGTGCAATCGCTTAACAGATTAGCATGTGGTTGTGCATTTCAGGGTACAGACGCTCAACAGTCCAGTACCAGTGCAGTCGGTCAACAGACCAGCACCTATATACCAAAGTACAATCGCTCAACAGACCAGCACTCGTGTAATCGCTCAACAGATCAACACGTGGTTGCACATTACTCTGTGGCCCATCGCGGGTACCACTTGACTATGCAATGCATGAATATGTAGTGTTTCACTTCTCTAGAAATAGTATGCAAAATCAGAAAATTCATGCCTTTCCATCATATTTAAGAATATCTCAGCCAATCAAGATTATCATCATCACAAACATGACTAAACAGCCAAGTAATCATTAACACTTTGCAATGGTTTCCCAAACTTTTAAAATTAATAACACAGTGTTTAAAACTGGGATTTCTGGAAATTACGAATCTGTATTCGAATATAGCTTCTTTGTATTCGAATCCAAAAGCCAAAAACAGTGCAGAATTACACTCTGTATTCGAATACAGCCCTATGGTATTCGAATACAGAGGCAGTCTCAGTGCACAAATCAACATCTTTCATCACATCAGTAAAGTCTCAAAAATTTCATCACCACTACTTCAAAATATCACCAAAAGTTCCATTTTAATTCACTACAACATTCCCAGTATTCCCCAAAACACTCAGGGTTTACAAAACACTGTTGAAAACTTGGAATTTCTGAAAACTCGAATCTGTATTCGAATACAGAAGCATGAAACTGCAATTTTAACATTCTGTATTCGAATACAGCATGCCTGTAGTCGAATACAGAAGAGCAAACCTTGAAAAATTCAGCATTTTCTCCCAGGTCATTAAAGGTTTTCAAACCATCATCCTCTCCTCTTCAAAAATATTTCAAGAACTCCATTTAAAATCACTTTAACCCTTCTCAAGGTTTCCCAACACTTTAAAATTCACAAGGTAGAGTTTAAAACTTGATTTCCTGGAAAACACGAATCTGTATTCGAATACAGCTTCCTTGTATTCGAATACAGAAGCTAAAAACTGAGCTTCTGGAAAAACACGAATCTGTATTCGAATACAGATCCATTGTATTCGAATACAGAAGCTGAAACTAGTTTAAATATGCATTCTGTATTTGAATACAACATGCCTGTAGTCGAATACAGATGCGAATATATTGTTAAAATCCCACTTCTGTATTCGAATACGACATGGTCGTAGTCGAATACAGATGCTGAATCAGAAACAAAAATCCTTCCTCTGTATTCGAATATAGGGGCTCGTATTCGAATACAAGTTTGAAAACTTAAGTAAAACAGAAACTTGGCAGGTTGTATTCGAATACACACATGTTGTATTCGAATACACCTTCGAAAACCGGTGAAATTTTTCCTGAGACTTCAACACATTTCAAACTGTTTCTTTTAAAAAGAACAACCAACATCAAAACAGATTCAACACTTTTCCAGACAATACTTTCCTCATTCAAAATCCCTTTTCTTTTTATATCATCAACATCACTAGAATCACTCAAAACATAAACAGAATCAGAATCATCAACACCAATCATCCAGAAACAGAAATAGAATGTTCAATCATCAGAATCATCCAGATTTTCAAACCATCAGAACATCATGCAAGCATTTCAGCTTTCTCAATATCAGAATAACATGCAAGCATTTCAGCTTTCTCAAACCTCAGAATAACATGCAGTATTTCAGCTTTCTCAAAACATCAGAATAACATGCAAGCATCACAGAGCAGCAAAACACCAACAGAATGCATTTTTGCATTTTAAAACCATTTTCAATACAGTTTTATGACATGCATTTTAATCATATTTAAAATAACATGCAAGACATTTTTCCACGTTCCATATAGACAACACAACTTTAGTGCATTCAGCCCAAACAACAATCATCACAGAGCTTTTAAAACATAACAAAAATGCATTTTTCATTTCTTTCAAGCAACAGGCGAACCAGTTTCTTTTTGTTCAAAACAGAAATGAAAACACCAGTAATTCCATGATAGTTATGCACTTACAGCCCTAATGCAACTAGAAAATGGAAGGTGCCCTTACCCTTGTTGCGTGTTCTTCTACTTCTCTTGTTTCTGTTGTCGTTCCCGTTTTCGCGCCAAAAACCGGTGACACTGTAGCCTGCGTTTGCTGCTACGAAACTGGATTTCTTAGCTCTGTAATGGTGTGGGGAATAACTTTTGTACTGGGGTTTTGGTGTTTCGGTGCTTGGATGTCCAAGTAATGGCACTTTGAGGAATTCCTTATTTTTTTCTTTTGAAATCGTGACTGGAAATGGAGGAAAACAGAATGGGAGGGAAGGGTGCTATTACATGCATTATGGGCAGTGAGGAAGGAGGGATGGTGTTATGATTTCACCATCCTTCTCACTCCTATTTATAGGCTTTTTTGGTGCCACCTCACCCGACACTTGTCTGATTTTCAGCACTTAACCAATCCCGTCGCAATTAGCCGCTAATCCCTTAATTAACCGTCTGTTAATTTAATTACTCGTAATTAAATTAATTAATTCTTAATCCAATAATTTTAATTCATCCTCCAAAATAAATATTTATATATATATATATATTTATTCAAAACATACATATATTAAATATTTTACAAATATCTCCAATACACTTAAAATTAATTCCATAATTTTAATTAAAAATTAAGGGTCTTACATTACTACTCCCCTTAAATTAGTTTCGTCCTCGAAACTACATATCAGTAAACAATTGAGGATATTGTTTCCTCATCTTACTCTCCAGTTCCCAAGTCGCGTCTCCAGTAGTCGGATTCCAAATCACTTTGACTAGTGGGACTTCCTTGTTCCTCAACTGTTTAATCTTCTTGTCTTCAATCCTTACAGGGAATACTTCAAATGACAAGTTATCCTTCAGCTGAATTGTATCTGGTTCAATTACATGTGACGGGTCTGCAATGTATTTCCTTAACTATGACACATGAAATATGTCATGAATATTGGACCATATTGAAGGTAAAGCAATCCGATAGGCTAATGGTCCAATACGTGCAGTAATCTGGTATGGTTCAATAAATTTCGGAGTTAACTTTCTTGACTTAATAGCTCTGCCAACACCAGTTGTAGGCGTAACCCTTAGAAATACATGATCACCCTGCTCGAATTCCAAGGGTCTGCGACGCTTGTCCGCATAACTCTTCTGACGATCTTGCGAAGCCTTCATTTTATCTTGTATCCTCTTGATTTTCTCTGTGGTCTGTTCCACCATCTCAGGTCCAACAATCATGCTCTCTCCGTCCTTATACCAGCATAAAGGCGTCTGACACTTGCGCCCATATAAAGCTTCTTAGGGTGCCATTCCAATACTTGCGTGAAAGCTGTTGTTGTAAGTGAACTCAATCAATGGCAACACCTCATTCCAGTTTCCTCTGTCATCCAACACACATGCTCTCAATAGATCTTCCAAGGACTGGTTTGTTCTCTCAGTCTGTCCGTCTGTTTGTGGATGGTAAGCGGAACTCAATTTTAGTTTTGTCCCCAAAGCTTCATGCAACGCTCCCAAAAATGAGATGTGAACTTTGGATCACAGTCCGATATTATACTTGATGGAACGCCGTGTAACCTCACAATCTCAGCAATGTAGATCTCTGTAAGCTTATCTACTTTATAAGTGGTCCTTACCGTAGGAAATGAGCGGACTTTGTCAAATGATCCACAATTACCCAAATTGAATCATTCTTTTTCCTTGTCTTGGGCAGTCCTGTTATGAAATCCATGGAAATGCTGTCCCACTTCCATTCTGGTATGTCCAAAGGTTGCAGCATTCCAGCAGGTCGTTGATGTTCCACTTTCGCTTTCTGACAAGTCAAACAAGTTGATACATATTCTGCCACATCCCTCTTCATGCATGGCCACCAGTAATTCTGCCTTAAGTCCTGGTACATCTTGGTTGCTCCAGGATGAATACTCAACTTACTCTTATGAGCCTCTTCCAAAATCGCTCTTCTCATCTCTGCAACTTCCGGTACACAAACTCTTCCATTACATCTCAGAATATTATCCGTTCCGACGCTGAACTTAGTTGTCTGTCCTTGCGCTATCAGGTTCCTCTTTTCTTGGATCAGTGCGTCATCTTGCAAGTTTGCAATCTCCGCAAGTAATCCACTCGAAATTGTTATCATTCCACACTTTATCATTCCTGGTGCAAACTTTACGTCCAAATGTACATCTCTAAATGCTTCCCACAACTCCTATTGTCTGGCCATTATCATTGAAGATACTGACACGCTATTCCGACTCAATGCGTCAACCACCACATTGGCTTTTCCAGGGTGGTACTGCAATGAAAAGTCAAAATCCTTGAGAGTCTCCATCCATCTTCTCTGACGCATGTTCAATTCCTTCTGATCGAACAGGTACTTCAAAATTTTATGGTCACTTAACACCGTGAACGTGCATCCATATAAGTAGTGTCTCCAGACCTTTAACGCAAATACTACAGCAGCAAGCTCTAAATCATGAGTAGGGTAGTTCCGCTCGTGAGTTTTCAACTGTCTTGAGGCGTAGGCTACAGCTTTCTTGTGTTGCATCAAAACACATCCCAACCCTTGGTGAGATGCATCACAGTAAACTTCATATGGTTCCTCTGGCTGTGGCAACACCAATACTGGTGAGGTTGTCAACTTTTGCTTTAGCAACTGAAAACTTTCCTCACACTTCTCCGTCCATGCAAACGGATGATTCTTTCTGGTGAGTTGTGTCAAAGGAGCTACAATCTTAGCAAATCCCTCAATAAATCTTCTGCAGTATCCTGCTAGTCCGACAAAACTCCGTATATCTATGATAGTCTGGGGCTGTTTCCAGGCAAGAATTGTCTCAATCTTTGCCGGATCGACAGTGATTCCTTCTTTTGTTATCACATGTCCCAAAAAGTTCAATTTCTTTAGCCAAAACTCACACTTCGACAAATTGGCATACAGTTGCTTCTCGCGTAAGACTTCAAGAACTTGGCGTAGGTGCTCTTCATGTTCTTCTTTATCCTCTAAATAAATCAAAATATCATCGATGAACACCACCATGAATTTATCTAGAAACGGGCTGAATATCCTATTCATATAATCCATAAATATTGCTGGTGCATTCGTAACTCCAAAAGGCATAACGAGATATTCATAGTGTCTTTAACGAGTTCTGAAAGCAGTCTTTTGAATATCTCCTTCTCTTACTCGAATCTGATGGTATCTCGATTTCAAATCAATCTTTGAAAACACCGCTGCTCCCCTCAATTGGTCCATCAAATCATCGATGCATGGTAAAGGATAACGATTCTTGATAGTCACCTTGTTAAGGTGCCGATAATCCACACATAAACGTGAACTTCCATCCTTCTTCTTAACCAGCAACACCGGAGCTCACCAGGGTGATACACTTGGTCTGATAAATCCTTTCTCTAATAATCCTTCAATTTGACGCTTAAGCTCGCTTAATTCCAATGGCGACATCCGGTACGGCGCAATTGAAATAGGTCCAGTTCCTGGGTGTAAGTCAATGAAGAACTCCACCTCTCTTACCGGGGGTAATCCTGGAATTTCCGTTGGAAATACGTCCGGATACTCTTTGACTAACATCACATCTTCTATGTTCACAACCATCTTGGTCTCCACGTTAGCCAATGATAAAAATTCCTGAGTTCCTTCTCTCAGTGATACTCCGAGTTGGTTAGCAGCCAAATATCGAACGACTCCAGGTTCGGCGAAAAGAACTAATTTTCGAGCGCAATCCAAAACTACGTAATTATATGTCATCCAATCCATGCCGAGAATGATCTCGAGTGATTGTAGGGGTAGACAGATTAAATTGACTAAGAAATCCCTATTCTGAATCGTTACAGTACAGTGTAAACATGCAGAGTTTACAATCAAAGTCTTAGCAGGTGTAGAAACAACCAAATCAAAAGGCAAAGTAGACACAGACAACTTCAAACGATGCACACAATCCATAGCAATGAAAGAATGGGTTACCCCCGAATCAAAAAGTGTAGTTAGTGTGTTACCTGCAATCTCACAATCTTGCTGGATTAAATTTTGGGCTTGTCTTCTAGCTTCAGCACCCATGTGATAAACGCGGCCTCTAGCAATAGGACGAGTAGCCCTAGTCGCGTTCACAGTTGGCTCCACCTTCGGAACCCGGCAATCCCTCGCCACGTGTCCGGGCTCGTGGCAGTTGAAGCACATCAAATCCCTCGCAGTACAAGCAGTTGCAATATGTCCTTCCTTCCCACATCGATAACACCGGACTCCTTGTCCCAATTGCCGTCCAAAATTCTGGTTTCCCGGCCGATTCTGGCCTCTCTTGTTGTTTGGTGGCCGGTTATACGGCTTGGCAACTTGCTTGCCTTTATTGTTCTGATTATGTATCCGACTAGGCCCTCCAGAGTTAAAGTTCCCTCCTCTGTTGGCCCTCCTGTTCTTCATCTCTTCAACCTCTCTACACATTTCCACTAGCACTTGGAAACGTTGAATTCCCAAGGGTAGGACCGAATCTTGGATCTCATACTTCAGTCCATTCTGAAAGCGATGACACATAAACTATTCATCAACTTCTTTTCTCGGAAGAATCTGAAATGTCTGGACAGCGATTCAAACTTAGCTACATATTCTCCTACTGTCATATTCCCCTGGTGCAATTTTAGAAAATCGTCACCCAACTTGGTCCTAGTGCTCATCTGGAAGTACTTGTCCAGAAACTTCTTTTTGAACGACTCCCAGGTCACTTCCTCTTGAGCTGACCCCATCAGTAATCTCATACTTCTCCACCAATACTCTGTATCCCCTATCAATAGGTACGTGGCATAATTGACTTTCACCGCTGCCCAAAAGTTAATCATCTCGAAGATTTTCTCCATCTCTTGGATCCACTGGTCCGCTCTTTCTAGACCCTCATCACCCTTGAACTTAGGAGGATTATGGCGACGAAAATCCTCTAGTCCTCTAGATTCAGCAGCGCGAATCTATCTTTCTCTCTTCTCTAGGTCGTGTTGAGTCTTGGCAGCCGTCTGTGCAGCAACAAACGCAGCCATGTTGTTCATTGCTTCAACCATCCTATCTTCCCGGCTGACATTTGTTCTTGCGGTGTCGTCTCTTCATGGAGGCATTGTTTCCCTACAAAACCATCATCACTTCAGTCACACCACAACTTACACAAGACTTGATACTTTAACTACTTGCTCCTATGCATGATCAGCTAATAACTCAAACAAATACTTAAATCAAAGTTTTAACCCAAAACTTTAACCAAATGCTCTGATACCACAATTGTAACACCCCGAGTTTAAAACACAGCGAGGGTGCATTTTGTTTTTATTTTTATAAAATCAATAATAAAAATGATTTTCCAGATTTAATTCGAAGGGAATTAAAATAAAGTTTTTCGTAAAATAGTACGCCGTGGATTAATTGATGAACATAACAAAATAAATTCATCGTAATCTCAATAAATACTTAATTCTGGATATTTAATAATAAACAATAAGACATTTTCAAAGGATAACAATGTCATAGCATTCCCAAAAGACAATATCAGAGTGCGGAATAAGTAGTACAACAAATTTCCCAAAATAAAAACAAAATACATTTTGCAGCTCAAATCCTATACATCAAGTCGAACTGATCATGCGCTAAAGCTGCAGTAGCACGGATTTCCGCCGCATCCCTCCGACTCTGCCGCTCGCCTCGACGTAACCTCCTCCTCCTCCTCATCATACAGAGAGGGGTCGGTCTCCTCAAAAGTAAGATCAATACACAGTCTCGGTCGCTTCGACGGTGCCAGAATCTCATAACAATCATCTGAAATCCTGGACGGACCCGGAATCTCAACTACTACTGGCTTCGGTTCTTCATTCTTCCCTTCTGCCTCAGACTCATGTACATCTCCTCCAATCACCGGGTTGGGAGTCACCACTCCTACGGTGGCCTCCGTCTCTATTCCTCTAGCAGGCTCCTCCGCATCATCAAAATTTAGTGCGCCTCCAATACCAGACGGGAAGGCACAGGAAAATCTATACTCGCATAAGTGCGCTCCACGAAATCCTCTACTCCGTCGGTCCTGCTCATCCTCTCCAACCACCACGTGTAAGTCTCCCTGCTTGAGATGGGGTCAAATACCTAAGCAATACGCGAATATCGATCAAGGAAGTCTAACGACGTTTCCGTCGTCCAAGTACCCACAGGTGGCATGGGTTTGGGGGGCATCTGAGGGCAAACCCCAATTTCCACAATATAATAGCAAGGGTCACCGACCGAAATTAACAAATAATCACATAGCATGCATCTCACAGCAACAATTATATCCATGGTATAACATATGACGATAAGGAAAATAATAATGCTCATTTGAAATTTAATGACATATATGCCTTTTCAAAAATAGCAGCCAATTATTTTGAAATATGTGGTAAGTACAAACAACACCTCAGCAAATCACAATCATTAAATCAGAAATTCAGATTCTGTACAGTACTCACACACATAAATTTCCAACCATTCATCATATAATCAATCGTGACCCACCAGTCAGTCCCTCAATGCGATATGTATATGCTCATGTATACAATTTTCTTGGAATCGCCAAGGTGCAGTCGCTCAACAGACCAACACAAAATGTTTGACTTTATCGGCCCTCAAGACCAAGGTGTAATCGCTCAACAGATCAACTCCTAGTGCAGTCGCTCAACAGACCAGCACTCGTGCAGTCGCTCAACAGACCAGCAAGTTTAACATATACCAAGGTACAATCGCTCGATAGATCTGTACCTAGTGCAGTCGCTCAACAAACCAGCACTCATGCAATCGCTCAACAGATCAGCACGTGGTTGCGCATTTCAGGGTACAGACGCTCAACAGACCATCACCTATATACCAAAGTACAACCGCTCAACAGATTAGTACTTAGTGCAGTCGCTCAACAGACCAGCACTCGTGCAATCGCTCAACAGATCAGCACGTGGTTGCGCATTACTCTGTGGCCCATCGCGGGTACCACTTGACTATGCAATGCATGAATATGCAGTGTTTCACTTCTCTGGAAACAGTATGCAAAATCAGAAAATTCATGCCTTTCCATCATATTTAAAAATATCTCAGCACAATCAATATTATCATCATCACAAACATGACTAAACAGCCAAGTAATCATTAACACTTTGCAATGGTTTCTCAAACTTTTAAAATTCATAACACAATTTTTAAAACTGGGATTTCTGGAAATTACGAATCGGTATTCGAATACAGCTTCTTTGTATTCGAATACAAAAGCCAAAAACAGTGCAGAATTACACTCTGTATTCGAATACAGCCATCTGGTATTCGAATACAGAGGCAGTCTCAGTGCACAAATCAATATCTTTCACTACATCAGAAAGTCTCAAAAACTTCATCACCACTACTTCAAAATATCACCAAAAGTTCCATTTTAATTCACCACAACATTCCCAGTATTCCCCAAACACTCAGGGTTTACAAAACACTGTTGAAAACGTAGAATTTTTGAAAACTCGAATCTGTATTCGAATACAGACCCTTGTATTCGAATACCGAAGCATGAAACTGCAATTTTAACATTCTATATTTGAATACAGCATGCCTGTAGTCGAATACAGAGACCAAACCTTGAAAAATTCAGCATTTTCTCCAAAGTCATTAAAGGTTTTCAAAACATCATCCTCTCCTCTTCAAAAATATTTCAAGAACTCCATTTAAAATCACTTTAACCCTTCTCATGGTTTCCCAACACTTTAAAATTCACAAGGTAGAGTTTAAAACTTGATTTCCTGGAAAACACGAATCTGTATTCGAATACAGCTTCCTTGTATTCGAATACAGATCCATTGTATTCGAATACAGAAGCTGAAACTAGTGAAAATCTGCATTCTGTATTCAAATACAACATGCCTGTAGTCGAATACAGATATGAATACAGTGTTAAAATCCCACTTCTGTATTCGAATACGACATGGTTGTAGTCGAATACATATGCTGAGTCAGAAGCAAAAATCCTTCCTCTGTATTCGAATACAGGGGCTCGTATTCGAATACAAGTTTGAAAACTTAAGTAAAAAAGAAACTTGGCAGGTTGTATTGGAATACACATATGTTGTACTCGAATACACCTTCGAAAACCGGTGAAATTTTTCCTGAGACTTCAACACATTTCAAACTGTTTCTTTTAAAAAGAACAACCAACATCAAAATAGATTCAACACTTTTGCAGACAATACTTTCTTCATTCAAAATCCTTTTCTTTTTAAGTCATCAACATCACCAGAATCACTCAAAACAGAAACAGAATCATCAACACCAATCATCCAGAAACAGAAACACAATGTTCAATCATCAGAATCATCCAGATTTTCAAACCATCAGAACATCATGCAAGCATTTTAGCTTTCTCAATATTAGAATAACATGCAAGCATTTCAGCTTTCTCAAACCTCAGAATAACATGCAATATTTCAGCTTTCTCAAAACATCAGAATAACACGCAAGCATCACAGAGCAGCAAAACACCAACAAAATGCATTTTAAAACCATTTTCAATACAGTTTTATGACATGCATTTTAATCATATTTAAAATAACATGCAAGACATTTTTCCACGTTCCCATATAGACAACACAACTTTAGTGCATTCAGCCCAAACAACAATCATCACAGAGCTTTTAAAACATGAAAAAAATGCATTTTTCATTTCTTTCAAGCAACAGGCGAACCAGTTTCTTTTTGTTCAAAACAGAAATGAAAACACTAGTAGGTCCATGATAGTTATGCACTTACAGCCCTAATGCAACTAGAAAGTGGAAGGGGCCCTTACCCTTGTTGCATGTTTTGCTACTTCTCTTGTTTCTGTTGTCGTTCCCGTTTTCGCGCCAAAATCCGGTGAAACAGTAGCCTGCGTTTGCTGCTACGAAACTGGATTCCTTAGCTCCGTAATGGTGTGGGGAATAACTTTTGTACTGGGGTTTTGGTGTTTCGGTGCTTGGATGTCCAAGTAATGGCACTTTGAGGAATTCCCTATTTTTTTCGTTTGAAATCGTGACTGGAAATGGAGGAAAACAAAATTGGAGGGAAGGGTGCTGTTACATGCAGCACTGTTACATGTAGTATGGGCAGTGAGGAAGGAGGGATGGTGTTATGATTTCACCATCCTTCTCACTCCTATTTATAGGCTTTTGTGGTGCCACCTCACCCGACACTTGTCTGATTTTCAGCACTTAACCAATCCCGTTGCAATTAGCCGCTAATCCCTTAATTAACTGTCCATTAGTTTAATTACTCGTAATTAAATTAATTAATTCTTAATCCAATAATTTTAATTCATCCTCCAAAATAAATATTTATATATATATATATTTACTCAAAACATACATATATTAAATATTTTACAAATATCTCCAATACACTTAAAATTAATTCCATAATTTTAATTAAAAATTAAGGGTCTTACACTACCAATAACAAAAAGAAGAAGTTCATTGGAGCAGTTCTGAAGCCAAATGGCAAACAACTTAAGAATCAGAATCGTAGAAACAGCAACAAGAATGAGAACCATCCAATCCAAAGGTCCCAAAGCAGCAGCAGCAACCACCTCCTAGAAATGCACCTTTTCTCTGCTATAATTGTGGAAAAGAAGGGCATATGGCACGCAAGTGTAGGAACAAGCCAAACCCTATTCAACAGGCTAACTTGACAGAAGAGCAATTCATCGCTATGATTACTGAAATCAACCTTGTTGATGGATCAGATGGATGGTGGATTGACACTGGCGCCTCTCGCCATGTCTGTTATGACTGTGCTATGTTCAAAACATACACTACTGCTGAAGATAAGAAAGTGCTGTTGGGAGATTCCCACACCACTAATGTTGCTGGTATAGGAGATGTAGATTTAGTATTCACCTCCGGAAAGACCTTAATTCTGAAGGATGTCATGCACACTCCAGAAATAAGGAAGAATTTAGTTTTTGGTTATCTTCTTAATAAGGCTGGGTTTAATCAAGCTATAGGGGCAGATTTGTACACCATTTCTAAAAATGGTATTTTTGTTGGGAAAGGGTACGCTACTGATGGCATGTTTAAATTAAATGTTGAAATGAATAAAATGTCTCCTTCTACTTACATGTTGTGTGATTTTAATATTTGGCATGCTAGACTTTGTCATGTGAACAAACGTGTGATTGCAAACTTAAGTAACTTAGGCTTAATTCCAAAGTTATCTTTAAATGAACTTGAAAAATGTGAATTTTGCAGTCAAGCTAAAATAACTAAGAGTTCACATAAATCAGTTGTTAGAGAATCTGAACCTTTAGATTTAATACACTCTGATATATGTGAACTTGATGGAACACTAACGCGAAATGGAAAACGTTATTTTTTTACTTTTATTGACGATTGCTCTGACTATACCTTCGTATATCTGATGAAAAATAAAAGTGATGCAATTGACATGTTTAAGATCTTTTTAACTGAAATAGAAAATCAATTTAGGAAAAAGATTAAGAGGTTTCGTAGTGATAGAGGAACAAAATATGATTCTAGTTTATTTAATGAGTTTTATAAATCTCAAGGAATCATACATGAAACCACAACACCTTATTCACCTGAAATGAATGATAAAGCTGAAAGAAAGAATAGGACTCTGACTGAACTTGTTGTTGCTATTATGCTTAACTCTGGTGCTGCATCTCATTGGTGGGGGGAAATTATTTTGACTGTTTGCTATGTTTTAAATAGACTTCCAAAATCTATAAGCAAAACATCTCCTTACGAGATAATAAAGAAAAGACAACCAAACTTGTCTTATCTTCGAACATGGGGTTGTCTGGCGTATGTCAGAATCCCCGATCCCAAGCGAATAAAACTCGCCAGTAGAGCCTATGAATGTGTATTCATTGGGTATGCAGTAAACAGTAAATCGTATAGGTTTTATGACCTAAATGCGAAAGTGATCATAGAGTCAAATGACGTTGACTTCTATGAAAATAAATTTCCCTTCAAATCGAGAAATAGTGGGGGCAGCGAATCCAGTCATACTCCCGTGACAGGAAGTGCTGAAAGCAACATACAAGGTGAATTGGAAACTCGAAGGAGTAAGAGAGTCAGAGTTGCTAAAGATTATGGACCAGAATATATGGCCTATAATTTAGAAGAGGATCCTACAAATCTCAAAGAAGCCTTGTCATCTTTGGATGCAGATCTTTGGCAAGAAGCTATAAACGATGAAATGGATTCCCTAGAATCTAACAAGACCTGGCATATAGTAGACTTGCCTCCTGGTTGCAAGCCGATAGGTTGTAAATGGATTTTGAAAAGAAACTAAAACCCGATGGAACTATTGATAAATACAAGGCACGCCTTGTAGCCAAAGGTTTTAGGCAAAGAGAAAATATAGATTTCTTCGACACTTTTTCTCCAGTCACGAGAATAACATCCATTAGGGTACTCATTTCACTAGCAGCAATTCATAATTTAGTGATACACCAAATGGATGTTAAAACAGCCTTTTTAAATGGTGACTTGGAAGAAGAAATCTATATGGAACAACCTGAAGGTTTTGTAATTCATGGACAAGAAAACAAGGTCTGTAAGTTAGATAAATCTCTGTATGGTCTTAAACAAGCTCCTAAGCAATGGCATGAAAAGTTTGACAATTTGATCATATCGAATGAGTTTAAAGTGAATGAAAGTGACAAATGTATTTATTACAAATTTGAAAATGGCATTTGCACTATCATATGTCTCTATGTAGATGACTTACTCATATTTGGTTCAAACATCCATGCTGTAAATATTGCGAAATCATTGTTGAGTAACAACTTTGATATGAAAAACCTCAGAGAAGCGGATGTGATCTTAGGAATCAAGATTACTAGGTCAGAAAAAGGGATTTCTTTAGATCAGTCTCATTATATTGAAAAGATCCTAAAGAAATATAAATACTATGACTGTAAACCTGCTTGCACACCATATGATCCAAGTATGAAACTTTTTAAGAACACTGGTGAAGGTGTTAGACAAACTGAATATGCGAGCATCATTGGCAGCTCAGGTATGCCACTGATTGTACTAGACCCGACATTGCTTATGTCGTGGGATTATTGTGTAGGTTTACTAGTAGACCTAGTATGGAGCATTGGCACGCTATCGAAAGAGTCATGAGATACCTTAAAAGAACCATGAATCTAGGATTACATTATCAAAGATTTCCTGCCGTACTTGAAGGATACAGTGATGCTGATTGGAACACCTTATTAGATGACTCCAAAGCAACCAATGGCTATATTTTTAATATAGCCGGTGGTGCTGTATCTTGGAAATTGAAGAAACAGACGATACTGGCTCAGTCCACTATGGAGTCTGAAATGATAGCACTAGCTACTGCTAGTGAAGAAGCAAGCTGGTTGAGATGCTTGCTAGCTGAGATCCCTTTGTGGGAAAAACCTATGCCAGCTGTGTTGATCCACTACGATAGTACCGCGGCTATTGCAAAGATTGAGAATCGTTATTACAACGGTAAGAGACGACAAATACGTCGTAAGCACATCACAATTAGAGAATTACTAACTAAAGGAGCTCTAATAGTGGATCATGTACGCACTGATGATAATTTAGCAGATCCTTTGACGAAAGGATTGGCTAGAGAGAAAGTCATAAATACATCCAAAAGGATGGGACTATTGCCTATAGATAAATGAGTCACTTATGATGGGAACCCAACCTAAAAGACTGGAGATCCCAAGAATTAGGTTCAATGGGTAATAACAAGTCATAGTGATATGAGATGAACATGTTATTATATTTCAACAGAAGCATGATTCCTGAAGCGATGGAAGGCTGAGATAATAGAAACTCTTAATGAGATCTATACACTATGTGGAGGGAGTACCTAACTACAGGAGTACTCTTGATAGACTCACCTATGTGAATGTGGAAATGAGGCCGTTTCCTATGGAATTTCGAGGCAAAAATTCCTAAAGCGTTCATTACACTAGGATAGACGTGTAGGGCCATAAATACATGGGCTTTTTAGAATACACCTAATGAAAAGGTTGTGTGTGGGTTTGATGTCCGAGATAGAGTTCAAGACTATGAGTCACTCTTGTTAAATCAGAATCTTACTCGCTATGCAAAGGTTTAAGTCATAGACACCTTTGTTTATGCACAATCTTATGAAAGCGTTCGACGCTATTTCAGAACCTACTTTTTAAATTCAAGTGGGGGATTGTTGGAAATGAGGAACAAAAGAGCTAGTTTGTGAATTGAAAAAATGAGAAGTCCCACATATGAGGGATTACACTTTCTAGCAGTGTATATAAGGTGGAGGTATGACCCTACACCCCAAGGGGTACCCCCATTTTCGAGAGGAGCGAGAACGCATGCAAAATAAATCACCACACACACGCGCGTGCGCGCCGCCGCCGTCCGTTCGGTCGGCTGGGCTTGGGCTTGGGTGGTGAATTATTATTTTTTTATTAAAAAGAAAATTAAATAAATTAATATTTAATTTCTGAACAAATGAATGCTTGCCTTTTTACTTAAAAGGCCCTCCAGTGAGTCAACATTGTATTTCTAATCCAGTAAATCATTCCCTATTTTTCTCACGGTTCGGTTTTGGTCAATAACCTGAAATTTTCGGAGTCAGCCAAACCTAGAATTAAGAGGCACGTTTTTAGTGTGGATCTGGTCAGATGGATCCCGAATTTCCTCTGATCCAGTAGTAGATCTCCTCTATAAATAGAGGGTTCTGCTCAGTTGCAAATCACACCAAAAGCATTCCATCTTCTGAGGCTTTTCTCTCTTCTCCCTCCATATTCTTACTTCTACATTTCTTTTCTTTAGAGTGGTCTTAGTACCATATTACGAGTGGCAGCCATTAGACTGCCATACTGAGGGTGTAATTCTAGAACGGCTTTTTCACGGTGCAGTGAAAATCCGATACAGAGTAACTGGGCTGTTTTATCCTGGGGACGGCGTGGTTGATAGTCTGCCTTGCACAATTTGGGCAGTGCCGCGAAATGTCTTAAAGAGAGCGACCTAGTCCGCGACTCAACCCAGTAATATTTTCGGTGGCATAAATTATTTTTTAAACTCGTTTTTCAAAACTCGAAACAACAATTACGAATACACAGAAGTTGGGGATTTAATTTCAATATTTATTAATATTTAGTCGATTTGTTCACACGAAATCTTTCTTTTTGAATTATCTTTTTTTTACCATGATTTTCAGCTTTGATTTGATTCGTGGTTGCTTTGTTTGTAGTTTCTACTCTGTATTGAAAGGTTTTTTATTAAGTTGAAATTTATTCTGTTTGTTATGTGATATCTATTTGTTGCTTCTTTACATATTTTGGCTCAGTTTGTTTGAAATTTGGATTTCTTGCTTCTAGTGTTTTTATGGTTATTCGATATCGTTGTTTGAAATTTATGGTTATTTGGATTTTGGCTTAGTTTGTTTGAAATTTGGATTTCTTGCCACATCCAAAGTTCAATTGAAGGAGGAGGAGAAGGAGAAGAAGAAGAAGGAGGAGGAGGAGAAGAAGAAAAAGAAGAAGAAGAAGAAAAAGAAGAAGAAGCTTGAATCTGAAATTGAAACTGTAAATGTAAGTCCCTTTTTACTTGTTCAATTGAAGGTTTAGTTTTTAAAAATTTGATTTTTGTTCCCTTAATTTTCAATTACAAATTGGGTTTTATTAGACTCTGTTTGGATTTACTTACTTGAGCTTATTTGAAATTTATGAAAAAAGGTTTATGATATGTTTGTTGAGGAAGAAACCTTTTTGATATATGTTTTAATGACAACAAACCTTTTGAATTAAATGATCGAGTTTTATGAATGGTGATCTACAAATTATTGCACTTAAGTTTTGCTTAAGGAAAAAGGCTATTAATCAAACTAATCCAACAAGTCAGATCAGTCTCCAGAATGTCCAGAATGATCTGCTGTCCAAAATGATCTTCTGTCCAGAATGATTATCATTCTCCAGCATGTTAACATCAATCTCTAGCATGTTAACATTAATCTCCAGCATGTTTAACATCATTCTCCAACAGTGTATCATCAGTCTCCAGATCGATAAATAATCTCCAGCAGCAAACATCTTTCTCAAGCATGATTAACAACTATCTCCAGAATGATCAAACATCATCCTCCAGTATGATAACATTAGTTAAGAATGATACAATCCAGAACAGAAGACATGTTCCAGATTTGGTCAAGAACAGAAGACTTGGTCCAGACCAGAAGATAGCATGGTTCAGATCAGAAGATCACAGGTCCAGATCAGAATATCACATAGTCCAGATTAGAAGGTTACACTGTCCAGATCAGGAAGCAAAATGGTACACATCAGATCACATGGTCCAGACTTGATCCAGATCAGTAGATCATATGGTTCAGATTTAAATCATGATGCAGATCAAGTGAAGACTTAATTAAAATTCGAAGCATACTTGATTGATTTTTGATAGAAATATGATCAAAGTATTAAGGAGATTTGATTCAAAAATCACGGAAGACTTGAAGGAAATTCGAATCAAATTAGAAGTAGAAGATGACGTCACTAGAGGATGACACCAGTAGATGACGTCATCAAAGGATACATCCAGAGGATACCTCCAGAAATCATCACCATAGGATACCTCTAGAAGTCGTCACCAGAAGTTGAAGTCATCAGAAGATATCTCCAGAAGATGACGTCACCAGAAGATAAAATTATCAGAAGATATCTCCAGAATATGACGTCACCAGAGGATACCTCCTAAGGACTCCTGAGGATATCTCCAGAGGATACCTCCTAAGGACTCTAGAGGATATCTCCAAAGGACACCAGTTGATAACTCCAGAGGATACCAGAAGATATCATCAGAGGTTCCCTCTACAGATTTAATAACCTAGAATGTGTAGTATTAAAGATCAAGACTCATTTACCAGAACCAAGTATGGTCTTGAATGTTGGAAGCAGAATGAAGAACATTCTTGCTTTTTGACCTACTCTCACCTAATCACTAACAAAGGACAGCCAGCTATTCCCAGCGGGCAAATGAGCTGTCAAAAGTACTTTTTGAGTCTATAAAAGAGAACTCAAGATATAGGCAACAATAAGCACTCACGAAAGCAATCATTCCATTATTCATACTCAGATTCAAGTGCTTCAAGTTCAAAACATTCTAAAGATTGAAAAGAGAACATTCTTGCTTGTTGGAAATCCTTTTATGATTAAAAGGTGAACTGTAAAATCCTATCTAAAGATTGATCGGTGATTTGATTGAACTCCTTTCTAGGTGGAAAGGATTTGTTTTTGTAACAGATCAAAGTTGATCTGAAACAAGGTGTGTAAAACCAAGATTGATCTCTTTTTTAGCACTTAGTGAAAATCTCACCGTTGTGAGGACTTGACGTAGCCCGGGTTGGGTGAACCAGGATATATCCGTGTGTGATTTCTCTTCCCTTATCTCTATTTACTTTCAGTTTTTAATTATCAAGTTAAATAGATAAATTGAACTATTGATTTTAACTAACCAAGGACGTTCTCTGTTTTCTGGTGAAAACCAAGAACCGTTTTCTATTTTCACAACCAAGATCAATCTTGAGTTATTTTCTTAAGTTTTTAACAGGAATTTTAAAAGGGTGAATTTACATTTAAAACCCCCCTTTTATGTAAATCGACATTGCTACTTCAATGTTTTCAACTTACTTTCGTAAACTCTTCATGCTAGTTTAGGAAAATAGTTTATAGCTTATATGAAAATAGTTTAGATTTTTTTTGTTGATATTTTTTATTAATAATAGTTATACACAATTGCTTATATGGTGAAATAGTTTGTGCTATAAACACAAGTAATCTGTTTATCCAAACAGAGTCGTCCTTAACAGAAGGGTATATGATTGAAACACACTTTAATTGCTTATTCTGATTAAAGTTAATTTTTTTTAAGACAATTATTAGAGTTAAAATAATATATTATTTAGCCGATGTTAGTTTTAAAACATTTGGGGTTGTCTATTATGTAGGTTTCTGAAATTGAAGAGGAAGAAAAGGAAGATGTAGAGAAAATCAAAGCTCTAGAGAAAGCGGAACATGGCGAAGCAGAAATAGGCATGGTTGATACGAGCGACAATGTTGTTCTGCGTAAGCTGCTTATGAGTTGTAACATTGCATTGGATGTACTGACATGAGTCACTGCTTCCGAATCAAATAGTGAGGAGATTAAGACTCATAAAAAGAAGAAGAAAAAGAAAAAACATGAATATGAGATTCAAACCGTAAATGTTAGTCTCTGTTAGGCTTGTTCAACTTGAAATAATGGTTTTTTTTTATCCAAAAATAGTTTAAAATTTTGGGTCGTGTGTTGTGTTATTTTTGAAACAATGAGTTGTCTTATGTAGGCTGTAATAGTTGATAATGAAGAAGAAAAGGAACCTGTAGAAACAATTGAAGTCCCGGAGAAAGTGGGGCCCATTGAAGCAGAAATAGGGGCGATTGATACTAATGACAATGTTGTTCTGCGTAAGCTGCTTGTGAGTTGAATTATTTATTCTTAAATGTGATGTTGAAAATGCTACGGTGATGTCTCCAGGCTTACTTTGGGTATTTTTTCTGTTTTATCAGCGTGGTCCGAGGTATTTTGATCCTCAATTAGATAGTGTTTTGGGTACATGATTTAATTGCGGTGAAGAAGGCCATGCTTTTTTCAACTGTACTGTTGCTAAACGCAAGAAACCTTGCTTTGTATGTGGCAGTTTGATTCATAATGTCAAAAAATGCACCATTGTATGTCTAGTTTGCTTCTCATATTCTTTTTTCTGTTTGAAGGAGCAATATATACTACAATTACTAATTATATGTCGTACGTTCGATCGACCCGTGTCTCATGTGTTTGCTTATTTTTATTTATTGTCTGAGTCTGTGGTGCAAGGTCTATTATATTTATTAGGCTCAATTGACTCGAGTTTGATTTACTATTTTCGAATAGAGGCTCTATATTGTTATAGAATATCGGATTTTGAACAAATCTTTATTATTCTGCTATGTGATTCAGTGCACAGTGTTCTCAAATAAGTGATGTCAATTGTTGAAAATAACGGTTTGTTGAAATTTCTTCTTAAGTTTACCAAATTAGACAAGAATTGGAGGAGAAAATGAGAATGAACTTGTGTTTGGAATGAAAAGGAACTCAACTATTGATATTCTCAATTTGAGAAAACTAAAAAAAAAAAGGCTAGTAAGCAAGGAATGTAGTGTGTTTTAAGTGTTTCAATCTAAATTACATATTCAATTCAAATAATTTTTAACGAGAATGAGGCAGGTAGTATTTAAAGAGAAGTCATGTTATTTGTAAGACCCGTAAATTTAAAATTAAAATTATGGAATTAATATTAAGTGTATTTTGGGGATATTTGTAAAATATTTAATATATGTATGTTTTGAGTGAATATATATATAAATATTTATTTTGGAAGATGAATTAAGATTATTGGATGAAGAGTAAATTAATTTAATTACGAGTAATTAAATTATCGGGCAGTTAATTTAGGGATTATCGGCTAATTGCGACGAAACTGGTTAAGTGCTGAGGATCAGACAAGTGTCAGGTGAGGTGGCACCCACAAATGCCTATAAATAGGAATGAGGAGGCAGAGCAAAGGCAGAAAACCATACCTCCTCCATACTGCATGTAACAGTACTCACATTCCTCCTTCTCCCATTCTGATTTTTGTTTCACGATAAAAAAAAGGGAGTTCCTCAAAAGTGATATTAATTGGAAATCCAAGCACCAAACCAGAAAACCCCCAACACAAAAGTTGTTCTCCTCATCATTCCGGAGCTAGAGAACCCATTTTCGTAGCAGCAAACGCAAGCGGGAGTTTCGTCGACTTTTGTCGCGAAAACGTGAACGAAAACAGAAATGAAACAGAGGTAAGGGCACCTTCCACTTTCTAGTTTGCATTAGGGATGTAAATGCATAATGTTATGTCATTAATGTTGTTTCATTATTGTTTTTGAAGAAAAACTGTTTTGTATGTCACTTTGAAGGATGAAAAATGCATTCTGTTGAGATTTTAACAATATGTGATGTTGCTGTTTGGTGGTTATCTCAATGCTGTTTTGTTTGTGTGGGAAAGCTGAAAAATGTTTTGCATGTTATTTTGAAGATGATCAAAATGCATGTTCATAAAACTGTTTTGCATGTTGTTATAAAATGTGAGAAATGCATTATGTTGATGTTTGCTGTTATGTGATGTTTGCTGTTTTGGCTTAATACATCAGTGTTGTTCTGTTTGTGTGAGAAAGCTGGAAAATTCTTTGCATGTTGTTTTGACTGTGTAAGAATACTGGAAATACTTTGCATGTGTTTTGAGAAATGATCAATAATGTAAACGTTGAAAAATGTCTGTTCTGTTGTGGTTGACATTTTGTTTTGGGTAGTTCTGGTGTTGCTGATGTTTTCAAAAGAAAAGGGATTTTAAATAATGAAAGTGTTTTTTTCTGGACAAGTTGTTATTGATGAAAAATGCCTGAGTTTTGTGGTTCAAAAGAATGGAGAAACTGTTTTGGGGTTGTGCTGGTTTTCAAAGGAAAAAGTTTGAAAATGTGTTGTAGTTTCAGGAAAATTTCACTGAATTTGAAGGTGTATTCGAATACAGTTTGAGTGTATTCGAATACAGTTTGAGTGTATCCGAATACAACCTGCCAAGCTTCTATTTCACTCAATTTTTCGAACTTGTATTCGAATACGGGCCTCTTATATTCGAATACATGATGTTGATTTTCACTATTTTAGCTTCTGTATTCGAATACAAGGGAGCTGTATTCGAATACAGATTCGTGTTTTTCCAGAAATTCAAGTTTTAGCTTATGTATTCGAATACCAGGAAGCTGTATTCGAATACAGATTCGTGTTTTCCAGAAAATCAAGTTTTAAACACTGTCATGTGAACCTTAAAGTGTTGGGGAACATTGAGAAGGTTTGAAATGATTTAAAATGGAGTCTTTGAAATAGTTTTGAAGAAGAAATGATGAAGTTCTGGAAACCTTTAATGATGTTGGAGAAAATGTTGAGTTTACACTGTCTTTGTCTTCTGTATTCGAATACAATGTATTCGAATACAGAGTGTTGAAATTGAAGATTTAGCTTCTGTATTCGAATACAGATTCGTGTTTTTCAGAAAATCAAAGTTTTAAACATTATTTTATAAACCCTAAGTGTTGGGGAATTTTGGGAAGGTTTGTGATGAATTAAAATGGAATATTTGTGATAGTTTGAAGTGGTGGTGATGAAGTTTTTGAGACTTTACTGATGTAGTGAAAAATGTTGATTTGTGCACTGGGACTGCCTCTGTATTCGAATACCAGTGAGCTGTATTCGAATACAGAATGTTAATTCTGCATTGTTTTGGCTTCTGTATTCGAATACAGAGAAGCTGTATTCGAATACAGATTTGTGTTTTCCAGAAATCTCAGTTTTAAACACTGTTTTATGAATTTTAAGTTTTGGGGAAAACAGAGGGAAGATTTTTGATGAATAAGAATGGATTTTTAAGATGATGTGAAGTGGAAATGATGACATGTTTGAATGTTTGATTTATGATGATAATGAAATTGGTTGTGTTGAGATGTTTTGAGAAATGATGGAAAGGCATGAATTTTACTGATGTTGCATATTGTTTTCAATGAAGAGAAAACACTGCATATTCATGCTTTGCATAGTTAGGTGGTACCCGCGATGGGCCACAGAGTAATGCGTAAACGTGCTGATCTGTTGAGCGATTGCACGAGTGCTGGTCTGTTGAACGACTGCACTGGTACTGGTGTTTTGAGCGATTGTACCCTGAAATGCGCAAAAACATGCTGATCTGTTGAGCGATTGCACGAGTGCTGGTCTGTTGAGCGACTGCACGAGTGCTGGTCTGTTGAGCGACTGCACGAGTGCTGGTCTGTTGAGCGACTACACTGGTGCTGATCTATTGAGCGATTGCACCCTGGTCTTGAGGGCCGTTAAAGTCAAACATATTTAAATTGTGCTGGTCTGTTGAGCGACTGCACCTTGGTAATTCCAAGAAGTTGAGTACTGATGAAAGTTTTTTACCAATCTACTTTCAAATCCCTTAGGATTCAATTGTAGTATAGCAAAAGGGTTGTATCGTATCCACAGGGAATTGGAAATACAATGCCGTTCTTTAATGAATCACTCGAGCAATAAGTTTTCAAGTATTTGGATGATTGTTTTGGTAACCAAATTGAAATGTAACATAAGCAATAATAAAAAAAAAGATTTAAAAACACTATGAGAAAACTGTTGGAATTGGATTCATCTATTAACTCTTCAGTATCCTATTGATTCAACATACAAATCATGTTCTATGCTTAATTTCATCACATCAGTTCTTATCTATCTCATTAATCTCTTACATGAGAAGATTAACAATTCCCTAATCTAATTACCGATCTCTCGCATAATTAAAAAGGACAACCGTAACGAGTTCAGATGTAAATTGACAAACAGACTTAATTCTATTTCTAGCAATCAAGCTTGTTAGATGAGATAATCTAAGTCCGACTTAAACATGTAGTTCTCACTCACATATCAAATCTAAATTCATGCCTTAGGTGATCAAGCTAAAACATGTATGAAGAATAAGATTAAATCATTGAAATCATAGCATAGAAACAGATATCTGTATATAGAAATAAAATTAGATACATCCAAGTTAAAGAGTTACATCCAATCCCAACAAAAGAAAATTAGCAATCCATAGCCATGGATGCTTTCAAGCTCAAAGCGAAGATCTAAGAAGAACGGACGGCTCTGTGATGTCTCGGGAACAACTCCAGCTCTTTGGTTGAACCCCAATCAAGCAACCAGTTCTTTTCTCTGTCTTCTCTCTTGATTTCTCTTTTTTAACCTCGTAACCGCCATTTTTTGAAGTCTGTTTGTGCGTTTTTAAAGGAAATGAGTTGATGGTCTTGCTTAAGCCAGGCCAATCTGGCTTAAGCCAACAGGTTTCTTCATGCTTAGGAAAGGTTGCCCGCTTAAGCTAGAAAATATATGGCTTAAGCCAACTGAGTTCCTCAAAATCCGTCTCTGCCTCATTTTTGCTTAAACAGTCCTTCTGGTTTTGCTTTCAGCATTCTTCTGGCTTAAGCCAACCTTTTTTGGCTTAAGCCAAGTTCTTCAACTTTGACTTTTTGCTTTTCCTTTGCTTGGACCACTTTGATATTTCTCCTACAATTAAACACAAAGTAATTAACACTTATAATTAACAAATTTACCATAATATTTATATAGAAACTAACTACTTGCTAAAATAACCTATTAAGGGATAATTTAACATATATCTTAAACATTTCAAACGTATAAGTGCCCAAAAGATCATGGAAAATTAGATAAATTTGGCATTTATCAACTTCCCCCAACTTAAGACTTTGTTTGCCCTCAAACAAAAGGTACCGATCAAAAAATATATATATACAAGGTTCATTCAACAAGTTGGATACATGAATAATCAAAATCAAAAAATATTTCCACTTTTGCATGATCACAAGCTCCACTCATAAAACTCCCTAACAGAATATGTGATACACAAGTAATGGTCATAACAATGATATGAATGTAAATTCCATGAATCCATTAGGAAAATCACACTATCCATGTTTTCAACCAAAGGAAATTTCAATGATTCACACAAGTTCTTTTAGAACCAAATCAAGGTAAGTGTTTCACTCATGTTCAACCATTGAATCACAACAAATCAAACTTGTTACCTGTCTCAACAATTATCAAGATTGCATAGTTAATCAAGGATCACTAAGGGCTTTTCAGGGTTGTAATGTGGCCAGGTTTCAAAGAATATTGGTTTTTCTGGATATCAAAGTACTTTCAAACTAAGAGAGCAATTATAATGAGATTTACAATAAAACCATGCATTCATGCTCACTTCACTTTTCCTTTTACCAATCCCTTTTTGTCACCCTTCTTTTCACATTTGGATTTATAGAACCCTTTTTCATTCTCATAATTTTCTCAATCTTTCTCTTTCTCTTTCTATTTTTTTTTAAGATTAAGATTATGTACTAAAGATTGAGAAAATTTGAACCAATTTTGCTTTCTTCGCAAAGAGAACACAAACAGCTTCCACTTCCCCCAACTTTGCATAAATGCATACAATCCCATTATAAATGCTCTTTTAACTTTGAAAGTAAGGGATAAACATTGTTTTTCTTTAGGGTTTGGGATTAAACAAAATAACAAAAATACTTTTCATTTCAGGCTCAAAATGGGTAGACAATGGATATTCCTATACAAGGGTAGGCTATTTGGTCAAGTAGCTATATACTCTAATGAACAAAAATTGCCTTGATCCTTTCCTATCATTTCTATGCAATCAAAATAATCAGAGACTCAAACAAATCCAGCTGTGCAAAACAAATGGCGAATCTCTCATACTTACATTGTTTAAGGTCACACTCCCTCACCAAGTTCAGGTACAAATTTCCTGATTTCAAACATTTCAAGGTTATGCTAATGACTTTCATGTGAAAAATACAATTATACATGTCATGGCATCATGAGTGCAACCACAAAATCCATCAAGGAGATATATTTCTAACTTTTAAATTTCAAAATAATAATGCAAAACTTTTGACTTTTCATGAATCATACTTACGAAAATGAACCAATCATCATGCAATTAAGTACCAAGAAAACATGGTATTATCAGCCAAAAAGTACTAATTAACCAAACTAAACAATGAAACAAAGTATTGAAATAAAGTGCTAGAACTGGAAAAAAAATGGCAGAAATTAAAAATGAACTCTTTTTGTGATGTGGTGTGTGATAGCTTATCAATCCTCATCCTCTTGGTCTATTTGATCCACCATGTGTTGCTCTGTTCCGTCTTTCTCCGCCTGATCAACTCCATCTGCTCCTGCTTCTGTGGTTGTACTAGTAGCTGCTCTCTGACTGCCTTCTCCCTCCTAAAAAATTGGCCTGTCCCCAGGCCAAGCACAATGTGATTGAAATTCATTATAGGATAGCCATCTATATGGTGGAGGACCCTCATGAACCGAAACAGCGTATGATTGCTGATAAATAGCATCACTGGCCCTGTAATTAGCAGCTTCTTGTCTGAAAATATGCTCCTGCCTGTTGTAAAGCTGCTCCTGTCTGGCATACATAAACTCCTGTCTGGAAAACATCTCTGTTATCTGCCTCTGCATCTGCTCTTGGAGTAACAACATCTGCTGCATAGGATCTATCGGTTGTTGTAAAGATGGTGGTGGTAGTGCGGCAGGTTGTGCTCCTCCTAATTCCTCAGTTGGGTTTATGCAGTGTTGTCTGATAAGGGCATCATTGATTGCAGGTCTTATGTCAAGATGAGGCTAATCTGGGATATTCACCCCCTGGTCTTTGCATAGCTGGGTAATAAGTGAAGGAAAGATTAGTGGTACAGGCTCCAAAGCTGTTGCAATTCTATGAATTTCATCTGATATTATTGATGCAACATCCACTGAGAATTGTTCCATGATGCAGTAAATCAAACACGCCCTTGACATGTTGATTCCTAATGTGTGTAAGGTGGGCTTGATGTTGGACAATAGAAAAGTCATCCAAATTTGTGTCAATGTCTTCATCTGGGATCTTTTTATTTCCTTCTTTCCTGCCTCCCAACCTGATACGCACAATGTTGGCATTATCTCATTGTTAATGACTTTGTTCTCTGGTGGCATCATTTTTTGGTATCCACATAACCCTTCCTCGTCTAATACTGATTGATCTTCCAGATATGCACTAATGGTATTTCTATCATAAAGAATTTTTTCCCCAGAACAAATGATTCCCTTCTTGCCTGTTGATTTGTAGTATACGCATTGGCATAAAAGTATTTGACAATATCAGGATTGAATTGCTTTGGCAGTGTTGCTAACTTTCTCCATCTCCTTCTTTGTAGCTCATGTTGAAATACCTCATACTGCCCTGGGAGAAGCTCCACTCTTCTTTCTTTTATAAATTGCAGCAACCTAATAGCCAAATACCTAGAGAATTTGATAGAGGATCTGAATTTCTTCTTGTCAAACTCTAAAGTGGCATGCGCTTGTGAACCAGCCTGAGAAGTTTCCCCTCTTGGTCTTTTGTGTGGGTTTTTGGTTGTTGCCATTCTGGAAAAACAAAAAAAAATTAGAAAAGAACAAATAAAACTCAAAGTTACTTCCAATAGGCAAACCAAACTCTACAATTTTCTTTGAACATTGCAGCCAATATCAATCATGATTCGTGGAAATGAGCATTTTCAAGCAAAAGCAAGTGTAGTTTCAAAAATAATCTCTTCCTCAAAAAGATGTTCATGAACTAATTTCTATTCACTTGTGTTTGTTCTTGCCTATATTTCCCAGTCATTCTTGCTGAACCATTTTAATATTCATTCAATGATTTTGACAAACATCTATAGTGCGATACGGGGCTTTGGTTCATTTTCAAGCTCATGAAACATAATAAACATATTTCAACATCCCATAAACTCTGTGAGATCATTGTTTTTCCACACTTTTAAGTAGACACATGGGATTGTATTTAAAGCAAATAATTGCTCAACTATTTATAGCACCAAATTAAGCATAACCTTCTCTTGAGCATTTTGTCAAACACTTAGTATACACTAGTTCATGCTCATGGTTACAAACACTTAGGCACCTATCTTCAACACATGAAACACATAACCAAATTGATTCAACAGCCCCTCAATCATAACAGATGCACAATGTCAATCAAAATATATAGAGAGCATCCAAACATTTCACATTCTTAGACACACTCTCAACCTTACTTCTCTCTAGTTCATTCACCATAAACAAAATTATTATTCTCTTTCAAGTTCAAAACATGCAATCCTTTTTCATGGCAAAATAATTGATCCATTCGTACTTACCCATGAATTCCCAATTTAGAACCGTAGGTTGCAAAATTAAATTGAGGAGAAAGAGTTAACTTACTTGAGAGGAGAATCAATGAACTATTGATGCAAGTGAGAAATCGTGATTGAGGATGAGAGAAAACGTGTGTTTAGCAAGGGAGTATGGCTTAAGCAAGGGAGTACACGGCTTAAGCGAAAATTAACCTGAAAGTATTTATTTATTTTTTTTCTTTTCTGCAGTGTTATACCGCTTAAGCCAAGGTTCCTCTCGCTTAAGCTAAAAATGACAAGAGAAGGCTCTATTTTGTCCTTGTAAATCTCGCTTAAGCTGAAATTGTCTTGCTTAAGCGAGGGACCTGAAATTCTGCATTATTATGCAGAATAAGACTTGGAACCCTTGTAAAAAAAATTGTAATGCTAACCTGCCTTGCTTTTCAATCATCATGAAACATTGTAGTCTTCATTTTGGACCTTTGGCAAGCTTGAATTCATCTTGTTAGTTTCAACAATCAACAAGTCTAATTCACATTCATTCCAAAGACAAATTCACTCTATTTACCCAAGTGGATACCTCAAAATTTGTTTCGCACATTTTCAATGACCTTCAAGGCATCATACCAACTATCCACCATATAAGAAACTTGTGTGAATCTTAAAATCAACAAAAGATGGACTATTTCCACAAGATTCCAACTTTTACCCACAAAATTCACTTCAAATGCAATTTTTACATATTTTCACAACCCAACACTTCAAATTTTGCATTTCTCCCATTTCTTACATTCTAATCACTCAAACTTTCCATTTACATCATAAGAAATTTGTGGAAAGTTTAAAAATACATATTCGAGCATAATCTCTCATGATCACATTCCATACACATGAAAAACACAACTTAACATCTGCCTATACAAAATTACAACAACATCACATAATTGACAATAAAACTTAACTAAACAATTGAAAATTAGCATTTAAACACAATGAAACTAAAAGCAAGTTAAATTAACTCAAAAACCTGGGTTGACTCCCAGCAAGCGCTTCTTTAACGTCATTAGCTTGACGCCTTTGTATTTTCACAGATCATTCAAGTAGAGCATAGTGGTGATCAATTTAACATCACCACATAAGTATGGCTTTAATCTTTGACCATTCACCACCCATGTCTCTTTGGACTCGTTATCTTCCAATTCAACTGCTCCATAGGGTTTTACCTCTTTGATTACAAATGGACCTGACCATTTTGATTTTAGCTTTCCCGGAAACAACCTCAACCTGGAATTGAACAAAAGTACTTGTTGGCCTGGCTTGAAGTTTCTTTTTACAAGCTTGCTGTCATGATACTTTTTTACTTTCTCCTTATACAGCTTTGAAGATTCATAAGCTTGATGCCTCAATTCCTCTAATTGATGCAGTTGTTTCTTTCTTTCAACTCCTGCAACATTTAGATCAAAATTAAGAAATTTCATGGCCCAAAAGGCTTTGTGCTCCAATTCTACTGGTAAATGGCATGCTTTTCCATAAACCAATTGAAATGGAGTTAAGCCTATTGGTGACTTATAAGCAGTTCTATAAGCCCATAAGGCATCATCCAGCTTTTGTGACCAATCCTTCCTTGAACTTGAAACTGTTTTCTCCAGGATCTTTTTAATTTCTCTGTTAGAAACTTCAGCTTGTCCATTTGTTTGTGGATGGTAAGGTGAGGCTAGTTTGTGCTTTACACCATAATGTTGCAACGCCTTGGCCAACTGTGAATTGCAAAAGTGTGACCCTCCATCACTGATAATTACCCTGGGTGCTCCAAAACGAGTGAATATGTTTTTCTTTAAGAACTTCACTACCACTTTACCATCTGCTTTAGGAGTTGCTATTGCTTCCACCCACCGTGAAACATACTCCACAGCCACCAAAATGTATTCATTGGAGAATGAAGATGGAAATGGGCCAATGAAGTCCATGCCCCAGCAATCAAATACCTCCACTTCCAAGATGTTTTATAGAGGCATTTCATTTCTTTTGCTTATTCCACCTAACCTTTGGCGTGCATCACACTTTTGCGCATGGAAATATGCATCTTTGAATAGGGAGGGCCAGTAAAAACCAGATTGAAGAACCTTCACAGCAGTTCTCTCACCATTGAAATGTCCTCCATAAGGTGAGTTGTGGCAATGCCACAATATACTCCTAGCCTCATCAGAAGCTACACATCTCCGCAACAATCCATCAGCTCCGATCTTGAATAGATAACGATCATCCCACAAGAAATAGGTGGCATCCCTGAGAAATTTCTTTTTCTGATGATGATTGAGATCATCAGGGATTACACCTACTGCTTTGTAATTGGCCATATCAGCAAACCATGGCCTTTCTTGTACAACAAACAGCTTTTCATCTGGAAATTCATCTGTTATTTCTTTTTCCTTTGTGGTCACCTCATTATTCATCAGCCTGGATAAATGATCAGCCATTAAGTTTTCCTTGCCACTTTTATCTTTAATTTCAAGATCAAATTTCTGCAACAACAAAATCCATCGAATCAGTCATGGTTTGGAATCTGCTTTTGTTAAAAGGTACTTAATAGCTGCATGATCTGTAAAAATAACAACTTTAGATCCATTCAAGTAACTTCTAAATTTCTCTAAAGCATACACTATAGCTAGTAATTCTTTTTCAGTGGTAGCATAATTCATTTGAGCATCATTCAACACTTTACTAGCATAATGTATGGCATGAAACATTTTATTCTTTCTTTGACCTAGCACTGCTCCTACAGCATAATCACTAGCATCACACATTAATTCAAAGTCAAGGTTCCAATTAAGTGCAATAATGATAGGAGCAGAAACTAAATTTTGTTTCAATTGTTCAAAAGCTTTTAAACATGCATCATCAAAACGAAAAGGAGTATCCTTATTCATAAGATTGCTCAATGGCTTGGCAATCTTAGAGAAATCCTTGATGAAACGTCTATAAAAGCCAGCATGCCCGAGAAAGCTTCTAATCCCTTTGACATTTGTTGGAGCTGGTAGCTTTTGAATGACTTCCACCTTTGCTTTATCAACCTCCATACCCTTTGATGAGATTTTATGGCCCAGGACAATTCCTTCAGTCACCATGAAGTGACATTTCTCCCAGTTCAAGATAAGGTTTGTTTCAACACACCGTTTCAATACAGTGTCCAAGTTCACCAAGCATAAATCAAAAGAAGCTCCAAATACAGAGAAGTCATCCATGAAAACTTCTATACATTTTTCCACCAAATCTGAGAAAATAGTTAGCATACATCTCTTGAAGGTTGCATGAGCATTGCATAGTCCAAAAGGCATCTTCCTGTAAGCAAAAATACCAAAAGGGCATGTGAAAGCTGTTTTCTCCTGATCTTCTGGATTTACAGTGATTTGATTGTAACCGGAGTAACCATCCAGAAAACAATAGAAAGCTTGCCCAGATAATCTTTCCAGCATTTGATCCATAAAAGGCAGTGGGAAGTGGTCCTTCCTAGTGGCTTTATTCAGCTTCCGGTAGTCAATACACATTCTCCAACCTGTGACAGTTCTGGTTGGAATTAATTCATTTTTTCATTGGCTACCACGGTCATTCCTCCTTTCTTTGGTACCACCTAGACTGGACTCACCCAAGCACTATCTGAAATAGGGTAGATCATTCCGGCTTCAATCATCTTCACCACTTCTTTTCTGACTACTTCTTTCATGGTTGGATTCAATCTTCTTTGAGGATGGGCTACAGGTTTAAAATCATCCTCCATTAGAATTTTATGCATACAATATGAAGGACTAATACCTTTCAAATCAGCTAGTGTCCAGCCTATTGCTCCTTGATTTTTTTTGAGAACTTCAATCAGCTTTTTCTCTTCTTGTGGTGATAAGGAACTACTAATAATCACTGGCTTTTCAACTTCCCCCTGTAGAAACACATATTTTAAATGGGGAGGTAACAACTTCAATTCCAGTTTCTGATCAGTCTGCTTGTTGTCAGCTACATTTTCAATGCTTACCAATGCTACCTGTTTTGGATGAATCTCTTTGAGGGAATCAAGATCTTGTAAACATTTTTCAATCTCTTGTTCTTCTTCCTCATTGAAGCTAGTATGCATGTTTACCAAGACTCTGCCTAGAGGATCAAATGATTGTAACTGCTCATGTGCATCATAACACACCTCATAAATAACATCAATGGAGAAGCATTGTCCTTTGTCCTTTGGATATTGCAAGGCCTCAAAAACATTGAAATTTACTTCATCATCCTGCACCCTGACCTTCAGTTTTCCTGCATCCATATCAATCATTACTCTGGCTATCTTCATGAAAGGTCTACCCAAAATCAGCGGGACCTCTACATCTTCCTCCATATCCAAGACCACAAAATCAGCTGGAAACATAAATTTATCTACTTTCACCAGCACATCTTCTACGACACCATGTGGATATTTAACTGACCTGTCTGCCAACTGTAATGACATTCTGGTAGGTCTAGCTTCCAAGTCACCAATTTTTCTCAACATAGACAATGGCATTAAGTTGATGCTAGCTCCCAAATCCAAAAGTGCCTTCCCAAGTGTTAGATTCCCAATAGTAACAGGCAGTGTGAAGCTTCCAGGGTCCTTTGCCTTTAGAGGGATGTATTTCTGAATAATAGCATTGCAGCTAGCATCCAGCTCAATAGTCTCCTCCTCTATAAATCTTCTCTTCTTTGTCAATAGTTCTTTCATGAATTTTGCATAAGTAGGCATCTGCTCCAAGGCTTCTGCAAATGGAATATTGATCTGAAGCCTTTTGAATATATCCATGAATCTTGCAAATTGCCTTTCTTTGTCTTTTCTTGTAGGAACATGTGGATAAGGCAGGTTTCTCACAGGTGGGGCTTTTTGTGCGCTCTTCTCATGGTTTTTCACCTTACTCTCTTTTTCTTTCTTTTTCTCTCCACTAATACCTACTTGTTCTTTTCCTCTTGCTTTTCTTTTCTCCTGCTCACTTTGTTCTTGTTTATGTTCACTCTTATGTACATCCTCACTCTTATTTTTCAGCACTTCTCTCTCATTTTCTTCTTTTTCATTCTCACTTTCCTCCTCAACAACAATCACATTATTTTCACTCAGGTTCTCACCAATACCTTCACCTATCAACCTACCACTCTGTGTTGTGATTGCTTTGCAGTGCTCCTTAGGATTAGACTCAGTATTGCCTGTAAATGCTCCTTTGTGAGTGTCTGCTAACTGTTTTGCTAATTGGCCCATCTGGATCTCCAAATTCTTGATGGATGCATCAGTATTTTTTTGGTTAGCCATCGACATCTGCATAAATTGAGTCAATGTGTCCTCCAATTTTGAAGTCCGATCTTGTGGTGGTTGTTGATACTGTTGGTTCTGATATGGTGGTGGCCTATTAGAAGAAGGTCCGACATCCTGCCTCCAAGGTTGGTTGAAGTTTTGGTTGGTTCCCCTAGAGTAGTTGTTCTGATATTGACCTTGCCTTGGCTGATTGGACAAGTACTGAACTTCCTCCTCTTTGGGTTCACAATAACTTGTAGGATGATCACCTATACACACATCACATCTGTTTACCTGCCTACTGGATGATGATTCCTGCATCTCCTTCAAATGTTTAGGAAGATTTGCCAATTGCTTTGTCATTTCCTCCATATGCTGTTGCAAAAGCTTGTTTTGTGCTAAGATTGCATCATTCCCTGCAAGCTCTATCATGCCTCTTTTTGTTGGACCTCTGTGGTGTTGGCCCTGTTGATCAATGATGGCCATAGACTCAATTATATCAATGGCTTCTGTTGAAGATTTAGCTATCAAAGATCCTCCAGCTGTGGCATCTAGGATCAACTTGTGTTGCTGGAGTAAGCCATTTCTGAAAATATGGATTTGTGTCTTTGCATCGAATCTATGGTTTGAACACTTCCTCAACATTGATTTGTACCTCTCCCAGGTTTCACATAAACTTTCACCTGCAATTTGAGAGAAAGTAGAAATAGCAGTTTTAAAATCCATAAATTTTGATTGAGGAAAATACCTAGCCATGAATTTCTCCTCCAGTTGATTCCAATCAGATAGAATTTGTTGTGGTTGGTCGAGAAACCACTCCTTAGCTTTTCCAATGAGGGTCAAAGGGAAGAGCCTAAGAAATACAACTTCTTCCTCAATCTCTGTTACACCAGCAGTACCACAAAGTTCATAGAACTTTGTAAGATGTGTGTAGGGATCCTCATGATCCAAACCTGCGAAAGGATTGGCATACATCAGTTGTACCAATCCAGTCTTCATTTCAGGTGGCCTTTGATTTCCTGTAGGTCTGCCAATTTTGATTATATTCCTTGGTGTGAAATTGACAAAGCCTGCATCATTGCCACCATTTCCTGGTTCTTCTGCAGCCATTGTTGTATATTGGTTTGTAGAAAAACTTGAGATAAAAGTTGCTTCTTGCTCCCTTCTCTGCTTAGCCAGTTGTTTTCTCTTCCTTGCTTTGCTGTTATTTTTCCTAGCTGTTTTCTCTATTTCTGGGTCGAACAAAAGTTGATGAGCTGGAATCCTACCTCGCATAAACAGAAAGATAACACAAATCTAGCCAAGAGGATTACTTAACAAGATAATCAAAATGTAAATAAAACTATGTACTATATTTACGATTGCTCAAGATAACAACTAAAGCAATGCTTTTGTATTTAGACGCAATTCCCCGGCAACGACGCCATTTTGATGAAAGTTTTTTACCAATATACTTTCAAATCCCTTAGGATTCAATTATAGTATAGCAAAAGGGTTGTATCGTATCCACAGGGAATTGGAAATACAATGTCGTTCTTTAATGAATCACTCGAGCAATAAGTTTTCAAGTATTTGGATGATTGTTTTGGTAACCAAATTGAAATGTAACATAAGCAATAATAAAAAAAAAGATTTAAAAACACTATGAGAAAACTGTTGGAATTGGATTCATCTATTAACTCTTCAGTATCCTATTGATTCAACATACAAATCATGTTCTATGCTTAATTTCATCACATCAGTTCTTATCTATCTCATTAATCTCTTACATGAGAAGATTAACAATTCCCTAATCTAATTACCGATATCTCGCATAATTAAAAAGGACAACCGTAACGAGTTTAGATGTAAATTGACAAACAGACTTAATTCTATTTCTAGCAATCAAGCTTGTTAGATGAGATAATCTAAGTCCGACTTAAACATGTAGTTCTCACTCACATATCAAATCTAAATTCATGCCTTAGGTGATAAAGCTAAAACATGTGTGAAGAATAAGATTAAATCATTGAAATCATAGCATAGAAACAGATATCTGTATATAGAAATAAAATTAGATACATCCAAGTTAAAGAGTTACATCCAATCCCAACAAAAGAAAATTAGCAATCCATAGCCATGGATGCTTTCAAGCTCAAAGCGAAGATCTAAGAAGAACGGACGGCTCTGTGATGTCTCGGGAACAACTCTAGCTCTTCGGTTGAACCCCAATCAAGCAACCAGTTCTTTTCTCTGTCTTCTCTCTTGATTTCTCTTTTTTAACCTCGTAACCGCCTTTTTTTTTGAAGTCTGTCTGTGCGATTTTAAAGGAAATGAGTTGATGGTCTCGCTTAAGCCAGGCCAATCTGGCTTAAGCCAACAGGTTTCTTCATTCTTAGGAAAGGTTGCCCGCTTAAGCTAGAAAATATATGGCTTAAGCCAACTGAGTTCCTCAAAATCCGTCTCTGCCTCATTTTCGCTTAAACAGTCCTTCTGGTTTTTCTTTCAGCATTCTTCTGGCTTAAGCCAACCTGTTTTGGCTTAAGCCAAGTTCTTCAACTTTGACTTTTTGCTTTTCCTTTGCTTGGACCACTTTGATATTTCTCCTACAATTAAACACAAAGTAATTAACACTTATAATTAACATATTTACCATAATATTTATATAGAAACTAACTACTTGCTAAAATAACCTATTGAGGGATAATTTAACATATATCTTAAACATTTCAAACGTATAAGTGCCCATAAGATCATGGAAAATTAGATAAATTTGGCACTTATCAATTCTTCAATTGTAGTACCTAGTATCTATCATTGTACATCAACACAAGTTTCTCACTTACAATCTCTCTATCTTATGTCTCCCTTAATCTCTCTATATCTGATTTTCTATTAATATTCTTGATAATTGCATAGACCTCTTTTTATACTTACTCTTCCATTTTAGCAACAAAATATATTCACAATTATTTATAATATTCTAAGCAAGTTAACTTAACTAACTATAACTACTTATCATAACCAAATTGGTCAAATTTAGTTATAACAAACATTAAGAATAACTAATTCTAATAGTTGATAATTTGAGGCATATCTTACGGTCACAATTATTTGGGCACACATGGATTATAAATGTCTAAAGTGATAGACTAATAAAGTTGTTCGTCAGCAAAAGAAATGATGAGTTCATTTTCATTAAGTCTTATAACATCAAAATGTATAGTTTTGTCACGATGGTCATTTTCATTTTCACCATTTGAAACCAAAATATTTTGCTTAATTTTTCTATTTAATTTTTCTTTCTCGAAATTTTTCAGCCCCTAAGTCTAAATTACGTGGATTGGCATCATTCTCAATAGAGATTGTAGGATATTAGATAAAAATAAAGTTATCAAAAGTGTTATTTTGAAATTCAATATGAATTTGTTTCTTTCTTTTTCCATTTTAGCTTACCACAAGGTTTTTTCTATACAACATATTCAAATAATCAACCAATAAGTATAAACAAAAACACAAAATTATATATTAAAACATAAAATTATAATATATACATAAAATTATTATTTAGGGAATTTTTTATCTTAATATCCCCTTTTTTTTTTAACACCAAAATGCCCCACTTCTAAAATAATATACGGGATTGCCCTACTTTTTAGGGCTAGTGGGAGGTCACTTCCCCAGGGAACGACCAGCGGAAGAAACTATTTTTTTTTTTGCCTAGTGAGAGGTCGCTTCCCCAGGGAGCAACCTGCTGAAGGAGGTGTTTTTTTTTTTTTTGCCTAGTGAGAGGTTGCTTCAAAATTCCGAATATACCCTTCTGTATTTCCAAAACCTAATTCCCAAACTAATTCATCTCTATCATCTTCATTCATTTCTCCCTAAAGCTAATTCCCAAACTCCATAATCTTCATCAAAGTCCACACGAAAATCATCAATCATCTTCATCTTCTTCAAACACCTTCAACCATCATCATTATCTTCAACATCTTCATCTTCAACAACTTCTTCACTATCACATTTTCAACAAGTAAGTACAATGTTGTTGTTGTTGTTTTTTGTACACTGATGTTGTTGTTGTTGAGTTTTAAAAGTTGCAAACTCTTCACGTACGTGAACTGGTTTTCAAAAACCCAGAAACGTACGTGATTTCTGCGTGTGATTTCTGCCTATGATTTCTGCGTGAGATTTCTGCCTATGATTTCTGCGTGTGATTTCTCTCTCTGATTTTTGCGTGTGATTTCTGCCTCTGATTTCAGCGTGTAATTTCTGCCTCTGAGGTATCCTCTGATGATATCCTTTGATGAAGATTATGGAATTTGGGAATTAGGTTTAAGGAGAGAAGAATGAAGATGATAGAGATGAATTAGTTTGGGAATTAGGTTTTGGAAAAATAGAAGGGTATATTCAGAATTTTGAAGCGACCTCTCACTAGGCAAAAAAAAAATAACCTTCTTCAGCAGGTCGCTCCCTGAGGAAGCATCCTCTCACTAGGCAAAAAAAAATATCCAAGGATATGATTTGATGTAGTATATATCTTCAAAAAGTGATTTGATATAATATATATGGTCAAAAAATGATTTGATGTGACATATGTCAATAAAAAGTAATTTGATATGATATAAAAGTGACTCGTTGTGACAATATATCATAATACATTCTTTTTCAACTCAATCCAAGTAAACTCATTTCATTTTAAAAAAATTATAAAATACACTAAAAATACATAATGAAAGTTATTGCAAGGAACATAAGAGGTAGATGTTTTTGCTAGACCATGAACGCTACCATTAGTTTGTTTTCTAAAAAAAAAAACCTAAAAGTGGTTGTGATCCACTAAAAGAAGTCTACAATCTTCAATTATAGAACCATGTTTAGACCTATTAGTTTTGGAAATTTGCACATCATCAACTAGTTGTTTGCAATTCATTCTAGTAATTACATTTAAAATACATAAGATATGATCCAACGGATGGCTTATAGCAATCCCCAAGCTTCACACTCCATGGTTTCATCACCATAAGACGCCAATCAGTTCTAGCCATAACAAAACGACCATGACTATCACACACACACAAGCTATTGCCTATCTATTATCATTGTTTCAAAATTGAAGTATCAACATTGCATGTGAAGTAACCATGATGAGGGGGACACCTACAATTAATGGGTGTAGAAAAAGACATGGTTTGAGTATCATAAAAAGAGTGAGCTTGCCACAAAAATGAAGTAAGTCATTTGCACGATGCAAGACAGCATCAACAGTCTCATTCACTCCATTTAAAGCTTTGAGTTATGCTTGGTCATCATTTAGGTGTTTCGATACCCGCAAAAACAAAAACATAAATAATCAAAGCCCAGAGCATTAAAGACTCCAAAGTAAGCCAAAGAGATGTGCTAGTATGTTTCAGTGTCTCTTTCACAATAGACACATGTAGATGAATGTTGGAACCAAGTTGGTTCTAAATACTTAGGATTTTGATGTTTACAAAAGCACTTTATGTAATCTTATTTTGACCTTGAATTATTACATTAAATGCCACCAGAAGATGAGCTACTAGAGAATAAAAACAGACCAGAATGCTCCAGAAAATACATCTAGAAGGTCTAGAGGATATATCCTGGAATTACCAGAAGATACTCCAAGATGTCAAAACATCACCAGAAGATATCTTTGCTGGCCCAGATCAGAAGGAAGCAATGTCAGAAGAAGACCTGGACCATACCAGAGGAAAGCCTGCCAGAGGGAGAGTTGTTCCAGACCAAAAGGAATCAAATGTCAGATTTATTCTACAAGTTATTCATACCAGAAGATGGCCTGGCAGTGAAATGATAAACAGTCCAGACTTGTTCCAAACTTAATCAGAGGATGAATTGATGGGTCCAGAACAAGAGAATTAACCCAGATCTGACCCAGACCAGAAAATAGCATGGTTTAGGGTATGAAACTAAGTCCAGACCAGAAGAAATGATTTCCAGAATTGATCCAGACCTGATCCAAAATCAAAGGTAAAATGTCCAGACTGAAATATTATTTGTCCAGATTTAATTTCAGTTTAATCCAGACCAAGTCCAGAATTGGTCCAGATCAGAGGGAAGATTTTCAGATCAATGGTTTAGATTTAATTATTTGGCCCAGTGTTAGTCGAGATCAAAAGATCAGACCATGGCCCAATGTTGGCCGAAATCAGAGGTTCAAGATGTGTGGTCCAGCAACGGCAGAGATCAGAGGATTATAGCATATCAGGTGCAAGTCCAGGATGGCCGAGATCAGAAGATCAGAGGGTTAGGAAGTGTGGTCCAGGGATGGCCGAAATCAGAGGATCACAGCATATCAATTAGTATGGTCCAGATGTGGACTAGCGCAGAAGATCAAATGGTCCATAATTAATCATGAGGATTAACGGTGGAGATTTTAATTTATTTTGATCAAAGTATTAAAAATATTTATTACAAAAATAAAGTGAAGTATTGTGGAACTCAGGAGCTGTTGGCGGGAAGGAACTAAAGACTTGATTGGCCAGTTATTTTGAAAGAAAATCTGAAGCTTAATAAAAGATATGTTTTTTATTTAAATAAAGCCCAATTGGTCAAGTTATTTTTGCAAGAGAATCCAGCAAGATTCAGCTCGAAATTAAGCTTGAAAGAGGCCCAAATCTGCATCTATAAAAGGAGGCTCAAGGCAGAATACTTAGTATCGAAAATCACAAAAGAGTCATACACTTTCAAAGCAAACACTCAAATTTTCAGAGAGGTCAATTGTGAGTTCCAGCTTTCAAGAAGCAAGTACTCGTGTTATTTTCTTTCCATTGTGTCAAATCTAAGTTGTTGAAGTAGAGTCTACAATCTGAGGGAGTCAGAAGGGGTAGCAGGTTACTTGGCAATTAGATTCATAGTGTTGAAATTTCTTCTACAATTTGGGATTGTCAGATTGGCTGAAGACAGGAGCTGTATTCCTCAAGAGTCTAGGATTGTTAGACTGTTTGAGAAGTCTGACTTGGAGGGTTAGTAGAACGGTTGTAATTCAAGGTTTGAATTAGTGAAATCCTTCAAGGTGAAGGGACTGGACGTAGCCTCGTTAACGGTGAACCAGTATAAAAATTATGTGTTTTATTTTTTACTTTATATCCGCTGCTAACTCTGTTTTTATTTCATCAAGTTTTGTTTTAAAAGTATAAAAACATGAAAAGTATTCAAGTTAAGTCAAACACAATTCAACCCCCCCTTCTCGTGTTTGCACCTTCAATTGGCATCAGAACTCGGTCTCAAGGCTGAGCACTTAACAGTGATTGAGGAAAGGTCCAAGGGGTTTAACATGGCAGAATCCAGAGAAGAATTAGGAGGCAACATCAACAGACCACCACTGTTTGATAGAGAAAGGTTTGAGTATTGGAAGGACAGAATGAGAAGTTTCGTCATATCTCAAGATCCTAAACTATGGAAGATGATAGTCAAAGGATACACTGCACCTACTAATCCAGAAGATCCAACTAAAAAACTAGACATGGATGATATGAAACCAGATCAGAGCAGATTACACAAACTTCATCACAAGTCCAGAAACATCATGATCAGTGCCATCACATTCAAGGAATTTGACAGATGCACAGATAAAGAAACAGCAAAGAGCATATTCGACAGTTATGTTTTGATCTATGAAGGAACCCAGCAGGTTCAAGAAGCAAGGGCTAACATATTGGTCAAACAGTATGAGATGTTCAAGATGGAAGATGATGAAAACATTGATGGAATGTTCTGCAGATTCCAGACTCTGATATCTGGACTGAAGGTCTTGAAGAAAAGCTACAAAACAGCAGATCATGTCAAGAAGATTCTAAGAAGTTTACCAAAAAAGTGGAGACCAATGGTTACTGCCGTTCAGCAAGCCAAAGATCTAAATAACTTAAGACTTGAAGACCTGATCAGCTCACTCGGGTCTCATGAAATAGAACTGGAAGAAGATGAACCAAAGAAGAAGAAGAATCTGGCACTGAAGTCGAAACAGAAGAAAGCTGCAAAGGCAGCATCAGAATCAGAGGACAGTGACAGTGACTGTGATGATATGGCTTACTTAACCAAAAGATGGTTAAGATCTGGGAAAACAGGAAGAGGAGAGGTTCCCAGAAGAAACAAAACAACAAAGATAAGGAAGAATCTGACAAGAAGAACATCATCTGTTATGGATGCAATGAACCTGGACATATCAAGTTAGAATGTCCAAATTTGGAAAAAGGCAAACAGCACAAGAAGAGTTCCAGATTCAGAAAGAAGGGTCTGATGGGCTGCCTGGGATGTATCAGAATCAGAAGAAGAATCGTCTGATGAAGAAGAGGCAGAAACAGCAATGACGGCACACATCAGGTCTGCTTCTGGACCTCATAAAGGCATGATTTCAGGAAGGAAAGCAGGCAGAAGGCAGAATGAACGAAGCAGTCATTCTAGCAAGTCTGGAAGCACATCAGAGGAAGCAATTTTGTCTCTGATGGCTCATACCAACTCAAGTTCAAATACAGCTCAGGCTCTGGAACAGAATCAGAAGATGAAGACAGTGAGGTATTTTCTGATCTCTCTAAATCTGAATTAATTGAGACTTTAAAAGACTTGTTAAATGCAAACAATAAGATGTCTTTAAAACTGAAAACTCTTAGGGAAGATAAGAAAAATCTAACCAAAGAAGTCCAAGTTTTAAAGAATCAAAATTCTGAGTATGCAACTGAAAACAAAGATTTTAAAACTGAAGTTGCAAGACTCAAGTCTGAAAACCAAACTCTCAAAAGTAATATATGTTCCACTTCCAAAACTGTTTGTGAATCTGATATGCATGAACAATTTTTTCAAAACTTTATTTCTAATGGAATGGAAAGAAGTAAATATGCATCTATGATTTATGGAAACAGTAACTTTGGAAAGAGAGGTCTTGGTTTTACAGAAACGATTAATGAAACTAAAATTGTTCATTCTGATGTTTTATGTATTGTTTGTGCTAAGAATGGTCACTCTGAATTATCTTGTCCAATGGTAAAATCTGAACAAGATCAGAGAGCTGTTACAACTAACAAACCTGGACCCAATCAGTTCTGGGTACCAAAAGATCAAATTGTCTATGTTGCAGATATTCTGAGCAACCAGAAAAAGAGACACCAACAATGATGCCTGGACAATGGATGTTGGCAATGCACAAGCAGAAGAAGGTTTATGTTCCAACATCTACCAACAGAAGCCAAGTGACTCTGGTAGAAGAAGAACTGGTCAGCACAATACTATCAGAACCAGAACCAAAATCATAGGAGGAACAGGAAATATCAAAGATATCACACGAATTAGAACAGGAATTGGAACCAGAATCAGAACTGGAACCAGTATCAGAGGAACAAGAACTGGAACCAGTATCAGAGGCACAGGAACTGGAATCAGAATCAACATTGGAACCAAAATCAGAATCAGTACCAGAACCTGAACAGGTATCAGTATCAAAGGTTGAGTATGATCATCAAAATTACTTTAATTATCAGAATCAGTATGATTACCAGAATCACCATAAGTTCCAGAATCACCAAAGGAACATGGTGTATCAGTCAAAGAAGAAAGAGAAGAATCAGAATCAGGAGAGTTCTTCAAACCCTCCAGTGAGATTCATCAAGACTACAAACCTGGAAGGGAATTCAAATCCCCTCATCCAAACCATGTAATCACATAACATACGGATTAGGAATCTGAAAATCAAAAGCAAGAGGATTTTCAGAGTAAAACTGAAACTGTTGACATAGAGGTTATATCTTGCTGTAAATACTATTATTATTTGATATTTATGTTTACTGTGATAACAAGAAGCTTGATCTTAACAAATCAAAGCTAGATAAGTATTCTGCAGGTTTTCAAATTGTCAGAGGAATCAGGTGATTCACACGAATTGAACACTTCAGCAGAAACAGCATTCCAGTGGTTTCAAAAAACAAGCAGAAACCACCAGAAGCAAAATTAATGGTTTGGCTGTATTGAGTTCAATTTTAAATTATTTGATTTGCATTATGTAATATGACAAACTGCTTGATCTTGACAAATCAAAGCAAGATAAAAATAGTTCAGGTTCACCAGAACCAAAGGGAGCAGAAGCATAAGAAACAGAAGTACCTGGAAAGGTAAAGGATACAAGCAAGTCAGCAACACATGACAAATCTTCAAAAGATAAATCTGATCAAGTCAGAAACAGCCAAGATAAGTCAGAAGAGAAATCTGGATATTTACCAGAATCTGAAGCTGTTACAGATTCACCAGAAGCTGATTTATCAGAATCATAAGTTGTTATAGATCTTCCAGAACCAGAAGTTGATGCGAACCAAGCAATGTTGATGAAGCTTTGGCAAAGGAAGGTTGGATACTTGCAATGCAAGAAGAGCTGAATGAATTTCAAAGGAATGATGTTTGGGATTTGGTACCCAGACCAAACAAAAACATTATTGGAACCAAGTGGTTGTTCAGGAACAAACTCAACGAAAAAGGTGAAGTGGTAAGGAACAAAGCCAGACTTGTAGCTCAAGGATACAATCAACATGAAGGTATAGACTACACTGAGACTTTTGCTCCAGTGGCCAGGTTAGAAGCAATTAGAATTCTTTTATCACTTGCTGCTAATCATGATATAATGTTGTATCAAATGGATGTTAAAAGTGCATTCTTAAATGGCTATATAAGTGAGGAAGTCTATGTCAAACAGCCCCCTAGATTTGAAAATTCTGATTTTCCAGACCATGTTTTCAAACTTAAAAAATCTTTATATGGTTTAAAACAAGCACCAAGCGCATGGTATGACAGACTTAATAACTTTCTGCTTAAGAATGAATTTAATAGAGGCCAGATTGATAATACTCTATTTAGGAAATCCATTAAAAATGATATTTTGATTATTCAAGTTTATGTTGATGATATCATATTTGGATCGACTAATGGCATTGTGTGCAAAGAGTTTTCTGACCTAATGCAGAAAGAGTTCCAAATGAGCATGATGGGAGAACTTAAGTTCTTCTTGGGAATTCAGATTCATCAAGGTAAATCAGGTATACTCATTCACCAATCTAAATACACTAAAGAACTTCTTAAAAAGTTCAAAATGAGTGAATGTAAGCCTATGGCCACCCCCATGCACCCAACCTGCTCACTTGAGAAAGATGAAACCAGCCAAAAGGTAGACCAGAAAACATAGAGAGGTATGATTGAATCCCTTCTTTATTTAACTGCTTCTAGACCTGACATTTTGTTTAGTGTTTGTGTCTATGCCCGTTTTCAATCTGACCCTAGGGAATCCCATTTAACTGCTGTCTAACGAATTCTAAGATACCTTAAAGGAACCACCAACCTTACCTTGTTATACAAGAAAACCCCCACCTACAAACTCATAGGGTTCTGTGATTCCGACTATGCTGGAGACAAGCTAGAAAGGAAAAGTACAAGCGACAACTGCACCTTCTTAGGTGATAATTTGATCTCTTGGTCAAGCAAAAGACAAAGCACAATTTCCATGTCAACAGCTGAAGCTGAGTATATATCAACAACAGGATGCAGTTCACAGTTACTCTGGATGAAACATCAACTTGAAGATTACAACATCTTTGAAATTAATATCCCTTTGTTCTGTGATAACACTTCAGCCATAAACCTGACCAAGAACCCTATCTTACACTCTAGAGCCAAACACATTGAAATAAAACACCATTTCATTAAGGACCATGTTCAAAAAGGGACTTTAAGCATCCAGTTTGTGGACACTGATCATCAATGGGCTGATATCTTCACCAAAGCATTACCAGAAGATAGGTTCGAGTTCATCACGAAGCATCTCAGCATTACCTCCATATCTGACTAGCTCAAGTAGTCATCTTAGGAGTTTTTAAATTTCTTGTAATTTTATTTTCTGTCTTTTACTTTCTGTAATTTATAAAGAGAAAAACAAAAAATACCAAAATAGTATGACCTCTTTTTGGCTAATGACAAAAAGGGGGAGAGAGAGAGAGAAAGGAGAAATAAGTAGAAAAGGAGAGATAAAAAGAAAGTAGGAGCGAAAAAGAAAGAGATGAAAAGAGAAGGAGTTGAAAAGGAGAAGAAACAGGGAGAGAGAAAAAAAAAGAGAGAAAAGAAAAAAAAAGAAAGAGTAAGAAAAGAAGGAGAGTATCAGACTTAGGGGGAGAGATTGGTCTGAGGGGGAGTAATTCAGTCTTCGAGTTACTAGCTAGCAAAATAAGTTAAGGTTTTGTCATCATCAAAAAGGGGGAGATTGTTGGAACCAAGTTGGTTCTAAATACTTAGGATTTTGATGTTTACAAAAGCATTTTATGTAATCTTATTTTGAACCTGAATTATTACATTAAATGCCACCAGAAGATGAGCTACCAGAGAATAAAAACAGACTAGAGGATACAACTCCATAATACGCCAGAAAATACATCCAGAAGGTCCAAAGGATATATCCTGGAATTACCAGAAGATACTCCAGGATGTCAAAACATCACCAGAAGATATCTTTGTTGGCCCAGATCAGAAGAAAGCAATGTCAAAAGAAGACCTGAACCATACCAGAGGAAAGCCTGCCAGAGGGAGAGTTGTTCCAGACCAAAAGGAATCAAATGTCAGATTTATTCCAGAAATTATTCAGACTAGAAGATGGCCTGGCAGTGAAATGATAAACAGTCCAGACTTGTTCCAGACTTAATCAGAGGATGAATTAATGGGTCCAGAACAAGAGAATTAACCCAGATCTGACCCAGACCAGAAGATAGCATGGTTTAGGGTATGAAACTAAGTCCAGACCAGAAGAAATGTTTCCAGAATTGATCCAGACCTGATCCAAAATCAAAGGTAAAATGTCCAGACTGAAATATTATTTGTCCAGATTTAATTTCAGTTTAATCCAGACCAAGTCCAGAATTGGTCCAGATCAGAGGGAAGATTTTCAGATCAATGGTTTAGATTTAATTATGTGGCCCAGTGTTGGTCGAGATCAGAAGATCAGACCATGGCCCAATGTTGGCCGAAATCAGAGGTTCAGGATGTGTGGTCCAGCAATGGCAGAGATCAGAGATTATAGCATATCAGGTGCAAGTCCAGGATGGCTGAGATCAGAAGATCAGAGGGTTAGGAAGTGTGGTCCGGGGATGGCTGAAATCAGAGGATCACATCATATCAATTAGTATGGTCCATATGTGGACTAGCGTAGAAGATCAAATGGTCCATAATTAATCATGAGGCAGAGATCAGAGGATTATAGCATATCAGGTGCAAGTCCAGGATGGCCGAGATCAGAAGATCAGAGGGTTAGGAAGTGTGGTCCGGGGATGGCTGAAATCAGAGGATCACATCATATCAATTAGTATGGTCCATATGTGGACTAGCGTAGAAGATCAAATGGTCCATAATTAATCATGAGGATTAACGGTGGAGATTTTAATTTATTTTGATCAAAGTATTAAAAATATTTATTACAAAAATAAAGTGAAGTATTGTGGAACTCAGGAGCTGTTGGCGGGAAGGAACTAAAGACTTGATTGGCCAGTTATTTTGAAAGAAAATCTGAAGCTTAATAAAAGATATGTTTTTTATTTAAATAAAGCCCAATTGGTCAAGTTATTTTTGCAAGAGAATCCAGCAAGATTCAGCTCGAAATTAAGCTTGAAAGAGGCCCAAATCTGCATCTATAAAAGGAGGCTCAAGGCAGAATACTTAGTATCGAAAATCACAAAAGAGTCATACACTTTCAAAGCAAACACTCAAATTTTCAGAGAGGTCAATTGTGAGTTCCAGCTTTCAAGAAGCAAGTACTCGTGTTATTTTCTTTCCATTGTGTCAAATCTAAGTTGTTGAAGTAGAGTCTACAATCTGAGGGAGTCAGAAGGGGTAGCAGGTTACTTGGCAATTAGATTCATAGTGTTGAAATTTCTTCTACAATCTGGGATTGTCAGATTGGCTGAAGACAGGAGCTGTATTCCTCAAGAGTCTAGGATTGTTAGACTGTTTGAGAAGTCTGACTTGGAGGGTTAGTAGAACGGTTGTAATTCAAGGTTTGAATTAGTGAAATCCTTCAAGGTGAAGGGACTAGACGTAGCCTCGTTAACGGTGAACCAGTATAAAAATTCTGTGTTTTATTTTTTACTTTATATCCGCTGCTAACTCTGTTTTTATTTCATCAAGTTTTGTTTTAAAAGTATAAAAACAGGAAAAGTATTCAAGTTAAGTCAAACACAATTCAACCCCCCTTCTCGTGTTTGCACCTTCGATGAACACTTTACACCTTTCATGTGAAGCCTATGTCTAGTAGGTAGACATTCCCGCACAAGTATCCACAAAAATGTTTTGACCTTCGGAGGAATCCTATGATTTCAAAGCCTATACCATTTACCCGGAATTTTCAGATTACATCTATTAATCAAACACTCGACACAAAACTCTATAGGCCCTATTCACTGTATAATCTTATTTCTCATCAAACATCCAGACTATTTCATCAAGTTGATTCAGTTAAAGTAGTGGAATTTGAAGGTTTTCATTATTATTTTATATCGAGTAGAAAAAAGACTATGCATTAAAGGTTCATTCCACATACCTATTATACTCTCAATAAGCTGGTTCATGGTTCAATAATGACAATCAGGAGAAGCAATGGTCTAAACCCTTGAATTATCAACATTATGCAACCAAGGGCTACTCCAAATATTTATAGAACCACCACGACCAATCTTCCAACTGTGTCCTTCAACTAACACTTTTTGAGAAGACCATATTCTACGTCAGATAAAACTTGGATTATACCCAACGGCCGCATCCAAGAAGTTCCCATTAGGAAAATATTTTTCTTTGAAGATTTATGAAACTGTGATATCAAGTTGATCAACAACTTCCATACTTGTTTCCCCAACATGGCTAGATTGAACCCATATAAATCAGAGAAGCTCATGCCACCCATTCTTTTCTCATGGTTAATTTATCCCAGCACAACCTATTAATTCCTCTCTTACCTTCTTTATTAGAACCCCATCAAAAGGAATTTATCATCTTCTGAATATCTTCTTCTATTGAATGAGGGAGAAGGAAGACACTCTTGCAATAAGACATGATAGCTTATACCACATATTTAAGAAAGACTTCTCTACCAGCTTGAGATAGCATTTTGCTGCTCCAACTAGTAACTCTTTTCCGCATTCTATTTTCTATGTAATTAAAGATAGATTTTTTGTTTCTATCAATCATAGAAGGAAGGTCAAAATATTTACTTGTGTCAAGGCTAATCTGTACATCCAAAATTCTCGAGATAAAGGTACTCATAATCTCATTCACATTCCTGCTAAATTATGTTTCTAACTTCTACATGTTGATAGATTGTCTTAATGTCTCAGCATAAGTGGATAGAATACATTATTAAATATTGAAAATATATTCTATCATAAAAATATCTCATTTTCCTTTTTCCATAAGGACACATAATTTTTTTATATCTTAAAATCGTATTGTTTACCTACATATTCATATGTATTTTTATAACAATAATCATATTTTATAATATGAAAGAAGTTGTGAAAAATGAAATCGACTTAAGTCCTATGGATTTAAGTCATATGAAGCTATAGGAAAGCATTATAAATGATAAAATGATATTGATTTATAATAAAAATCGGTTAATACTAAGAAGACCTGAATTTCTGAATTTTAGATATTGATATTTTATATATTCTAAGAGAAAAAAGAAAATGCACTATAAACTAATTAATTTACACTGACAATGAATAGTAATATTTGTTACAATAACAAATTATGTATTATAACTAATCATGAGCTTATTGAAATAATTCATCTTAATTTTTTCACTTTACACTTTATTTATTTTAGAAGATCTAAATCTTTTTATTACACTTTCAAATGTGAAAAAGTCACACCCAAGTATATATTTCTAAGGATTAAATAAGTTTTCAGTTCCTATAAAATCTTACTATTTTGTTTTTAGTTATTAGAAAAAGTTTCGTCAACTTTTAGTCCTCTAAATATTTTATTTTCATTTTTTGTCCTTAATTTTAAAAACTCTTATGTATTCTTTAAATTTTTGAATAATTTTTGCAATAATATTTAGTACATATTTAACAACTTTTTTGTAAAAATTTAGAATTTTTTAACAAATGATGAATTAAATATAAATTTTTAATCTTTAGACACTTAAAAATTCATATTTGATTAATCGTTTGTTAAAAAATTTTAAATTTTTGTAAGAAAATTTCATATAATGTCTTAAACATTATTGCAAAAAATCATTCAAAAATTTACAAAATACACAAGAGTTGATATAAAACCAAAGACCCAAAATAAAAACAAATATCTTTTAAAAACTAAAAATTAACGAATTTTTTTATAGCAATTAAAAACAAAATAGTAAAATTTTACGGAGAATAAAAAATTATTTAACCTTATTTTAAAAGTATTTCCATTTTCCTCTTTGATTTAAGGTTTTCAAAGGATACCAATTTGCAAAATAAAATACGGAAGAGGGCAAAATATGGTAATCTAAATTTTTAAAATAGTTTTTGATTAGAGAATTAAAAAAAAACTGAAAATTGATAAGTAAGGGCTTGTTTGATTCTCTTCCCAAAAACTCTATTTTAGTTTTTTAAAATTTAAAAACTAAAAAATTTGTTTGGATGACTTGTTTTTAAAAACTGTTTTGTAAAACTATTTTTAATATTATACTTTTCAAAACTAAAAAAGCAAAACAGTTAAATGGTGTTTTACTTCTCAATTTTCAGTTTTTTTAATTCTCTAGTCAAAAACTATTTTAAAAATTTAGATTACCAAATAAGTTTTTTCTTTTTCTCATCTCTAAAACTGCTTTTAAAAACAAGTATCTCAAACAAGTTTTTTCTTTAATTCAATTCTTTAAACAATTTTTAAAATAAAATTTATAAAACATTTTTTTAAAAATTAAAATGCAAAACTAAAACACCATTTAACTATTTTTCTTTTTTAGTTTTAAAAAGTATAATATCAAAAATAATTTTACAAAACAGTTTTTAAAAATAAGTAATCCAAACAAATTTTTTAGTTTTTAAATTTTAAAAAACTAAAATAGAGTTTTTGGGAGGAGAATCAAACAAGTCCTAATATGTTGCGTTGTTTTTAGAGGAAGAGAGAGAAGAGGGGAGAGAGAATGAGCATCTAAAAGGAAAATTAAAAAAAAAAAAGCAACATAAAGATTGTGTTTGATTTTTTTTGTCATTTTAAAAGTGAATTTTAAATACCTTTTGAAAGAATATATTTAAGCAAACTTCCTTCCAAATTTAATGTCACTGGTATTATTTAAATAAAACTAATTTATTTTTTGACGTTGTTGATGTTTTTTTTTTTAGTTTTCAGAAATGTCATAAACTAAAATAGATATGCTTAGAATCTTTCACTTTTAAAAATTTCGGATTTTTATATTTTTTTCTCGAAACAAGAATTAACTTTCCTATGTAAAATATAAAAATAAGTTAGAATTTGTACTTTCAGGGATAGACAACGCTATAAGTGACACAAATAAGAAACTCCTAGAACCCACACTTTTGCTGCAAGCACACCTAAATTTTTTTTTTTTTAATTAGAGTTTTTGTTTGTCTTTGAAAAAATACAGTTTTTGTTTTAGATGCACTGTAGTTGACACTTTTACTGCAAGGACACTTTTTTTTTAACAAAATGACGTGAATTTGCTTTATATTTCTGATTTTTCAAAACGTACAAAATCTTAAATTTCAAATGTTTAAAAATATGAAAAATCTGGAACTCCATATTACGATTTATAAAATTGCCAAAATATTTTTTGTGAAAAATTGTGGGAGATAAAGTTAGAATTTAGAAAGTTTGTTTGCAGCAGAAAAAAGAAAATTCTGGTGAGTAGAATAGTGTTAGTGTCAAGTAAAATTTTCATTCCCCAAACCCATATATTTTCAAATACACAACATTTAGATTGGTCACTCTAAATATATATTTTAATCAAAAAAGCACATCTACTAGTTGCTTTGTATGGCACATCACGTGGCAACTAAGCACGAAATCATGGGAGATTGCTTGTTCTACCACCCATACTCTGCTTTTTATTTTCTGAACAAACTCTTATCCAGAAGTTTTTGTTTTTACTAAATCCAAAAGTTAGCTTAAATATATGAAATACCTTTAAATTTGTTCAAACTAGACTTTCCTTTCTGTGATAAACATTTCATATACCTTGGAATTTGTTTTAGATTAGCACGTTCATGGATTTATATGACCTTTAGATCTTGTAACCATGACCAAAATTCAGTTTGAATTTATTTTCGTTGACAAAGCAAATCAGGCTTAAACAAGGATGAAAAATAAACTCTTGTAATTGTGTTTTTTGTTAATTAAATCAGTTAATGATACCTAACAATGTATTTAAGATATATCTAGGTTACAACAACAGAGGAAAATTAATAAAATGCCAAGACCAGATGAACCAAAAAGGCAAACAAGAAACAAGCATTTCTTGATTCTAAAAGATGATCCAATATGGTTGAAATAAACAAGGTCCCTGAATCACTTTCGTGTAACCAATCAACTATCTCCAACATTCAGAGTGTCACCCCTCAGTTTACTCTACAATGCCTAATCTCTTGCTCGCAGTACTGAAACCTGAAATCACTTTTGCTAGTTTTCATGTTTGGAGGGTGGCCATAGAGAGAGCCTGTTTAACTTGTTTTACAAATGAAGATTTCAACCTCCCAATTTGACTAAGAAAGTTTCTCATAAATTTGATATAACCTTAGAGTGGCGCAATTCACTTTTGGATTTGACTCTTCTAAACTCAACAACTCACTTTAAAGAGTAAAATGAAAAATATTAACCGCTAATAAACAAATTAATGATTAATATTATATACATGCGCATGAGAAATTATAAGTTGTTTTACTAACTACTCACTTTAGATGAAACAAGTCCTTCACTTCTCTTGATTGTTACTAATATCTTTGATCTTGGTCATCTGCAAATTAAGCAGCTCATGCACTCTGTTCTTCAGCTGCGCAATAAAAGCAATAACCAAACTAGTTAATCAACTTTAGCCCTACTCCTCGTTCAAAAATGCAAAAAAAATAATCAGCAGAAAAAAGCAAGGCCACTCCAGTATATTTAGCATATCAAGTAATGTTCTCCAACATTTTAGAGGATTGAAAAAAAAATTACTCAAAAATATGCTTCTACTTGGAGCTCTCACACCATTATCACATATCTCAAATTTCTGTTTTGTTTGTTCCCAACCCTTCAATTTAGCTGAAGTTTTTGAAGGTGATCTGGTCCTAACTTTTAATCTATAGTTGCCTTCGGCGCCAATTTACATTAGTATCAGAAAGAAAAAACATAAATACAAAATTTCATTATAAGGAAATGGAAGTGAAGAAAAGAAAGAATACATAGGAACTGAAAAGCTAAAAATAACTAAAATTTGTTTTCTTGCCTTTTATTGCTATGCTTTTATGAATACTATTTATTCATTTGATTATGAATTTATCACATCTATTGGCCTTTTGTATGAGACTCCTCTGTTTTATTGGACATCTCTAAAGCTTCAAATAAACACTTTCTTCATACATAATATGAAGCATTACCCTCTGAAAATTTAGTATAGATTTTTCTCACCTCATGTAGTCCTTTCTGTGTTGTCACAGACACATTAATAGCTCTATCAGGACCTGATTTACGGTACTTCTCCAGCTCATGATCTGTGAGAGAAGGATCTTCTGTTGCATTTACCACAGGAGATGTCTTCAACAGATCAGCTTTGGAGACAACATCAAGCCATAAATGTGCAGGAAACCTTTCTTTGATTTCTTTGTATATTGAAAACTGCATAAGCAACCATAATTGATTAAATGCCTTGTCAAAAGACAACTTTCAAAAAGATTACAGCTGCTATGAATTAAATGCCGCATAAACATGATGTTGTAAATTGATACAATATGATATGAAGTTGGGAATACAACATATATTTTACAAATTATCAAACATGACATGGCCATAATAATTCATACAAATAATAATACATTAAAGTCTTTAAGCCCTAACTCAACTGGAAAATGCCAATATTGTTAGGTTGGACGTCTTGTTCCGAGTTCGAACTGAAACCTCACAGTTGTAAGTCAATTATGGTGGAATTTACCATCTCTTCTAGTATAAAAAAAATACATTAAAGTTAATAAAAAACGAAAATTTTAAAATTAAATGTGAGAGTGAATATTTTGAAGTTAGCACAAGTCATTTTAAACAAAAACAAATAGTCATTTAATTGATTATTGTGGTGTTCCCATCTACATTGCATAAAAGTTGGAAGAAATAAAATGTTAAAATATTGCAAATATAACTAGGAGTATCCAACGTGTCACTGAAATGCAGGGGAGAAGGGTCACATTGTTATGAGGTAGCTGGGTAGCGAGAGCTACCCCAGAAAAATAAAATTTCTTTAATAAGTAGGTATATTTTTATATGGCTAAGCTCAATTTTCCTAAATAGCTAGTTAGTTTTTTCTTCCTTCGTTGATACTTTAATTTACATTTTATATTAGTATGTTTGAATTTTGTTTGCTTATTGGTGAAGTATTTTTTTTGTGAATTATAATTGTGAAAAATATTTATTGGTTAATTTAAAAAAAATACTATATATTTGCCAAGAGTTAGATCGAAAGAGTTTCTATACACAAGCGGCCCATAAAAGCTCTCCATTAAACTGTACTGCACAATTATAGAAAACCATAAGCAAGGGATGCGATTCACTATAAATGGACACTTCAGTTTTGGTTATTTTAATTATGCAATTGCAATAGAAGCACACCTGATCAGAAGGCGAGGTTCCACATTCCCCTGAAAGGTCGTGAACATACAAAACTGCTGTTGGTAGATGTGAAAGGACAGCAAGGGTCAACTTTTCCAAATTATTTCTGTCCTCTACAAATACAAAATAAAAAACAAAAACCAAAAATTATATAAGGGTAGAATGGTTATGTTAAAACTTAAAACTACACTAAAAGAACAAGAAATCAATTGTAATATATTACAAATGATTATAAGGAACAGGAGAACAAAGATCCTCCACCAACCCATAATATTACCCAATGACGATGTGGGAATTGGTGTGTTGTTTTAGGAATGTATATAATAATTAGTATAAGAATATCTGTATGTAGTTAGTTTGTAAATTAGGTTAAATCAGTGAAAATTCCCTAAATCAAGGGATTATTGGTTAGAGCAGGGGGGATATTTTGTTTCCTAGATTAGTAAGAGGACCTCTGTACTCAGAAACACTTAATGCAGCCACTTCTAAAATAAGTTGGCATTCATTGCAAACAGTTCTTTCCTCACCGTTTGAGCAAACTTTTGGGGTTGTCTAAGATAATTCATGAATCTTTTTGTTTCAAAACACCACAACAGAATAAGATAGTCCAAAGGAAAAATTGACAAAGCATTGTTGTATCAGAAAAAATGTTCAAAAAATTATCTATCTGACATGGCAACTGAAATCCTTAAACAAGAAATAAATACAGGTTATTAGTAAATAACATCTCTAGAGGTTAATGACTAGACACACTTCCAACCATCAATCCTTCTAGAGATTTTTTAAGGCACCAGCATAGAACCCTAAGGGATAAGAAATAAGTAGCACCCCTAATTCTTAGGACGAGCATACAAAACTAAGGTAAAATGAAAACGGACATAACTCTCCATCATTCTCTTAGGAAAGTTAATCCTAAAACCAATAACGGAGGAAAAAATCTTCTACTAAGAAAACCTTGGATATATAAAAGTTCACCAAACAAGATGAACAAATACTACTGAAAAATAGAAGAAAAAAATGAATTGTTACCATCATGTCTCTTCAGCAGGCCTGGGGTATCCGTAACCTAAAATCAGGCATGCAATTACAACTATGTAATATGTAGTTAAAAGAGAAAACATGCAAAACAGAAAATAAGTCAAAGATTATATTGTTAACCTGAAACTTCTGATAGTTAAAGATAATATGACCCATAAGAATTCCTCTTGTTGTGAAGGGATAGTTACAAACCTGAAATGTTAGGTAGAGAGAAGAGAAGAAAGCGTGAGAAAAGATTATATGGATAGTGGAATCTTCAAATCTTCTGCAACTAAGTAGTTCTGCTGAAGCCCAAAGCAAAACTTATGTTTTATTTAATCTAGCTTAGATTAGTATCAGATAAATCAACAAATGATAATAATGATGAAATTTGAAACTTGGTGCATTTCCAATTCCTTTTCTAGTGAAAATTGGGAGGTCCAGGTCACATCTTAAGCTGTCTGGGTTTCAGTTTCATCCTATAAAGTTAGAAAATCAGAAATTGTTGCCTTATTTGAAGGAATTGAGTTGGACTCTAGGACCTGTATAGATTTTGGAATGACCTTCGACATGTTTGTGTACTCAAGAGTTATTCCAAATCATACATAATTTTAAACTCAATTTCATCGGGAAGGATTACTTCAATTAACTTTGGTTCAGGTTCATAAGAAGATAGAGATGGCTGAGACACCAATGTGTTTCAGCCAGGGTTCAATTTCGGGTTGATATTGTTCAGACTCATTTGTAAGATCAAATCAATAACCTAAGATGTATTTTCCTTAGCTTTCCAAGATTCTTCCCCAGAAGATAAGTTTGAGGGAAATAAGCTTCTTTCTCCATGAAGGTTAGGTTACATCCTATGACACAACGTATCGGATGGAGGGGTATAATACATGTAACCTTAATGAGTGGAAGAAAACCCAACAAAAACACGGCAGTCATATTCAAATTGACGGTCTTGTCTATGGGTATGATTCATGAACAATTGATATACACACAAAGATGTAACATCTAATATTTCCTATAGTGGAGAGATTCAGGTTAAAGGAAAAGGTCTGTCGATCACTTATGTTCACAACACATGTTCCTAAATTTTTGTGGGGTGAGGCAATCTCAATAGCTACTTCCTTGATAAATAGAATGCCTTCTCGAGTCTTAAATTTCCAAACACCTTATCAGACCATTTCCAATTGTTGTCTACTCAAAGTCTTTGGTTGTGTCGTGTTCGTGTTTGTTCAGCTCCCAACTCAGTGTCGTTAAACTTAACCTGAGGGCTCTCAAATGAATTCTAGGTAGTCCCCCAATCAAAAAGGATATAAATGATACTCTACAATTTGAGTCACCTCATGCATCACAAACTCAACCTAATAAAAATCCCAGTCAGGAAAATGATACTTCGTCCGTGTCAGACCAATCTAATTCCTAACCCTCTATTCCAATCCAAAGTCCAAAATTCTAAAAAACGTGAGTTTTGTGTCTTCACTAGGAACAAAAACTATGAAGGGAAAGAACTGCGGAAAATCAATCACTGCCCTCAAACCAACCCAAATTTAGAGGATCAAAATACTAAAATACAAAAGGTAATGAGAACTGTGACCCTGCACCTAGTGATCGAAATGATGAAGAGATTGATGATAGGCCTATTGCCTTTTCATAAGGCAAACATTCATGCACAATATTTCCATTTGTAATTTTTATTTCTTATGATAAGTTATCTCAGGTATTTGAAAATGATGCCAAGTCTGGGTTTATTCTTTCAGAAGACAGGAAACAGAGAAGTTGAAATATTCATTGATGCTTATTGGGTAGGTTTTGTAACTAACTAATGTTCAACATTAGGTTATTGCACCTATGTTTGGGGGAACTTAGGCTCTGTTTGGACTAGGTCACGTTGATGCTTACTGACACCCTCAAACCTAGGTGCTAAACAAGGAAACAAAATCACCACCTATTAAAACATAACAAAAATGAATTATAGTGGAGGTTCGGGTACATAACCAAATCACTATTAATTCAGGAAACTAATAATCCTAGTCCAAGTATAATACTAACGCAATACAGTACAATACTGCTATACCAGCAGTGGAATTTAATAGTCGGTAAAAATCATTCCTACTCATACAGAAACGCTGCATATATTTTCAATCTAAATTCTGCCTCCTACTCCCATCAACATAGTTTCTCACTATTGCATCCTTATTGATATTTTCATGTGTTAAATCTTTTAGCAGACTCATAAGAAAAAATTGAGATACATGCCAGAAACGCAATTTTTCAGAACTGGTTATTTTTCCAAGATCAATATTTCAATTCAAGCCCAGCCATCTAAAAATCCTAAAATAAAAACAGTGCACGTAAGAAGGATTTTAACAAAGAAATATTCAATTTCAGCTGCGTACCTCAGGCTTGCCCGTAGAGAGTACATGGACCAAAGAAGATTTGCCAACATTAGGGGCTCCAACAAGGCAAAGACTTGGTGTTTCTAAATTAATTACAGGCATTGCCCTCAGAGTCTGAAACATTAATCAGCAATCAGGTAGATGATATGGATTAAGCTCAGTTGGCAAAATAATTGAACAAATAAGATTCACAGACCACCCAATTGTGAATAGTGATATGCATATTACAGAAAGTGAACACGTGAACAAAAAAAAAAATGAAAAGACAGACAAGGATTTCATATGTTTACCTTTGCTATGTTTAACAAATCGTCAACAACTTTCATTTCTTGACCAAAACTCTCTTCAATTTTCTTAAGACCCTGCATAATATCAACGCATGTTGAGAAATCGGAGAATTTAGAAACCATATATTCCCTCACAAAATATCATATCACCTCATTCAATCTTTCCACTGCTTCTCGCTTGGTCATAGACTGTCATATGATAGGATACTAGTTAGAGCAAAGGATGACAAAAAATATCATCAAAGTAAAAGATAATTATATAAAGAGACATCAGAACTCTCCATCGAAAAGAATCCATTTGCAGAAATAAAAGCCTAGCATGGGCAATGCTACCTGCCATAAGGATGAAACAAATGAGACTACAAAAATCATATAAGATCTATCTGTTCTTTGGAAGGTTTTGTACATCATATAATCGTGAAGATAAGAGCTTTATATCTTCAACAAGAACAAATAGCAATTGACATCTAGACCTAGCAAAGGGATTCCTAGTTTTACCTACCAATATAATACTTCCTAAATATCTATGCAGATAACATTTTCAAGTATGAAAACTGCATAATCACCCAGCAAAGAAACAGGTCAAATAAAAATGCAAATTGCTTAGTAAAAGTGTAAAACCTTAGCACAATGTGAAGCGTGTTCCTTTCCGACAGATACTACCCTCTTCCTTAAACCGTCTACCTTCCCTAGCACCTGTTGAACAATGTTAAATCTGCAATTAGAAAATGTCTAAAAAGTAAGTTTGCATGAATTCAAATATTCATGCAGCCTTTTTAAACTGGAAATGATGAATAGTCAAAAGAGTATATGTCCTTCAAAATATAAGGGAACCTGCTACTCAAATCAAGCTTAAAAACATAAGTTCAGTGCTGCTACGCAATTCTCGTAACATACCTTTTCATAGTACCCATCTCCAAGTGTCAGCTCAATAAGAGATCTTTCATAAGGATGAAGGAGTGTTTTATTAGGAAAATTCTCCACATATGTCCTCAAGGGAACAGCAAGTTCCTAAGATGAGCATTAACATTAGCTTTTGCAACATGCTCTTTTATAAATGAACAATAGAAGTTGAAGTAGACATTATAGCTTTAAACATGACAAGTTCAGAAGTTTTAACAACATACTTTCATCAACGCGTCAAGTTGTTTTGCACCCTTGTTTTTCTCTCTTTTTGCAATATTGACAATTCCTACAATTTGTGACAACTTAAAAATTAGAGTCAACTACAGGGTTTAGGATGAAAACATAAATGTCAATTTGGGATTGAAGAACATAAGGCTAGAACCTTGTGTCGGAGAAATCCTTCTCGCCTTTTTTAGTGCCGACCCCAGAATGTCAACAGATGGCATCACTACAGGCAACTTTTGAAATGCTCCAACAGATTCCATTGTTCTAGATGGCTTTTCCTACAATTTGAATATTAAAGTGGGAACATATGTAAATCCTTTACAAAACACCATAAACACTATTAATAGGGAATAAGACATTGAGTAATAGATAACAAAAATAAATCATAACACGCAGGCTGTGAAGGTTAAATAAAAAGTCTTAAAGACGTTATGACACTTTTCAACCTGACAATATGTATACCACAAACATAAACATGCCAAAGTCGAAGTATAAACAAAAACGGTGAAAATGAAGCATCCTTTAAATAAAAAGCAGATTTCAAATAATCACATCCACTAATTGACCCAGGCATTCATTTTCAAAGGTAACATTTTAAATATAAATCAGCTACAGCAATCTTTACAATAAGATTATGTCCAAAAGCACCCTTCATTCTCCGCTTCTTCATTGTCAAGTAAGTAACAGTTCATCCATCTCTATTTATCCACACTCCCCAGTATATATTGAAACAGGAAAAACAAAACCTTATCCCATTACATGAGGTCAGGTCAGCTGCAAACAATGCCACTTATATCTGTCGGATACCAAATTTTCAGTTTATCCATATACAGTAAGATTTTTTAATTGTTTCTCATAAAGTTTCCTTCGATTTGCCTCTACTCCCTTTAACCAAACTATCTTCCATTAGTTCCATTATTCTCAATGAGGCTGCTGTTAGTCTTGTCCTCACATGACAAATCACCTTAGAACAAATTAAACAATATACATCAAAACACTAAAGCTATCCAATCAGCTCAAAATTAAAATAAAATTCTCGATAAATCACAATAATCTAATCTCCACAAGGATGTGATAAAAACTATTATATTCCTAACTGTGCAAAGCAATGGAACAAATCAATTATTCACCAAATTTCCTAAGAGTTCCTCCAAAGCATCAAGGGAGCTTATACACTGTTGAAATAACATGATACAGACACAAAGCTTCTGAAGTGCAAGATAAGTATCAAATTTAAGAGGTTAATATTTTATAAGGTCTTCAGATTACAAAATTCAATTCATGTTAATCCTATTTGTGAGTGTTCACGTATGTGGACCCTAGGTCTTTCATGATGATCTCAGAATCAGTCACCAAGGCCAAAACACTAGTTGAGAATAATGCGTGTCACCTCATGCGCCTATGATTCTACAATATGGGCCTGGCTAGGTTTAGGGTATAGGGTTTATGGAGGATTTAAACACTTGATATGCAAGGGACCCCAAATGATTGGTAATGGGGATACATCCTTTAAACCTCCTTCCCTTGGTCGATCTATTGACATAGTATGTCAGCTCTAGGTTCGACCAATCAATGGCACGGTCCACAGTCCCCCAAGCATGAACCCTGTAAAATGAAAGCGATTTGTGAACTCTGCACTTAGTCTAATTTCCTCGCTTGGTTCTCCCCGACCAAACATTCCTTTAAGCTACCAAACAACAAAGAAACACTTTCCTCTTGTCAAATACTTCATCTTCCCATCATGAATTTCATGATAGAGAATGAATTCTTGTTTGAAAACTATTTCCCAATGAAAATTAATAGAACAAAAACCGCAAATATATTTAACACATAAAATAGAAGTGGCCAAACCATCTATCTCGAGATTAAGCCTATGTTTGAATCCACATTTGGAGCACTCAGAATTGATTTAGGATACCTAAAATTGATTTTGACATGTTTGGTTGTTTTCGAGTATAATTGATTTTGCATCTAGAATTGATTCTAACTAGAAGCTAGAATTGATAGTTTTTGAGTCTAAATGTGATTTTTACCCTGAAATTTATTATTCATCTCACTTTGACGAAAATGTATCTAAACATAAACCACTTCACATTCAACTCAATTTTAAGTAAAATCAATTTTATAGAATCAATTCATGCAAAATCAATTTTTGTCGCCGTAGAACTAAATATTAATCTATCTCCATCTCAAAAATTAATCCATTCAGTTTTTTATTTTTTGTAAGTAAAACAATTGCCAATTCCATAACAATTGTAGAACCAATACCTACCAATATATTATTATTGGTATTTTCTTTGATCTTCTCCGTAGTGGGAACGTAACTTCCTTTAGTAACTTCTTCATACGAACTAGTTTGGATGGTCTTACATAAACACAAGTTGTGACGCAATTTAGCATTGCGCGTTCCTGCGTTATGTAGTAAATGATATTGAATTTGTTATGCGAACTTGAAGAAAAAGAATCGAAAAAGAGCGGTTTGAGTTACCTTTGGAGAATGTGAGGAGTAGAAGGGAAGAGGGAATATGGGTTTTGAGGAAAAGAGTGGAAGGGAGTTTCATCCTGTTTGAAGAGAGAGATTGAGGCGGCCACGACTAACGAAACCTTTCTTCACTTAGTTTCAGTTCAGTGGGTGATACTTGTGCTTAGTTCCTTTTGGCTAAGTTAAAGTTTTTTGGACTTTCTCCCCTAAACTATTGGTTATGAATAAGCACATAATCATAATTATTTATTCACTTTTACTACCAACACCCCCCATATTGCTGCCCACCCCCACCAATTTTTTTTAAATCAAAATTCCAAATATACCCTTCTGTTTTTAAGAAAAAATTTAAACATCTTCTTCACCATTTTAAACCCAAAACTCACATAACCTAAAAATCATCCATAGCTCACCCACCATAACTCACTATCATTCAAAACTCACAACATTCACTCATAGCTTACAACCCATTAATCTCATATTCTCATTATGGTTAAAGTATCCAAAGAAGGTAGTGTTGTTGTTCTGTATTTGCGTTAAATTTTTTTTTTGAAATCTGGAAATGTTACGTGAACTGAGTTTACGTTCGTATCAAATATTTAGAATTTGAAGAAAGTACGTAATTTGTGGAAAAAGTATTGCACTCAAGAAGCACGACAATGGGAGTTTATTTACAATGATCCCATGCAACATTGGTGACATATGAAATTATAAATGATTTTATCGTAAACTAAATAATTAATATTGATGATGTATGAAATTTAATATCGATCATATATTATATTTAATTGTCGCGGCCTAAATTTCGAGTGTTTCTCGTATTATATTTAATTGTCGCGGCCTAATATTTTGAACCAATATTTTCTTTGATTTTTGTGACTTAAATGCAAGTAAACTATCTACATCTAGTGCTTAATACATCTAGTGCTTAAAAATAAAAATAAAAAAGGAGAGAACCATAACTAGAACTAGAGGATACCATCATTAGAGGCAAGAAATCGGAGGATACCATCAGAGGCAGAAATCATAGGATACCATTAGAGGCAGAAATCAGAGTATACCATCAGAGGCAGAAATCAGAGGATATCATCAGAGGATACCATCAGAGGCAAAAATCAGAGGATACCTCATTGTCAAGTAAGTAACAATTCATCCATCTCTTTCTGTTTCAATATAATAATGTACATTTGAGAGTCTAAGACAACAATTCCGCCTTTATTTATCCACACTCCCCAGTATATATTGAAACAGGAAAAACAAAACCTTATTCCATTAGGTCAGGTCAGGTCAGCTGCAAAGATCAAACAATGCCACTTATATCTGTCGGATACCAAATTTTCAGTTTATCCATATACAGTAAGATTTTTTAATTGTTTCTCATAAAGTTTCCTTCTATTTGCCTTTACTCCTTTTAACCAAACTATCTTCCATTAGTTCTATTGTTCTCAATGAGGTTGCTGTTAGTCTTGTCCTCACATGCTTAATTTCGAACTGAATCTCCAAGCTTAATTTCGAACTGAATCTTGCTGGATTCTCTTGCAAAAATAACTTGACCAATTGGGCTTTATTTAAATAAAAAACATATCTTTTATTAAGCTTCAGATTTTCTTTCAAAATAACTGGCCAATCATGTCTTTAGATTCTTCCCGCCAACAGCTCCTGAATTCCATAATACCTCACTTTATTTTTGTAACAAATCTTTTTAATACTTTGATCAAAATAAATTAGAATCTCCACCGTTAATCCTCATGATTAAATCTGGACCATTTGATCTTCTGCGCTAGTCCACATATAGACCATACTAACTGATATGTTGTGATCCTCTGATTTCGGCCATCCCTGGACCACACTTCCTAACCTTCTGATCTTCTGATCTCGGCCATCCTGGTCCAAAAAACTGATCTGCTGTGATCCTCTGATCTCGGCCACTACTGGTCCACACTTTCTGTCCTTCTGATTTCGGCCAACACTGGGCCATGTGAAGTAGCAATATCGATTTACAAGGAAGGGGGGTTTGAATTGTAAATCCGCCCTTTTAAAATTTCTGTTAAAAACTTAAGAAAATAACTCAAGATTGATCTTGGTTGTGAAAACAGAAAATAGAGAACGTTCTTGGTTAGTTGAAATCAACAGTTCAGTTTATCTATCTAACTTGATAATTAACAGACTGAAAGTAAATAGGGATAAGGGAAGAGATATCACACACAGATATATCCTGGTTCACGCAACCCGGGCTACGTCCAGTCCTCACCACTGTGAGATTTTCCACTGAGTGTTTAAAACAAGAACCTTCTTGGTTTTACAGCACCTAGCATAGATCAACCTTGATCTTTGTTTACAGAACTTAATCTAATTCCACCTGGTATCAGATTAATCAAATCACCTATCTGTCTTGATAGGATTTCTTACAATCTACCTCAAACTATATTAAACTCTTATAGTTTGAGTTTTACAATAATAATGATTGTTTTAATAGAATATGAGATGTCTCAACTCTTGTTTGAGATTTGATTCTTTACGAAGAACTCAGTATAAATGTATCAGAGTAAAACGAATTTAATCAAACCGATTCTTGTAAGTGATGAGAGATTTTCAAGTATGTATGTGAGTGATTGATGATATATCTTGGCACTTGAATGTCTTTGATTTTTGGACAGAATCTGAGTATGCTCAACTCGTGTTTGAGATTAGATTCTTGACAAAAGAATTCAGTAGATGATTCTGATATGAAGAGGAAAAACAGAACTGAATCTTTTGTTTATGATTGAGAAGCTTTCAAGTATGAAGATGTATGTGAGTGATGTTTTTCTCTGTACTTGAAGCTGTGTTTCTTCCTGAACTTTTGCCTTCCTTTTATAGGCGTGAGAGCATTTAATGATGTTCAAAATATAGCCGTTGTTAATGCCTTTTGTCAGACTGGACAGGAGGCATTATTTCTGAATAAAAATAATCCCACTTGACTATTTTTATTTCACTGTTCAGGCTTGGGCTGTGTTGCATTTTGAATCAATCTTTCTTGAGTAATTAATGATTTTTCAACACTTCTGATAAGTGATAATATTGTAGGCTTGAACTGGAGCTTTTGAATCACTTAAAACAGATTGAAAAATGATCACAGAATGTTGTTGCAGAAAACTGTAGTTGTTGGAGATTGATGATCAATCTGGAGCTTTAGCTTTTTGGATATCCTGGAGATTGATAATCAATCTGGACTGTTTTTCTGAACATACTGGAAGCTGTCTTGATGCATTGTATATTGTTAAGATTGTTTATCAATCTTGACAGCAGAACTGGAGTTTTGATTATGTCAAAACAGCTTGGAGAATGATGATGAACTTCTGCAGAATGTTAATGAAAATTCTGGAGATTGATAATCAATCTGGAGTCCTAGTATTTGAACTTTCTGGAGATTGATAATCAATCTAGAGGTTCAGTTTTGATCATTCTGGATGTCTTCCTCTGAATCTAGAGATATCCTCTGGTATCGTTTTCTAGATGAAGTAAAATTTGACTGCCATGCTATGTTCTGGTCAGATTATCTTCTGTAATACTTATTACATTTGATTACTTCTTGGCTGGAACAACTCTCCTCATGGCAGTCTTCATCCTGGTGTGGTCCAAGTTTTCATCTGATATTTCTTCCTTCTGATCTAGGCCAGAAAACATATCCTCTGATCCATTCTGGATCAAGTCTGGACAGTTTTGATATTTCACTACCAGGCTATGTTCTGATCAGCATAACTTCTTGATTGCTTCTGGTATTTGAATTCTTATGGTATGAAGCAATTGTCCTTATGGCAGGCTTCCCTCTAGTGTTTATCAGATATTCTTCTGATATTGTTTCCGTTTGATCTGGGCCTCCAAAGTTATCCTCTGATGATGTTTTTCGACTTCCTGGTTTTTTTCCAGAATTTATCCTCTGGTAAATTCAGGACGTATCCTCTGTTAATTTCTAGAATGTATCCTCTGGTAATTTCCAGAATGTATCTTCTGGTAATTGACTTCATGAGGTATCTTCTGGAGTCTGATAATTACTGTTTCTAGAACTGTCTGGACATGCTTGTTTGAGATTCTTTATCTTTCTCAATTCGAATATCCTCTTGATTTGAATTGATCCTATGTGTTCTCTGCCATGTAGTGATCATATCCATGTAACTTCCAGAGCCAACAACTTCGATTAAGTGATGGAGAAAGTTAGGTTTTTAGGCTGTCATGGACTGGCGAACATTCTCCGTTTTCCAGAATATGTGGAGAATGTTTTCTGCTGCTGTTTTCTTTGATTCTTGCTTTGTTCACTTATGCATTTATGTTCCTTAAACAAACTTAAGTGAAATCATTAGTAGACAACCATTCATAAAACTTAATCATTTAATTTAAAAGGTTTGTTGTCATTAAAACATATATCAAAAAGGTTTTTTCCTCAACACCATGGTCTGATCTTCTGAGATTCTTTATCTTTCTCAATTCGAATATCCTCTTGATTTGAATTGATCCTATGTGTTCTCTGCCATGTAGTGATCATATCCATGTAACTTCCAGAGCCAACAACTTCGATTAAGTGATGGAGAAAGTTAGGTTTTTAGGCTGTCATGGACTGGCGAACATTCTCCGTTTTCCAGAATATGTGGAGAATGTTTTCTGCTGCTGTTTTCTTTGATTCTTGCTTTGTTCACTTATGCATTTATGTTCCTTAAACAAACTTAAGTGAAATCATTAGTAGACAACCATTCATAAAACTTAATCATTTAATTTAAAAGGTTTGTTGTCATTAAAACATATATCAAAAAGGTTTTTTCCTCAACACCATGGTCTGATCTTCTGATCTCGGCCAACACTGGGCCAAATAATTGAATCTAAACCATTGATCTGAAAATCTTCCCTCTGATCTGGACCAATTCTGGACTTGATCTGGATTAAACTGAAATTAAATCTGGACAAGTAATATTTCAGTCTGGACCTTTGATTTTGGATCAGGTCTGGATCAATTCTGGAAATCATTTCTTCTGGTCTGGTCTTAGTTTCATACCCTGAACCATGCTATCTTCTGGTCTGGGTCAAATATGGATTAATTCCTTTGTTCTGGACCCATTAATTCATCCTCTGATTAAGTCTGGATCAAGTCTGGACTGTTTATCATTTCACTGCCAGGCCATCATCTGGTCAGTATAACTTCTGGAATGAATCTGACATTTGACATCTTCTGGTTTGGAACAACGCTCCCTATGGCAGGCTTCCTTCTAGTCTGGTCCAAGTCTCCTTCTGACTTTGCTTCCTTCTGATCTGGGCCAGCAAAGATATCCTCTGGTAGTGTTTTGACATCCTGGTGTATTCTCTGGTAATTCCAGAATGCATTCTGGATGCATTCTCTGCTTCTGCAATCTTCAACTTCTGGTGACATTTGCTTTAATAATTCAAGGTTCAAAATAAGATTACATGGAGTGCTTTTGTAAACATCAAAATCCTAAGTACTTAGTGTTGGAACCAAGTTGGTTCTAAGACTTAGGATTTTGATGTTTACAAAAGCACTCAATGTAAACTTATTTTATACCTTGAATCATTAAATTAAATGTCATCAGAAACTGAAGAAATCAGAAGCAGAAGATCAAAGGAAAATGAATTCTGGAATTTCCAGAAGATATTTCAAGATGATTAAACTGAACCAGAAGATAACTTTGCAGACCTATATCAGAAGGAATAAAATTCAGAATGAAACATGGATCATATCATTGGAAAGCCTGCCAGAAGGAGAGTTGATCAAGACAAACAGGAATCAAATATCAATTTTATTCCAGAAGTTATTCTGACCAGAAGATGGCCTGGCAGTAAAAATTACACAGCCCAGACTTGTTCCAGACTTGACCAGAAGGTATGTTTATGAGTCCAGAACATGAAGATCAATCCAGATTTGGCCCAGACCATAAGATAGCATGATTTAGGGCATGGAACTAAGTCCAGAACAAAAGAAATGAGTTCCAGAATCAACCCAGACCTGGTCCAAAATTAAAGGTAAAATGTCCAGACTGAAATATTTTTTGATCAAGTTTATTTCAGTTTGTTCCAGACCAAATTCCAGAATCTGTCCAGATCAGAGTAAAAATATCCAAATGAATGGTTCAGAAATAATTTTTTGAGTCCAGTGATGGTCAAGATCAGAAAATCAGACCATGGCCTAGAAGTGGCCGAAATCAGAGGGACAGGCTGTGCAGTCCAGAAATGGCCGAATCCAGAAGTTCATAGCATATCAGGCGCACATCCAGGAAGGCTGAAATCAGAAGATCAGAGGGCTATGAAGTGTGGTCCAGGAATGGCCGAATTCAGAGGACAATAGCATAGCAATCAAGTTGGTCCAACTGTGGACTATCGCATGAAGATCCAATGGTGCAGATTTGATCATGGGAATTAATGGTGAAGATCTCATGATATTTTTATCAAAATATTATAAAAGATTTGTTATAAATTAAATTGGAGTAGCATGGAAGTCAGGAGCTGTGGCGGGAAGCAATGCACAGATTTGATTGGCCAGTTAAGATATGAAACAAATCTAAGGCTTAAAAAGATATGATTTTTATTTAAATAAAGCCCAATTGGTCAAGATATTTTTACAGAGAATCCAGCTATATTTAGCTCGAATTTAAGGATTGGAAGAAGCCCAAATCAGCATCTATAAAAGGAGGCACAAGGCAGATTACTTAGTATCGAAAATCACAAAAGGGTCATACACTTCAAAAGCAAACACTCTCAAAATTTCATATAAGTCAATTGTTGAGTCTTAGTTTTTAAAGCAAGTACTCTTGTTGTTTTCGTTCCACTTTGTCAAATCTAAGTTGTTGAAGTAGAGTCTACAAGCTGTGGGAGTCAGTAGAGGTAGCAGGTTACTTGGCAATTAGATTTGTAGTGTTGAGAATTCTTCTACAATCTGGGGTGTCAGATTGGCTGAAGAACAGGAGCTGTTTTTCCTCAAGAAGTCTAGGATTGTTAGACTATTGAGAAGACTGACTTGGAGGGTCAGTAGCAAGGTTGTAATTCAAGTTTGAATTAGTGAAATCTTTCAAGGCGAAGGGACTGGACGTAGCCTCGTTAACGGTGAACCAGTATAAAATCTGTGAGTTTTTATTTTTATTTTTATTCGCTGCTAACTCTGTTTTAATTATACATCAAGTTTTGTTTTGAAAGTATTAAAACAGGAAAAGTTTCAAGTTAAGTCAAACACAATTCAACCCCCCCTTCTCGTGTTTGCACCTTCACTTAGAACCAACTTGGTTCCAACAGACCCTTGGTCTTCCATGATGATCTCAGAATTGAAGGTGCAGACACAAGAAGGGGGGGTTGAATTGTGTTTGCCAAACTCGAATTCTTTTTGCTGTTTTGACGAATATTGATGTGAGTTACTTGATGAATAAATAATCAGATTAAGCAGCGGATAATAACAGCATAAGAACACAGAGATTTATCCTGCTTCACCATTAACATCCAGTCCCTTCACTCCGAAGGCTTTAATCCACTAATTCAAAACATTTTGAATTACAGCACCTGACCCTCCAAGCCAGTCTTCCCAAACAGTCTGACAACCCCAGACTTTTGACGAACGATAACAATGAAGGTGCAAACACGAGAAGGGGGGTTGAATTGTGTTTGACTAATTTGAATACTTTTCCTGTTTTTGCACTTTTAAAACAAAACTTGATGTATGAATAAAAACAGAGTTAGCAGCGGATATAAAGTAAAAATAAAACACTGAATTTTTATACTGGTTCACCGTTAACGAGGCTACGTCCAGTCCCTTCACCTTGAAGGATTTCACTAATTCAAACCTTGAATTACAACAGTTCCACTGACCCTCCAAGTTAGTCTTCTCAAACAGTCTAATAATCCTAGATTCTTGAGGAATACAGCACCTTGACTTCCTAAGTCAAGTCTTCTCCTGCCAATCTGACAACCCCAGATTGTAGAAGGAACCAAATGGCTTAACCTAGGAAATATTTGGTTTCTTACCTTTCCACAGTTCATAAGGAGTTTTATTCAAGATGGACCTGAGGTAGACTTGATTCTGAATATAGCAGGCTGTGTTGACAGCTTCTGCCCAGAGGTAGGTGGCAACCTTCATGTCATTCAACATGGTTCTGGCCATCTCTGAAGGTGCAAACACGAGAAGGGGGGGTTGAATTGTGTTTGACTTAACTTGAATACTTTTCCTGTTTTTACACTTTTAAAACAAAACTTGATGTATGAATAAAAAACAGAGTTAGCAGCGGATATAAAGTAAAAATAAAACACTGAATTTTTATACTGGTTCACCGTTAACGAGGCTACGTCCAGTCCCTTCGCCTTGAAGGATTTCACTAATTCAAACCTTGAATTACAACCGTGCTACTGACCTTCAAGTCAGTCTTCTCAAATAGTCTAACAATCCTAGACTTCTTTGAGGAAAAACAACTCCTGTTCTTCAGCCAAATCTGACACCCCAGATTGTAGAAGAATCCACAACACTATGAATCTAATTGCTAAGTACCTTGCTACCCTTTCTGAATCCCTCAGTTTGTAGACTCTACTTCAACAACTTAGATACAACCCTATCTAATTGCCAAGTAACCTGCTATATGAAAATTTGAGAGTGGTTGCTTTGGAAGTGTATGTGTAAGACCCTTAAATTTTAAAATTAAATTCAGATTTGATTTTAAGGGTATTTTGGGAATATTGGTGTAATATTCAATATATGTATCTTTTGTGTAAATATATATATATATATATATATATATTTAATTGTTTTGAAGTTGGAATTAATATTATGGATGATGGATGAATTAATTTAATTTCGGGTAATTAAATTATCGGGCCAATTAATTAAGATATTTTCTGCTATTTGCGACGAAACGGATTAATTGCTGGAGGATCAGAAGATATTTTAATATAAGAGTTGGTGAGGTGGCGTAGATATTTGTGAAAAAGGAAACAATTCCTCTCTCCTCTGCTGTGTCAGTTGCTTTTAAGTGGATACTTAAGTGAGAAGATATTTCTTCTTTCCTCTATACGACAGAATTCTGCATATATCTTCTTCTTCTTCTGTTTTCTGTGTTAGAAAAGGAAAAACAGATTTCTAAATATTCTTTTTCTGGAAAATCTGAGTGTCGAATCAGAAAGTTTCGAGTACGAAAGTCATTCCTCTGATCGTTACGGAGCTAAAGAACTAATTTTTGTAGCGGCGAACGCGAACAGGAGTATCGTCGGCTTTTTTCGCATAAGCGTACGAACTAAGGGAACGTAACTAAGGTAAGGGCACCTTCCAACTTTTTAGATTGCATTTAGGGCTGTAAATGCATGTGTGATGAATGATTATTGGTTTATGTTTGTGAAAAACATGGTGTTATGTTTTGGAAATCATTCTGTGTGTGCTGAATGATGATTCTGGTTCTGATTTTGTTTTGTTAAAAATTAGTGAGGTTATTCTGATTTGAGTGAATATGTGTTTTGCTGGGTTTTGTTAAAACAATCTGTTGCTGATATTGGATGAAAAATGTTATGAGTTGAGATTTTAAAGAGTGGTAATTATGATTCTAGGGTTGGGTTGGTTTTTCAAAGGAAAGGTTTTAAAAATGTGTTGAAGTTCCAGGAAATTTCACTGAATTTGAAGGTGTATTCGAATACGGCTTGAGTGTCTTCGAATACAGCCTGCAAGGCTTCTGTTGTCTTCAGATTTTCGAACTTGTATTCGACTACGACCCTCTGTAGTCGAATACAGATTTTCCAATTTTGCTTCTGACTTAGCTTCTGTATTCGACTACGACCCTCTGTAGCCGAATACAGATTTACAACTTTTGCCGCTGACTTCGCATCTGTATTCGACTACGACAACCTCGTATTCGAATACAGAATGCTGATTTTTCACTGCTTTAGCTTCTGTATTCGAATACAAGGGAGCTGTAGTCGAATACAGATTCGTGTTTTTCAGAAATTCAAGTTTTTAACATTGTCTTATAAACCTTAAGTGTTGGGGTACCTTGGGAAGGTTTGTGGTGATTAAAAATGGAAATTTGGTGTTAGTTTGAAGTGGTGATGATGAAGTTTTTGAGAATTTACTGAAGATGTAGAAATTCTGATTTTTGTACTGTGACAGCCTCTGTATTCGAATACAAGGAGTCTGTATTCGAATACAGGATGTTGATTCTGCCTTGTTTGGCTTCTCTATTCGAATACAATGAAGCTGTATTCGAATACAGATTCGTATTTTTGCCAGAAAAGCTCAGTTTTAATCACAGCTTTGAATCTTAACAGTTGGGGAAAAACCTTTGTTAATAAAGAGTGGAACTTTGAGGTAATGCAAAGTGTAATGCTTGCTTGAATGGTTAATCTTTGAATGTGTTGAGATGTTTTGAAAAATGAGGAAAATGCATGAATTTTACTAAGGTTGCATACTATTTTCAATGAAGTGAAACAATGCATACTCATGCATGGCATAGTCAGGTGGTACCCGCAATGGGCCACAGAGTAATGCGCATCCACGTGCTGATCTGTAGTGATTGCACTAGGTACTAATATGTGATTGTACCTTGGTATATAAGTGTTGGTCAGATAAACGACTGCACTGGTACTGGACTATAGTGTCTGTACCCTGAAATGCGCAGCCACGTGCTGATCTGTAGTGATTGCACGAGTGCTGATCTGTAGTGATTGCACTAGGTACTGATCTGTAGTGATTGTACCTTGGTTTATGTCAAACGTGCTGGTCTGTAGTGACTGCACGAGTGCTGGTTTGTATGCGACTGCACTGGTGCTAATCTGTATGCGATTGCACCCTGGTCATGAGGGCCGTTAAATTGTGCTGGTCTGTAAGCGACTGCACCTTGGTGATTCCAAGAATTTATGATCACGAGCATATACATATTGCATCAGAGTGTTTGACCGGAGGGTCATATTTTGATTTTATGTTGATGGTGGAAAATTGTTGTGTGAGTAAGTATTTTTTTGAAATCTGTAATTTCGGATGAATTGATGTTTGTGCTTACATCATGATTTTCATACTTACTTGGTTGCTGTTTTGTAAAGTACAAATGACATGTATTTCAAAATTTAGCATCCTTATTTATCATCATGTACTATGAATATGTTTGATATTCTTGATATAACTGCTATGTGGTAATTGTTATTTTCGGTCGGTGACCCTTTACAATTATTGTGGAATTGGGCTTTGCCCTCAGATGAGATTCAGAACCGTACCCCTGATGTTGATACTAACGATAGGGAACGTCGTTAGTTTCCCTTGATCTTTACTTGTGGGCTATGCAAAGAGATGAGCAGCTGGGCGAAGAAAAGACTTGTGAATATTGTAATGCGACTGTAGCTTAGGGTATGATCAGAGTAGACTTATGTATAGGGTTTTGAACTCAATGGTTGTAAATATTCATTTTGGAAATTATTGTAAAACTCTTCCGCACTCTGATAAATATTTTGATGTATCTTTATTTTAGTATATTATAAAGATCAAATTTCGATAAATATCTCATTCGATTTAATTGTGATGTTGCTGTTTTAAATTCCTTACTATTTTTGATTACGAAGTCGAATGATATTTAATTTGAATTAATTTCAATTTCCTTGAAACGTTATTATGAAAACTCTTTGGTTTATTTATTCGTTTTAAAAAAAAAAAATACACTAGCGCTGTGTTTTAAACTCGGGGTGTTACAAGACCGAGCTCTGATACCAATTGAAGGTGCAAACACGAGAAGGGGGGGTTGAATTGTGTTTGACTTAACTTGAATACTTTTCCTGTTTTAATACTTTCAAAACAAAACTTGATGTATAATTAAAACAGAGTTAGCAGCGGATAAAAATAAAAATAAAAACTCACAGATTTTATACTGGTTCACCGTTAACGAGACTACGTCCAGTCCCTTCGCCTTGAAGGATTTCACTAATTCAACCTTGAATTACAACCTTGCTACTGACCCTCCAAGTCAGTCTTCTCAAATAGTCTAACAATCCTAGACTTCTTTGAGGAAAAACAACTCCTGTTCTTCAGCCAATCTGACACCCCAGATTGTAGAAGAATTCACAACACTATGAATCTAATTGCTAAGTACCTTGCTACCCTTTTTGAATCCCTCAGTTTGTAGACTCTACTTCAACAACTTAGATACAACCCTATCTAATTGCCAAGTAACCTGCTACCTCTACTGACTCCCTCAGATTGTAGACTCTACTTCAACAACTTAGATTTGCCACAGTGGAAAGAAAATAACCGAGTACTTGCTTCTTGAAAGCTGAAACTCACAATTGACTTATATGAAAATTTGAGAGTGGTTGCTTTTGAAGTGTATGACTCTTTTGTGATTTTCGATACTTTATTCTTCAGCATTAAGTCTCTATTTATAGTTGAACTTTAGAACTTCACTGATGCTTTACTTCTGCAATATATTTCGATTAATCTGTTTTGAGAATATTCTTGAGTAGTTTGCTCAGATTCTATTTTGAGCCTTTTGCTCACTGATCTGTTTTGAACATTTTGCTCCGCTTCTGTTTTGAGCATTTTTCTCAGATTCTGATTTGAGCCTTTTTCTCCAATTCTGTTTTGAGCATTTTTCTCAAATTCTTTAATCCTCATGATCAAATCTGCACCATTGGATCTTCATACCATAGTCCACATCTGGACCAGCCTATTTGATATTCTGTGATCCTCTGATTTCGGCCATTCCTGGACGCGCACCTGATATGCTAAAATCCTCTGAATTCGGCCTTTGCTGGACTGCACAGTCTGCCCCTCTGATTTCGGCCACCACTGGGCCATGGTTAGATTTTCTGATCTGGACCATCATTGGACCAAATAATTATTTCTGAACCATTGATCTGGAAATTTTTACTCTGATCTGGACAGATTCTGGACTTTGGTCTGAAATTAACTTGAACAAAAAATATTTCAGTCTGGACATTTTTTTTACCTTTAATTTTGGACCAGGTTTGGATTGATTCTGGAACTCATTTCTTTTGGTCTAGACTTAGTTCCATGCCCTGAATCATGCTATCTTATGATCTGGGCCAAATCTGAATTGATCCTTTTGTTCTGGACTCATAAACATACCTTCTGGTCAAGTCTGGAACAAGTCTGGACTGTGTAATTTTTCACTGCCAGGCCATCTTCTGGTCAGAATAACTTCTAGAATAAAATTGATATTTGAGTCCTGTTTGTCTGGAACAACTCTCCTTCTGGCAGGATTTCCAATGGTATGATCCATGTTTCATTATGAATTTTATTCCTTCTATTCTGGGCCACCAAACATATCCTCTGGTGATGTTTTGACATCCTGGAACATCTTCTGGAAATTCCAGAATTAATTTTCCTTTGATCTCTGCTTCAGTTTCCTTCAGTTTCTGGGGCATTTAACTTAATAATTCAAAGTACAAAATAAGTTTACATTGAGTACATTTGTAAGCATCAAAATACTAAGTACTTAGAACCAACTTGGTTCCAACAGTAGGTGCAGTGTATCCTTTGACTACCATCTTCCATAATTCAGGATCTTGAGATATGAAGAAACTTCTCATTCTGTCCTTCCAATATTCAAACCTTTCTCCATCAAACAGTGGTGGTCTGTTGATGTTGCCTCCCAGTTCATCTCTTGATTCTGCCATGTTGAACCCCTTGGACCTTTCCTCAAACACTATTAAGTGCTCAGCCTTGAGACCGAGCTCTGATGCCAATTGAAGGTGCAAACACGAGAAGGGGGGGGGGGTTGAATTGTGTTTGACTAACTTGAATACTTTTCCTATTTTTACACTTTTAAAACAAAACTTGATGTATGAATAAAAACAGAGTTAGCAGCGGATATAAAGTAAAAATAACACACTGAATTTTTATACTGGTTCACCGTTAACGAGGCTACGTCCAGTCCCTTCACCTTGAAGGATTTCACTAATTCAAACCTTGAATTACAACACTTCCATTGACCCTCCAAGTCAGTCTTCTCAAACAGTCTAACAATCCTAGATTCTTGAGGAATACAACACCTTGACTTCCTAAGTCAAGTCTTTTCCTGCCAATCTTACAACCCCAGATTGTAGAAGGAATTACAACGCCTTGAATCTAATTGCCAATTAATCTGCTACCCCTTCTGACTCCCTCCGATTGTAGACTCTACTTCAACAACTTAGATCTAACACAAGGGAAAGAAAATAACACGAGTGCTTGCTTCTTGAAAGCTGGAACTCACAATTAACCTCACTGAAAACTTGAGTGTTTGCTTTGGAATTGTATGACTCTTTTGTGATTTTTGATACTAAGTATTCTGCCTTGAGCCTCCTTTTATAGATACAGATTAGGGCCTCTTCCAAGCTTAATTTCGAGCTGAATCTTGCTGGATTCTCTTGCAAAAATATCTTGACCAATTGGGCTTCATTTAAATAAAAAACATATCTTTTTTAAGCTTCAGATTTCTTTCTAAAATAACTGGCCAATCATGTCTTTAGTTTCTTCCTTCCAACAGCTCCTGAACTTCCATACAACCTCACTTTATTTTTGTAACAAATCCTTTTAATACTTTGATCAAAATAAATTAAAATCTCTGTTGGAACCAAGTTGGTTCTAAGTACTTAGGATTTTGATGCTTACAAATGTACTCAATGTAAACTTATTTTGTACTTTGAATTATTAAGTTAAATGCCCCAGAAACTGAAGGAAACAGAAGCAGAGATCAAAGGATTCCAAAAAAATGAATTCTGGATTGACCAGAAGATATCCAAGAATGTCAAAAACATGACCAGAAGATATCATTGATGACCCAGATCAGAAGGAATAAAAATCAGAATGAAACATGGATCATACCATTGGAAAGCCTGCCAGAAGGAGAGTTGTTCCAGACTAACAGGAATCAAATATCAATTTTATTCCAGAAGTTATTTTGACCAGAAGATGGCCTGACAGTGAAAAATTACACAGCCCAGACTTGTTCCAGACTTGACCAGAAGGTATGTTAATGAGTCCAGAACAAGAGGATCAATCCAGATTTGGCCCAGACCATAAGATAGCATGATTCAGGGCATGGAACTAAGTCTAGAACAAAAGAAATGAGTTCCATAATCAATCCAGACCTAGTCCAAAATTAAAGGTAAAATGTCCAGACTGAAATATTTTTTGTTCAAGTTAATTTCAGTTTGTTCCAGACCAAAGTCCAGAATCTGTCCAGATCAGAGTAAAAACTGAAGGTGCAAACACGAGAAGGGGGGGTTGAATTGTGTTTGACTTAACTTGAATACTTTTTCTGTTTTTATACTTTCAAAACAAAACTTAATGTATAATTAAAAAGAGTTAGCAGCGGATAAAAGTAAAAATAAAACTCACAGATTTTATACTGGTTCACCGTTAACGAGGCTACGTCCAGTCCCTTCGCCTTGAAGGATTTCACTAATTTAAACCTTGAATTACAACCTTTATACTGACCCTCCAAGTCAGTCTTCTCAATAGTCTAACAATCCTAGACTTCTTGAGGAAAACACCTGTCTTCAGCCAATCTGACAACCCCAGATTGTAGAAGAAATCACAATCTAATTGCCAAGTAATCTGCTACCTCTTCTGACTCCCTCAGACTATAGACTCTACTTCAACAACTTAGATTTGACACCTGTCTTCAGCCAATCTGACAACCCCGAATTGTAGAAGAAACCACAACACTATGAATCTAATTGCCAAGTAACCTGCTACCTCTACTGACTCCCTCAGTTTGTAGACTCTACTTCAACAACTTAGATTTGACAGTGGAAAGAAAATAACAAGAGTACTTGCTTCTTGAAAGCTAAAACTCACAATTGACTTCTATGAAAATTTGGGTGTTTGTTGCTTTGGAAGTGTATGACTCTTTTGTGATTTTCGATGATTGAGTATTCTGCCTTGAGCCTCCTTTTATAGATGCAGATTTGGGCCTCTTCCAATGCTTAAATTCGAGCTGAATCTTGCCGGATTCTCTTGCAAAAATAACTTGACCAATTGGGCTTCATTTAAATAAAAAACATATCTTCAGATTTCCTTTCAAAATAACTGGCCAATTAAATCCTTTCATTTCTTCCCGCCACACTCCTGATTTCCATGCTACTCCACTTTATTTTTACAACAAATCTTTTGTAATACTTTGATAAAAATAACATAAGATCTTCACCTTTAATCCCCATGATCAAATCTGCACCATTGGATCTTCATGCGATAGTCCACAACTAGACCAACCTAATTGATATGTTGTGATCCTTTGATTTCGGCCATTCCTGGACCACACATCCTAACCCTCTGATCTTCTGATTTCGGCCTTCCCTGGACGCGCACCTGATATGCTAAAATCCTCTGAATTCGGCCTTTGCTGGACTGCACAGTCTGTCCCTCTGATTTCGGCCACCACTGGGCCATGGTCTGATTTTCTGATCTGGACCATCACTGGACCAAATAATTATTTCTGAACCATTGATCTGGAAGTTTTTACTCTGATCTGGACAGATTCTGGACTTTGGTCTGGAACAAACTAAAATTAACTTGAACAAAAAATATTTCAGTCTGGACATTTTACCTTTAATTTTGGACCAGGTCTGGATTGATTCTGGAACTCATTTCTTTTGGTCTGGACTTAGTTCCATGCCCTGAATCATGCTATCTTATGGTCTGGGTCAAATCTGGATTGATCCTCTTGTTCTGGACTCACAAACATATCTTCTGGTCAAGTCTGGAACCAGTAATTTTTCACTACCAGGCCATCTTCTGGTCAGAATAACTTCTGGAATAAAATTGATATTTGATTCCTGTTTGTCTGGAACAACTCTTCTTCTGGCAGGCTTTCCAATGGTATGATCCATGTTTCATTATGATTTTTATTCCTTCTGATCTGGGCCATCAAATATATCTTCTGGTCATGTTTTGACATTCCTGGAGTATCTTCTGGTCATTCCAGAATTCATTTTTCTGGAATCCTTTGATCTTCAGCTTTTGATTTCTTCAGTTTCTGGGGTATTTAAATTAACAATTCAAAGTACAAAATAAGTTTACATAGAGTACATTTGTAAGCATCAAAATCCTAAGTACTTAGAACCAACTTGGTTCCAACAATCTCCCCCTTTTTGATGATGACAAAACCTTAACTTATTTTGCTAACTTATGACTCGAAGACTTTGAATTACTCCCCCTCAGACCAATGTCTCCCCCTAAGTCTGATAGTCTCCTTTTCAACTCCTTCTTTGTTCTCTCTTTCTTTTCTTCTCTTTTCTTCTCCTTTTCAACTCCTTCTTTTTGCTCTCTTCACATTTCCTCTCCTTTTCAACTCCTTCTGTTTTCACTCTTTCTTTTTCTTTCTTTGTTTTTCTCTCTCCCTGTTTGCTCTCCTTTTCAACTCCTTCCTTTTTCACTCTTTCTTTTCTTCTCTTCTCCTCTCCTTTTCAACTCCTTCTTTATTCTCTCTTCATATTTCCTCTCCTTTTCAACTCCTTCTGTTTTCACTCTTTCTTTTTCTCTCTCCCTGTTTCCTCTCCTTTTCAACTCCTTCTGTTTTCTCTCTTTCTTTTTGTCTTCTTTCTTTTTATCTCTCTTTTTCTACTTATTTCTCCTTTCTTTCTCTCTCTCTCTTTCTCCCCCTTTTTGTCATCAGCCAAAAAGTGGTCCTACTATTTTTGTATTTTTTGATTTTTTCTATACAAGGTACAGAAAGTAAAAACTAAAAATTAAAAACATAAAATAAAAAGTGCAAGAAATTTAAAAACTCCTAAGATGACTACTTGAGCTAGTCAGATATGGAGGTTGTAACGCCCCGGATTTTTGGTCCAAAACGTTACTAAAAAAAATACTTTTAGAAAAATTTACGATAATTTTTTTTTGTAAGAATATCTACATTTATACTTTTAAATAATTAGTAACAATCACATTTGTTTAATATTATAAAAAAAAGTTTATTCAAGCTAAAATAAAGGAAAAATCAATTATTCCTAAACGGAAGCAAAAATCCACTTCCGTATTTATAGAATTCGAATGTATTTAAAAGTTTAGTGACAAAAATTAAATAAATAAATAAACATAGAAATTTTGCGGCAATACTTATTATTACAAAATTGTCTTGAAAACCCATTTTTACCCCACGTTCGCCGCACGTTAGTACTCATCAATTACTCTTGAAACTCCTCGAACTCATTAGTACCTAAAATGTTGTTGTAAGGGTCAATTTTTTCCATCATCCACATCAAACCAAAGCTAAACATATAGAAGAATAACACAAAACATATAAAGGTAAAAACATGTAATTTAAAAGAAAAAAATGCGCAAATAGTAAATCGTATATAAAAAAATATGCATAATACATGCTCCTAAAACTATATGATCCGGATATAAACCTGCCACTAAGGCAACTTCCACACAGAAAGATCACCCATACCAATGGGGAAAATAAACCTGCCACTAAGGCAACTCCCACGAATATGCATATGCCATGACATGACCATATATTTTCACAATTATACTCGCACACAGCCCACTAAGAATCATGTCATATACATTCAAAAAATCACCCTTTTTAAAACCATCATCTTATTCACATCACAAAGATCACATATCACACATCCTTATCACGAGAATCATATATTCATAGACAAATAATCATTCAATAATAATTTTCACCACGTACGCATAAAAATCGGGACTTGACTTCATTTACACCATAAAGATTAAAACTTTATATATAACAAGAAACTTCAAACTCCAACTCATAATACATCATCAAAATCAAAACTTTATCATATATATAACATAAGAAAAATCATATTTTGCTTCATATCCATCATAAAAATTAAAACTCTATCATGTATAATATAAAAATTCATATTTTACTTCTTAAAAAGACATACATTACATATCGAACTCAACGTAAAGGATTTCATATTCCATTATTTTATTTTATTAGTCTACATTTATTTCTTTCAAAAGCAAGCAATTACAATTATTAGTTCTATGTCATCCAACTAACGGTCTAACTCAAATTTGTGTGGGGAAAAGCCCTTACCTTGGCCGCTTTTCTTCCTAGTACGAAACTCTAAGCTCCCACGAAGTTGTTCACACGAAGAGTTTGCCGCACGAAGGAGATGAGGTGTGAAGGAGATGACGGCTAGGGTTTCGGTATTTTTTTCTGCTTACTATTACTTAGTATCGAAATATTGTGGACTTTAGGGAAAATTTAAAGTGGAGATTATTGGGTAGATAGTGTTGGGCCCAAATAAAGAATAGAAGGGAGAAAATATTATTTTATTTACTTATTATTCTTTTTTTCTTTACCTTGATCATACAAAAACTAAGCCACCCACTCCAAGCCCAAATTTCTATTACGGGTTGGGTCACACCTAGCCACAAACCCTTAGCTCAAATTCTTCTTGTACTAAAAACATATATATATATATATATATATAATTATATAAAATTTCTCCATTGATTAAATAATTCTTACTAATAATTTTATCAACTACAATAAGTCGAACAAGACAAATAATTATCACACCTAAATTAATAATGAAATATATATATTTATAAGTCTTAATTATTTTAAATAATAAATTTAGAGGATGTTACAATACTCACCCCCTTAAAAACAGTTTCGTCCTCGAAACTAGTCTAACATGAAAAGGTTAGGGTAGAGCTCTCTCATTTTTTCCTCTAATTCCCAAGTTGCATCTCCAGTTGTTTGGTCCCAAATTACCTTGACCAATGTGATCTCCTTACCTCGTAGGTGCTTAGTAGTCTTGTCTCCAATGCTCAATGGTGGAACTGCAAAAGAAAGGTTCTCCTTCAACTGGATATCATCTGGCACGATAATATGGGAAGGATCAGCCATGTACTTCCTCAACTGTGACACGTGGAACACATCATGCAGCTTGGCCAAACTCGGAGGCAAGGCAATTTGATAAGCTACTAGACCCACACGTCGGAGGATCTGGTATGGGCCGATGAATTTAGGAGTTAACTTCTTAGACTTTAGTGCCCTACCAACTCCAGTAGTAGGCGTCACTCTAAAAAATACATGTTCACCCTCTTGAAACTCCAGTGGTTTCCTCCGTTGGTCGGCATAACTCTTTTGTCTGCTTTGTGCTGCCTTCATCCTTTCTTGGATCAGACGGACCTTATCTGTGGTCTGTTGTACCAATTCTAGCCCCACAATTAAGTTCTCACCATCCTGATACCAACATAAGGGGGTTTGGAACTTACGCCCATACAAAGCCTCGTACGGTGCCATCCCAATGCTCGCATGATAGCTGTTGTTGTAGGTGAACTCAATGAGAGGCAATATATTATCCCAACTTCCTCGCTCATCCAACACACACGCTCTCAGTAAATCCTCCAAGGTTTGAATAGTTCTTTCTGTTTGTCCGTCGGTTTGAGGGTGATAGGCCGAACTCAATCTCAACTTAGTACCCAACGCCTCATGTAATGCTCCCCACAAACGAGAAATGAACTTCGGATCTCTATCTGACACAATGCTAGAGGGTACCCCATGTAGTCTGACAATCTCTGCAATGTATATCTCTGCAAGCCTAGTCACATCATAATTAGTCCTCACGGGTATGAAATGGGCAGATTTGGTCAACCTGTCGACAATCACCCAAATGGAGTCAAACTTTCGTTGAGTCTTAGGCAATGCTACCACAAAGTCCATGTATATACTATCCCATTTCCATACTGGTATGTCTAATGGCCTTAATAGTCCCCCTGGCTTTTGATGTTCTACCTTAGCTTTCTGACAAGTCAAACACGAAGCCACATATTCTGCTACTTGTTTCTTCATTCTCGGCCACCAAAACTTCTGCTTAAGGTCTTTATACATTTTGGTGGTACCAGGGTGAATACTCAGCTTGCTTTTGTGGGCCTCATCCAAGATAGTCCTCCTTAATTCGGTATTTTCGGGTATACAAACACGTCCATTACATCTCAAAATATCATCTGGGCCCACCTTGAATTCAGGTGCCCTGCCAACCTCGATCAATTTCCTTTTCTCTTTAGTCAACACGTCTGTAACTTGGAGAGCTTTAATCTCATTCATCAGTTCACTATCTATAATGATCATTCCACAGTGCACTTTCCCCAATGTAGAATCCAAATTAAGATTCAAGTCACATAACTTCTCTAACAACTCCAACCCCTTCATTGTTACAAACGAGAAATGAACGCGCTTCCTGCTTAGGGCATCAACCACCACGTTCGCTTTCCCCGGATGGTAATGCAATGTGAACTCATAATCTTTAATAAACTCCATCCATCTCCTCTGCCTAATGTTAAGCTCCTTTTGATCAAACAAGTATTTCAAACTCTTATGGTCACTAAACACATCAAAACTACACCCATACAGATAATGTCTCCAAATTTTCAATGCAAAGACAATTGCAGCTAACTCCAAGTCATGAGTGGGATAATTCTTTTCATGCACCTTCAATTCCTTTGATGCATAGGCCACTACTTGTTTGTTTTGCATCAGTACACAACCCAATCCTTGGTATGAGGCATCACAATAAACTTCGTAAGGCTCTTCTGGTTGTGGCAGCACTAACACTGGAGATGTAGTTAGTTTCTCTTTCATCAGTTGGAAACTTTTCTCACACTCCTCAGTCCAAGCATAAATCTGGTTCTTCTTCGTAAGGTGTGTCAATGGAGCAGCAATCTTGGCAAATCCCTCAATAAATCTCCTATAGTACCTAGCCAACCCCAGAAAACTCCTAATCTCTGTGACTGTCTGCGGTTGGTTCCATGCCATCACGGCTTCTACCTTGGATGGGTCGACAGCGATCCCTTCCTTAGAAATTACATGTCCCAAGAACTTCACTTCTTCCAACCAAAATTCACATTTTCCTAGATTGGCATATAGTTGTTGCTCCTTCAGTACTTGCAGAACTTGACGCAAATTTTCCTCATGTTCCTCCCGACTCTTGGAATAAATCAAGATGTCATCAATAAAGATCACCACAAACTTGTCTAAGAACGGACGGAAGATACGGTTCATATAATCCATGAAGATAGTTGGCGCATTGGTCACTCCAAAAGGCATCACCAGGTACTCATAGTGCCCATATCGCGTTCTAAAGGCTGTCTTGGATATATCATCTTCTTTCACTCGAATCTGGTGGTATCCTGACTTTAGATCAATCTTAGAAAACACCTTTGCCCCTCTGAGTTGGTCCATTAAGTCATCAATGCGAGGTAAAGGGTATCGGTTTTTTATTGTGACTTTGTTGAGTTGTCGATAATCAACACACAATCTCGACTTTCCATCCTTCTTCTTGACCAATAACACGGGGGCTCCCCATGGTGACACACTAGGCCGAATGAATTTCTTAGACAGAAGGTCTTCCAATTGGTTCTTTAGTTCTGATAGCTCTAAGGGGGCATTCTGTAAGGAGCGATAGAGATGGGTCCAGTACCTAGAATAACCTCGATAGAAAATTCGACATCACGGACTACGGGTAGTCCTGGTACGTCTGGTGGGAAAACCTCAAAGAAATCTTTCACTACCGGGATCTCATCGACAACAACCTTTGGACTCATGTTGACTGAGTTGAGAAACACATATTTCTGGACTCCTCCCTTCAGAGAAAACTTCAATCTGTTGGCTGAAAAGAACTTCGAAATATCGGGACCTGGAAATATCACGTTCCGTCGGGCACAGTCTAACATGATGTAGTTGCTAGACAACCAATCCATTCCCAAAATTACTCCAAGATGTTTCAGAGGAATACAAATTAAATCGATCTTAAAATTCATTTTAAACACAGTCAGCGAGCATTGCAAACACGCCAAATTACATTTTACTGGTTCAACAGAGGGAAGGGTAACCATTAAATCAAATGGTAAGGTAGTGACATCTAGTTGGAGCGATTCCACCCAATCTAATGAAATGAACGAGTGTGTTGCCCCAGAATCATATATCACATAAAGTATTTTTCCAGCAATAAGACACTCACCATGGATAAGTTCTGAGGAAGATGGTGCTTCTTCTCCTCTAATGTGATAAACACGTCCTCGAGCAGTAGGGTGTGCCATATCCTTGTTGTTGACATTATCCTTCTCCCAACAATCTTTTGCCATATGGCCTGGTTTCTGACAAGCATAACATATCCTGGTTCTTCTTGGACACTCAGTCAGCCTATGTCCCTCCTGTCCACAGTGATAGCATCGAACAATATGCGCCTGGTTTTGTGTTGGACTCTGATGCCTTTGATCTCCCCTGTTTTGGGGTCCCGATCGATCTCCAGTAGTCCCCTGTGGGCGGGCATACGGCTTTTTCTGTTGGAACTGACTGCCTTTGTTTTGTTGGTCGCCATTTCCCTATTTGAAAGAAATAATTAGAGATAGAACCCCATAATTAAATGGTAAGGTTGTGTTTGATTTCCTACCTGGGGTCTCATTGGTCCCCCAATAGCACCTCTGTTCAGGCGGCCCCGTTTCATGATCTCCATCTTTTTGCACTTCTCCACCAGCACCTGATACTGACGTATCTCTAGAGGTCCCACAGACTCCTTAATTTCATATCTGAGCCCGCTTTCAAACCTTTCACACATATACTCTTCATCCATTTGGTTACGAAAATAGAGAAAGTGTTTTGCTAGGGACTCAAACTTTGCTGCATACTCGGACACTGTGAGACTTCCTTGATATAGTCTTAAGAATTGGGCCTCCTTCTCAGCCCTAGCACTCTTCGAAAAATATTTGTCCAAGAATTTTCTCTTAAAGACTTCCCAGGTCACCTCTTCATGATTTCCTTCCATCATTTGCCTCGCCCCTCGCCACCAGTTTTCAGCTTCACCAATCAACAAATAAGCGGCATACTCCACCTTCGTGTCATCTGGGTAGTGGAGGATCTCAAGGATCTTCTCGATCTCCTGCAGCCAGAGGTCGGCCTTGTCAGGGTCATGCTCCCCTTTAAATTTTGGCAGATCTTGCCTAAGGAATTCAGTCAGTCCTCTTGTTGCCATAGCTGCTTCCTCCCTCAGGTCCCTCTGCGCATTACGTTGAGCCTGGTCTGCAGCTTGTTGAGCTTGAACTGCAGCTTGTTGGGCCATTGCGGCAGCCATTGCATTCATGGCTTGGATTGCTTCAGTCATGTCACTTTCTCCCTAGGGCACTGGTCGATTCGCGCGACGAGCCATTTTTCCTACAATTTATCTAATCAGGATAACACTACGATCTCATTGTAACCTTAGGGTCGTAAGGAATATTTTATTCATGACTATATAGTAGGTTCGGGTCACACAATAAATTGTGTACTAGGGGGTTCCCAGGAAAGAGAGGTGGGTCTACGGACCACTTAATAACCAAGTCTTTCCTTAGCCAGAATCCCACTACTACAACCTTTTACGGTATTACCCTTCCTTTCTATTATGGGGACAATAGCTTTAGGTAACACGATAAAGTCGTGTACTAGTGGGGTTCCCAGGAAAGAGAGGTGGGTCAATGGACCACTTAATAACCAAGTCTTTCCTTAGCCAGAATTCCACTAATACAACCTTTTTACGGTGTTACCCTTCACTTATATTGTGGGAATCGTACAATTTTATATCAGTTAGAAAATTAAGGAACATTCATAATCATTATAAATTCAATTGGCCTAATTAATTTTAATTAATTTCATAATTAAGGTGGAGACCAATTAAATGTCATATGTTTTCAAATCAAATCAATCTAATTTATTACGCAATAATTTCACTATACAACAAAATAACAACTAATCATTTATAGTTTAAAAAAAACATCAATCAGTTTCAATTAATTGGTAATGTCATAATAGTAAATTCATAACGTCATAATGTTATAAATCACGATTATTAAATCCATAACATACAAACAATTATTAAAAATTCAAATCACGAGTAGTAAATTCATAAGATCATAATATTAAATTCATAACGTCATTAATTCACAAATAATAAATTCACAACATACAGACAATAATTAAAAAAATTTAAATCACGAGAGTAAATTCATAACATCATAATATTAAATTCATAAAGTCATTAATTCACGAATAATAAATTCATAACATACAAACGACAAAAAAAAAATTCAAATCACGAGAGTAAATTCATAAAGTCATAAAATTAAAAGCAATTATTGCATTGAATCAAGTTAAATCGAGATAATTTCAAATTATAATGCAACAAATTCATAATTCATACCGTCATAAAATCATAATTAATTATTACATTGAATCAAATTAAATCGAGATAATTTCAAATTATAATGCAATAAATTCATAATTTATACCATCATAAAATCATAATTAATTATTGCATTGAATCAAATTAAAACTTTTTCAAATCATAGGATCAAGAATTTAAGGCATATCATAATTGCAATTAATTGAAGAAAATTTCTTTTTTTGAGAACATAAAAAAATCAATTAGTATTAAAAGAGACCAAATACTCAATGCAAAATGTTAACTTTTCCTATATGAATATATATAACCAAATTAGTAATAAATCATAGAATAAAATATACCAAAATCAAACATCACACATAAATCAAGACATGTGTCTAACAAAACCGTCCCACCCAAAAATTTCCGAGGATTATTGCTCTGATACCATAATGTAACGCCCCGGATTTTTGGTCCAAAACGTTACTAAAGAAAATACTTTTAGAAAAATTTACGATAATTTTTTTTTGTAAGAATATCTACATTTATACTTTTAAATAATTAGTAACAATCACATTTATGCTTTTAAATAATTAGTAACAATCACATTTGTTTAATATTATAAAAAACAGTTTATTCAAGTTAAAATAAAGGAAAAATCAATTATTCCTAAACGGAAGCAAAAATCCACTTCCGTATTTATAGAATTCGAATGCATTTAAATGTTTAGTGACAAAATTAAAAAAATAAATAAACATAGAAATTTTGCGGCAATACTTATTATTACAAAATTGTCTTGAAAACCCCATTTTTACCCCACGTTCGCCGCACGTTAGTACTCATCAATTACTCTTGAATCTCCTCGAACCCATTAGTACCTAAAATGTTGTTGTAAGGGTCAATTTTTTCCATCATCCACATCAAACCAAAGCTAAACATATAGAAGAATAACACAAAACATATAAAGGTAAAAACTTGTAATTTAAAAGAAAAAAATGCGCAAACAATAAATCGTATATAAAAAAATATGCATAATGCATGCTCCGAAAACTATATGATCCGGATATAAACCTGCCACTAAGGCAACTTCCACACAGAAAGATCACCCATACCAATGGGGAAAATAAACCTGCCACTAAGGCAACTCCCACGAAGATGCATATGCCATGACATGACCATATATTATCACAATTATACTCGCACACAACCCACTAAGAATCATGTCATATACATTCAAAAAATCACCCTTTTTAAAACCATCATCTTATTCACATCACAAAGATCACATATCACACATCCTTATCACGAGAATCATATATTCATAGACAAATAATCATTCAATAATAATTTTCACCACGTACGCATAAAAATCGGGACTTGACTTCATTTACACCATAAAGATTAAAACTTTATATATAACAAGAAATTTCAAACTCCAACTCATAATACATCATCAAAATCAAAACTTTATCATATATATAACATAAGAAAAATCATATTTTGCTTCATATCCATCATAAAAATTAAAACTCTATCATGTATAATATAAAAATTCATATTTTACTTCTTAAAAAGACATACATTACATATCGAACTCAACGTAAAGGATTTCATATTCCATTATTTTATTTTATTAGTCTACATTTATTTCTTTCAAAAGCAAGCAATTACAATTATTAGTTCTATGTCATCCAACTAACGGTCTAACTCAAATTTGTGTGGGGAAAAGCCCTTACCTTGGCCGCTTTTCTTCCTAGTACGAAACTCTAAGCTCCCACGAAGTTGTTCACACGAAGAGTTTGCCGCACGAAGGAGATGAGGTGTGAAGGAGATGACGGCTAGGGTTTCGTATTTTTTTTCTGCTTACTATTACTTAGTATCGAAATATTGTGGACTTTAGGGAAAATTTAAAGTGGAGATTATTGGGTAGATAGTGTTGGGCCCAAATAAACAATAGAAGGGAGAAAATATTATTTTATTTACTTATTATTCTTTTTTTCTTAACCTTGATCATACAAAAACTAAGCCACCCACTCCAAGCCCAAATTTCTATTACGGGTTGGGTCACACCTAGCCACAAACCCTTAGCTCAAATTCTTCTTGTACTAAAAAACATATATATCTATATATATATATATATAATTATATAAAACTTCTCCATTGATTAAATAATTCTTACTAATAATTTTATCAACTACAATAAGTCGAACAAGACAAATAATTATCACACCTAAATTAATAATGAAATATATATATTTATAAGTCTTAATTTTTTTAAATAATAAATTTAGAGGATGTTACAAAGGTCATGCTGAGATGCTTTTTGATGAACTTGAACCTATCTTCTGGTAATGCTTTGGTGAAGATATCAGTCCATTGATGATCAGTGTCCACAAACTGGATGCTTAAAGTTCCTTTTTGAAAATGGTCCCTAATGGTGTTTTCTTGGATAACAAAGTAAGGTTGGTGTTTCCTTTAATGGTATCTCAAAATTTGTTTGACAGCAGTTAAATGGGATTCCCTCAGTATGTTTTCTGGTCTGCCTTTTGGCTGGTTTCATCTTTCTCAAGTGAGCAGGTTGGGTGCATGGGGGTGGCCATAGGCTTACAGTCACTCATCTTGAACTTTTTAAGAAGTTCTTTGGTGTATTTAGATTGGTGAATGAGTATACCTGATTTGCCTTGGTGAATCTGAATTCCTAGGAAGAACTTAAGTTCTCCCATCATGCTCATTTGAAACTCCTTCTGCATTAGGTCAGAAAACTCTTTGCACAAAGTGCTATTAGTCGATCCATGTATGATATCATCAACATAAACTTGAATAATCAGAATATGAGTTTTAATGGATTTCCTAAATAGAGTATTATCAATCTGGCCTCTATTAAAATCATTCTTAAGCAAAAAGTTACTAAGTCTGTCATACCATGCCCTTGGTGCTTGTTTTAAACCATATAAAGAATTTTTAAGTTTGAAAACATGGTCTGGAAAATCAGAATTTTCAAAACTAGGGGGCTGTTTGACATAGACTTCTTCACTTATGTAGCCATTTAAGAATGCACTTTTAGCAGCAAATGATAAAGGAATTCTAATTGCTTCTAACCTGGCCACTGGAACAAAAGTTTCAGTGTAATCTATACCTTCCTGTTGACTGTATCCTTGAGCTACAACTTCGCCCTTTTTATTGAATTTGTTTATGAACACCTACTTGGTTCCAATAATGTTTTTGTTTGGTCTGGATACTAGATCCCAAACATCATTCCTTTGGAATTCATTCAGCTCTTCTTGCATTGCAAATATCCAACCTTCCTCTGCCAAAACTTCATCAATATTGCTTGGTTCGCATCAGCTTCTGGTTCTGTAACAGCTTCTGATTCTTATAAATCAGCTTCTGGTTCTTTCCAGGTAATTCTATTTCCTGTGCTTCTGCTCCCTGCACTGTTTTTATCTTGCTTTGATTTGTCAAGATCAAGCAGTTTGTCATATTACATAATGCAAATCAAATAAGTTAGAATTTAACTCAATACAGCCAAACCATTCGTTCTGCTTCTGCTTCTGCTCCCTTTGGTTCTGATGAACCTGTACTATCTTTATCTCTCTTTGTTTTGTCAAGCAGTTTGTCATATACCATACTATAAATCAATTAATTTAAAAATGAACTTAGTTCAGCCAAACCATTAATTCTGCTTCTGGTGGTTTCTGCTTGTTTTTGAACCCACTGGAATGTTGTTTCTGCTGAAGTGTTCAATTCGTGTAAATCACTTGATTCCTTTGACAGTTTGAAAACCTGCAGAATACTTATCTAGCTTTGATTTGTTAAGATCAAGCTTCTTGTTATGACAGTAAACATAAATATCAAATAATAATAGTATTTACAACAAGATGTAACCTCTATATCAGCAGTTTCAATTTTACTCTGAAAATCCTCCTGCTTCTGATTTTCAGATTTCGAATCTGTATGTTATGTGATTACATGGTTTGGATTAAGGGATTTGAATTCCCTTCCATGTTTGTAGTCTTGATGAATCTCACTGGAGTGTTTGGGGAACTCTCCTGATTCTGATTCCTTAATTTTTGCTTTGGCTCATACACCATATTCCTCTGGTGATTCTGGAACTTATGGTGATTCTGATAATCATACTTATTCTGATAATTAAAGTAGTTCTGATGATCATACCTCAACCTTTGATACTGGTACCTGTTTAGGTTCTGCTTCTGGTATTGATTCTGATTCTGGTTCCAGTGTTGGTTCTGGTTCTAGTTACTGTGCCTCCAGTTCTGGTTCCAGTTCCTGTACCTCTGATACTGGTTCCAGTTCTGGTTCTGGTTCTGGTTCTAGTTTATGTGCTTCTGGTACTGGTTCCAGTTTCTGTTCCTCTGATACTGGTTCCAGTTCTAATTCTGGTTCCAGTTCTTGTTCTGATTCGTATGATGTCTATGATATTTCCTGTTCCTCCTATAATTCTGGTTCTGGTTCTGATAGGTATTGTGTTTATCAGTTCTTCTTCTACCAGAGTCACTTGGCTTCTGTTTGGTAGATGTTGGAACATAAACCTTCTTCTGCTTGTGCGTTGCCAACATCCATTGTCCAGGCACCATTGTTGGTGTCTCCTTCTGGTTGCTCAGAATATCTGCAACATAGACAATTTGATCTTTTGGTACCCAGAACTGATTGGGTCTAGGTTTGTTAGTCTTAACAGCTCTCTGATCTTGTTCAGATTTTACCATTCGACAAGATAATTCAGAGTGACCTTTCTTAGCACAGACAATACATAAAACATCAGAATAAACAGCTTTACTTTCAGTACTTGTTTCTGTAAAACCAAGACCTCTTTCTAGAGTTACTGTTTCCATAAATCATAGATGCATATTTACTTCTTTCCATTCCATTTGAAATAAAGTTTTGAAAAAATTGCTCATGCATATCAGATTTACAAACAGTTTGAGAAGTGGAACAATTATTACTTTTGAGAGTTTGGTTTTCAGCTTTGAGTCTTGCAACATCAGTTTTAAAATCTTTGTTTTCAGTTGCATACTCAGAATTTTGATTCTTTAAAACTTGGACTTCTTTGGTTAGATTTTCCTTATCTTCCCTAAGAGTTTTCAGTTTTAAAGACCTTTTATTGTTTGCATTTAACAAGTCTTTTAAAGTCTCAATTAATTCAGATTTAGAAAGATCAGAAAATACCTCATCGTCTTCATCTTCTGATTCTGTTCCAGAGCCTGAGCTGGATCCAGAACTTGAGTAGGTATGAGCCATCAGAGACAGAATTGCTTCCTCTGATGTGCTTCCAGACTTGCCTGAATTATTGCTTCGATCATTGTTCCTTCTGCCTATTTTCCTTCTTGAATTTGTGCCTTTATGGTGTCCAGAAGCAGACTTGATGTGAGCCATATTTGCTGTTTCTGCCTCTTCTTCATCAGAAGATTCTTCCTCTGATTCTGATACATCCCATGCCGCCATCAGACCTTTCTTTCTGTATCTGGAATTCTTCTTGTGCTGTTTGCCTTTTTCCAGATTTGGACATTCTGACTTGATATGTCCAGGTTCATTGCATCCATAACAGATGATGTTCTTCTGGTCAGATTAGAAATAAATTCAATGAAAAGGGTGAAGTAGTCAGAAACAAGGCAAGGCTTGTGGCACAAGGTTACAGTCAACAAGAGGGCATTGATTACACTGAGACATTTGCTCCAGTGGCCAGGTTAGAAGCTATTCGTATCTTATTGTCCTTTGCTGCAAATAATAATATCAAATTATTTCAAATGGATGTTAAAAGTGCTTTTCTCAATGGTTATTTGAGTGAAGAGGTATATGTTAAACAACCTCCAGGTTTGAAAATTCTGAATTTCCAAACCATGTCTTTAAACTTAGAAAATCCTTGTATGGGTTAAAACAAGCACCTAGAGCATGGTATGATAGATGTAACACCCCGAGTTTAAAACACAGCGCGAGTGTATTTTTTTTTAAAACGAATACATAAATAAAAGGGTTTTCAGAATTAATTCCAAGGGAATTAAAACCAATTCAAATTAAATATCATTCGACATCGTAATCCAAAATAGTAAGGTAATTAAACAACAACATCACGATTAATCGAATGAGATATTTTTGGGAAATTAATCTTTATAATATACTAAAATAAAGATACATCAAAACTGGATTCTCAATCCATCAAAATATTTATCAGAGTGCGGAAGAGTTTTACAATAATTCCCAAAATAAATATTTACAACCATCGAGCTCAAAAACCCTATACATAAGTCTAAACTGATCATACACTAAGCTACAGTAGCTCGGTTTCCACCGTATCATCCACAAGTCTTATCTTCACCCAGCTGCCCATCCCTTTGCGTAGCCCACAATGTAATGATCAAGGTAAATTAACGACGTTCCCTGTCGTTAGTGTGACCATCAGGGGTACGGGTTTGAATCTCATCTGAGGGCAAAGCCCAATTTTCCACAATAATTGTAAAGGGTCACCAACCGAAATTAACAATTACCACATAGCATTTATATCAGCAATCACAAACATATTCATGGCATATCATATAACAATGATGATAAATAAGGATGCTCAATTTTGAAATACATGACATTCGTACTTTTCAAAACAGCAACCAAATAAATATGAAAATTATGTTGTAAGCACAAACATCAAATCAGCAGTCATACCAATTCATCAGAAATTCCAGAATCTATAAAGTACTTACACACACAATTTTCAAACATCACATACCCAAAACGTGACCCACCGGTCAATCACCCAATGCAATATGTATATGCTCATATATACAATTTTCTTGGAATTACCAAGGTGCAGTCGCTCAACAGACCAGCACAATTTAACGGCCCTCAAGACCAGGGTGCAATCGCTCAACAGATCAGCACCAGTGCAGACGCTCAACATTCCAGCACTCGTGCAGTCGCTCAACAGACCAGCACGTTTGACATAAACCAAGGTACAATCGCTCAACAGATCAGTACCTAGTGCAGTCGCTCAACAGACCAGCATTCGTGCAATCGCTCAACAGATCAGCATGTGGCTGCGCATTTCAGGGTACAGACGCTCAACAGTCCAGTACCAGTGCAGTCGCTCAACAGACCAGCACTTATATACCAAGGTACAATCGCTCAACAGATCAGTACCTAGTGCAGACGCTCAACAGTCCAGCACTCGTGCAATCGCTCAACAGATCAGCACATGGTTGCGCATTACTCTGTGGCCCATCGCGGGTACCACTTGACTATGCAATGCATGAATATGCAGTGTTTCAATTCTCTGGAAACAGTATGCAAAATCAGGAAATTCATGTCTTTCAATCATATTTAAAATAACTCAGCACAGTCAAAATTATCATCATCACAAACATGACCAAACAGCCAAGTAATCATCAACATTTGAAATGTTTTCCCAACCTCTTGAAAATTTCAAACACAGTGTTAAAAAATGAATTTTCTGGAATTTACGAATCTGTATTCGAATACAGCTTCTCTGTATTCGAATACATAAGCCAAAAACAGAACCAGAATGATCAGCCTCAGAACATCAGAAACCGAACCAGAATGAGGATCATCAGAAGCAAAACAGAATGATTCACACCAGAATCATCAGAAGCAGAAACAACAGAATGATTCATACCAGTATCATCAGAAGCAGAAACAACAGCATGATTCATACCAGAATCATCAGAAACAACACAGAATGATTCATCTAGAATCATCAGAAACAACACAGAATGATTAATCCAGAATCATCAGAAACAACACAGAATGATGTTGGAACCAAGTTGGTTCTAAATAATCTGGATTTTGATGTGTACAAATACACTTGATGGAATCTTATTTTGAACTTGAATTACTATAGTAAAAACCATCAGAAGATGAATGTATCAGAGGATACATTCTGAATTTACAGAAGATGCATTTTTGGAATTATCAGAAGATAAACCAGAATGTCCAAAACCGACCAGAAGATAACTTTGGAGGCTTATATCAAACAGAAACAAAATCAGAAGAACAACTGAAAAACACCAGAGGGAAGCCTGCCATAATATGAATTGGTCCAAACAAGAATGATTCAAATATCAGAAGCAATCAAGAAGTTATACTGACCAGAACATAGCCTGGCAGTGTAATTTCAACACAGTCCAGAATTGATCACAAGAAACACAGAATGATTCATGCCAGAATCACCATAAGCAGAAAACATGATGATTATCAGAATCATCAGAAGCAGAAAACATGATGATTATCAGAATCATCAGAAGCAGAAAACATGATTATCAGAATCATCAGAAGCAAAACAGAATCAGAATCAGAAAACAGAACCAGAATCACAATGATTAATACCAGAATCAGAAAACAGAACCAGAATCAGAATGATTAACATCAGAATCAGAAAACAGAAATCCTTCCTCTGTATTCGACTACAGGGGCTCGTAGTCGAATACAAGTTTGAAAACTTGAGTAAAACAGAAGTTTGACAGGTTGTATTCGAATACACTCATGTTGTATTCGAATACACCTTCGAAAATAGTAAAATTTTCCTAAGACTTCAACACATTTCAAACTGTTTTCTTTTGAAAAACCAACCTAACACCAGAATCATAATTACTCCTCTTTAGAAACCTCAAAACTCAGAACATTTTCATTAAACAACAACAACAGATTTTTCAGAAATAACACTTCCACCATTTTAAATCCCTTTTCTTTTGAAACCATCATCAACATTTGAAAGTCAATCACAAAACAGTCCCACACAAACTAACTCAAGCATTTGGATCATCTCCAAAACAACACCAACCAAATCATCATTCAAAAACACAACAGAATGATTTCTTACTCAACACAACAAACAATATATCATCAACACAATCAGTTCCTTCACTGGAAACAGCAAGAACATCAACACAGTTTGATTTCCAAAAAACAGAATACAATGTTTTTCACAAACATAAACCAATAATCATTCATCACACATGCATTTACAACCCTAAATGCAAATCTAGAAAGTTGGAAGGTGCCCTTACCTTAGTTACGTTCCCTTAACTCGTACGCTTCTGCGACAAAAGTCGACGATACTCTCGTTTCGCGTTCGCCGCTACGAAAGTTAGTTCTTTAGCTCCATAACGATCAGAGGAATGACTTTCGTACTCGAAACTTTCTGATTCGACACGCAGATTTTCAAGAAATGGCTTTTAAGTAAACTGTTTTTCTTCACCAACACTCAGAAATATCAAAAGAAGAAGAAAACAATAAAGCAGAACTGGCGCCGTAGAGGAAAGAAGAAAGAGTTTCTCACTTAAATATCCACATAAATGCTGACTGACACAGCAGAGGAAAAGGAGGAATTGTTTCTTTCCTCACAAATATCTACGCCACCTCACCCAACTCTTATATTAAAATAACTTTTGATCCTCCAGCACTTAACCCGTCTCATCGAAATTAGCACAGAATATCTTAATTAACGGCCCGATAATTTAATTACTCGAAATTAAATTAATTCATCCATTATCCAATAATTTTAATTCCACCTCCAAAACAAATACATATATATATATATATTTACACAAAACATATATATATATATATTGAATATTTTACAAATATTCCCAAATACATTTAAAATTAAATCTGAATTTAATTTCAAAATTAAGGGTCTTACAATAGACTCAGTAATTTCTTAATTAAAAATAATTTTGAAAGAGGACAAATAGACAATACTTTGTTTAGCCGAACAATAGACAATGATATTCTGATCATTCAAATTTATGTTGATGATATTATTTTTGGATCTACTAATGGCATTCTTTGTCAAGAATTTTCTGAATTAATGCAGCATGAATTTCAAATAAGTATGATGGGAGAACTTAAGTTCTTTCTAGGAATACAAATTCAACAAAGTTCAGAAGGTATTTACATTCACCAAACTAAATATACAAAGGAACTTCTCAAGAAGTTTAAGATGAGTGATTGCAAACCTATGGCTACACCAATGCATCCTACTTGTTCACTTGATAAAGATGAATCAGGAACAAAAGTTGACCAGAAAATCTACAGAGGAATGATAGGATCATTACTCTACCTTACTGCATCTAGACCTGATATCATATTTAGTGTGTGTGTGTGTATGTGCTCGATTTCAATCTGATCCTAGCGAATCTCATCTAACTGATGTTAAAAGAATCCTTAGATACCTAAAAGGCACTACCAACCTCAACTTGTTTTACAAGAAAACTCCTACATACAAACTGAGTGGATACTGTGATTCTGACTATGCTGGAGATAAACTTGAAAGAAAAAGCACCAGTGGCTATTGTACCTTTTTAGGAGACAATTTAATTTCGTGGTCCAGTAAGAGGCAACACACTGTGCCATGTCAACAGCAGAAGCTGAATACATTTCAGCAGCTGGCTGCAGCTCTCAACTACTCTAGATGAAGCATCAACTTGAAGACTACAAAATATTAGAATCCAACATACCCATCTATTGTGATAACACCTATGAAATTTGCCTAACCAAAAATCCTATCCTACATTCTAGAGCCAAACACATAGAAATCAAACACCACTTCATCAGAGATTATGTTCAGAAAGGAGTACTCAACATTCAGTTTGTGGACACTGATCATCAATGGGCTGATATCTTCACCAAAGCTTTACCAGAAGATAGGTTCGAGTTCATTAAGAAGCATCTCAACATTACCTCCATACCTGACTAGCTCAAGTAGTCATCTTAGGAGTTTTTAAAATTTCCTGTTATTTTATTTTCTGTCTTTTAATTTATGTTCTGTACTTTGTAAAGAAAAACAAAAAAATCAAAAATAGTAGGACCACTTTTTGGCTGACGACAAAAAGGGGGAGAAAGAGAGAGAGAGAAAGAAAGGAGAAATAAGTAGAAAAGGAGAGAAAAAGAAAGAGAGAAAACAGAAGGAGTTGAAAAGGAGAGGAAACAGGGAGAGAGAAAAAGAAAGAGTGAAAACAGAAGGAGTTGAAAAGGAGAGGAAATATGAAGAGAGAAAAAGAAAGAGAGAATAAAGAAGGAGTTGAAAAGGAGAGGAGAAGAGAAGAAAAGAAAGAGTGAAAAAGGAAGGATTTGAAAAGGAGAGGAAACAGGGAGAGAGAAAAACAAAGAAAGAAAAAGAAAGAGTTAAAACAGAAGGAGTTGAAAAGGAGAGGAAATGTGAAGAGAGAAAAAGAAAGAGAGCAAAAAGAAGGAGTTGAAAAGGAGAAGAGAAGAGAAGAAAAGAAAGAGAGAACAAAGAAGGAGTTGAAAAGGAGAGTATCAGACTTAGGGGGAGAGATTGGTCTGAGGGGGAGTAATTCAAAGTTTTCGAGTCATAAGTTAGCAAAATAAGTTAAGGTTTTGTCATCATCAAAAAGGGGGAGATTGTTGGAACCAAGTTGGTTCTAAGTACTTAGGATTTTGATGCTTACAAATGTACTCTATGTAAACTTATTTTGTACTTTGAATTATTAAGTTAAATGCCCCAGAAACTGAAGCAAACAGAAGCAGAGATCAAAGGAAAATGAATTCTGGAATTTCCAGAAGATGTTCCAAGATGTCAAAACATCACCAGAAGATATGTTTGGTGGTCTAGAACAGAAGGAAGAAAAATCATAATGAAACATGGATCATACCATTGAAAAGCCTGCCAGAAGGAGAGTTGTTCCAGACAAACAAGAGTCAAATATCAATTTTATTCCAGAAGTTATTCTGACCAGAAGATGGCCTGGCAGTGAAAAATTACACAGTCCAGACTTGTTCCAGACTTGACCAGAAGGTATGTTTATGAGTCCAGAACAAAAGGATCAATTCAGATTTGGCCCAGATCATAAGATAGCATGATTCAGGGCATGGAACTAAGTCCAGACCAAAAGAAATGAGTTCCAGAATCAATCCAGACCTGGTCCAAAATTAAAGGTAAAATGTCCAGACTGAAATATTTTTTGTTCAAGTTAATTTCAGTTTGTTCCAGACCAAAGTCCAGAATCTGTCCAGATCAGAGTAAAAACTTCCAGATCAATGGTTCAGAAATAATTATTTGGTCCAGTGATGGTCCAGATCAGAAAATCAGACCATGGCCTAGTGGTGGCCGAAATCAGAGCGACAGACTGTGCAGTCCAGCAAAGGCCGCAATCAGAGGATTACAGCATATCAATTCGGCTGGTCCAGTTGTGGAATATCGCACGAAGATCCAAGGGTGCATATTTGATCATGAGGATGAAAGAATTTGAGAAAAACGTTCAAAACAGAATTGGATAAAAAGCTCAAAACAGAATCTGAGCAAAAGGCTCAAAACAGAATCTGAGCAAATTACTCCAGAATATTCTCAAAACAGATTAATCTAAATATACTGCAGAAGTAAAGCATCAGTGAAGTTCTAAAGTTCAACTATAAATAGAGACTTAATGTTGAAGAATAAAGAATTGAAAAACACAAGAACTCAAGCTTCAATTCATAGATATCTGAGAGTTCAAAAGAGAGAAACACAAATGAACAAGAGCAATATTTTCTAAGTGTTTTCGAGAGAGAAATACAGTGCAACAAACAGCTTTCCAGAAGCAACGTCGCAAAGTTTTAAACCTTTATTATAGTGGTGTAGATTCCTTCTTCAATCTGTGGTTGTCAGATTGGTAGGAGAAGACTTAGCTGGTTTAGTTAAGGTGTTGTTATTCCTCAAAAGTCTGGGGTTGTCAAGCTGTTTGAGAAGACTTGGCAGGTATAGTCAAGGTGTTGTTTTTCCTCAAAAGTCTGGGGTTGTCAGGCTGTTTGGGAAGACTGACTTGAAGGGTCAGTGGTGTCGCAATTCAAAGGAGTTTGAATTAGTAAAAGGCCTTCTGGAGGAAGGGACTGGACGTAGCCTAGTTAACGGTGAACCAGTATAAATTGCTGTGTTATTATGTTATTATTATCCGCTGCTGAATCTGATTAATTATTTATCGAATCATTCAAATCAATATTTAATAAAACAGCAAAAGAAATTATGTTTGAAAAACACAATTCAACCCCCCTTCTCGTGTTTGCACCTTCACTTTATACTGACCCTCCAAGTCAGTCTTCTCAATAGTCTAACAATCCTAGACTTCTTGAGGAAAACACCTGTCTTCAGCCAATCTGACAACCCAAGATTGTAGAAGAAATCACAATCTAATTGCCAAGTAATCTGCTACCTCTTCTGACTCCCTCAAACTGTAGACTCTACTTCAACAACTTAGATTTGACACCTGTCTTCAGCCAATCTGACAACCCCAGATTGTAGAAGAAACCACAACACTATGAATCTAATTGCCAAGTAACCTGCTACCTCTACTGACTCCCTCAGTTTGTAGACTCTACTTCAACAACTTAGATTTGACACAGTGGAAAGAAAATAACAAGAGTACTTGCTTCTTGAAAGCTAAAACTCACAATTGACTTCTATGAAAATTTGGGTGTTTGTTGCTTTGGAAGTGTATGACTCTTTTGTGATTTTCGATGATTGAGTATTCTGCCTTGAGCCTCCTTTTATAGATGCAGATTTGGGCCTCTTCCAATGCTTAAATTCGAGCTGAATCTTGCTGGAATCTCTTGCAAAAATAACTTGACCAATTGAGCTTCATTTAAATAAAAAACATATCTTCAGATTTCCTTTCAAAATAACAGGCCAATTAAATCCTTTCATTGCTTCCCGCCACACTCCTTATTTCCATGCTACTCCACTTTATTTTTATAACAAATCTTTTGTAATACTTTGATAAAAATAACATAAGATCTTCACCTTTAATCCCCATGATCAAATCTGCACCATTGGATCCTCAAGCAATAGTCCACAACTGGACCAACCTAATTGATATGCTGTGATCCTCTGATTTCGGCCATTCCAAGACCACGCATCCTAACCCTCTGATCTTCTGATTTCGGCCTTCCCTAGACGCGCACCTAATATGCTAAAATCCTCTAAATTCGGCCTTTGCTGGACTGCACAATCTGTCCCTCTGATTTCGGCCACCACTGGGCCATGGTCTGATTTTCTGATCTGGACCATCACTGGACCAAATAATTATTTCTGAACCATTGATCTAGAAGTTTTTACTCTTATCTAGACAGATTCTGGACTTTGGTCTGGAACAAACTGAAATTAACTTGAACAAAAAATATTTCAGTCTGGACATTTTACCTTTAATTTTGGACCAGGTCTGGATTGATTATGGAACTCATTTCTTTTGGTCTGGACTTAGTTTCATGCCCTGAATCATGCTATCTTATGGTCTGGGCCAAATCTGGATTGATCCTCTTGTTCTGGACTCATAAACATACCTTCTGGTCAAGTTTGGAACAAGTAATTTTTCACTGCCAGGCCATCTTCTGGTCAGAATAACTTCTGGAATAAAATTGATATTTGATTCCTGTTTGTCTGGAACAACTCTCCTTCTGGCAGGCTTTCCAATGGTATGATCCATGTTTCATTCTGATTTTTATTCCTTCTGATCTGGGCCATCAAATATATCTTCTGGTCATGTTTTGACATTCCTGGAGTATCTTCTGGTCATTCCAGAATTCATTTTTCTGGAATCCTTTGATCTTCAGCTTTTGATTTCTTCAGTTTCTGGGGTATTTAATTTAACAATTCAAAGTACAAAATAAGTTTACATAGAGTACATTTGTAAGCATCAAAATCCTAAGTACTTAGAACCAACTTGGTTCCAACAATCTCCCCCTTTTTGATGATGACAAAACCTTAACTTATTTTGCTAACTTATGACTCGAAGACTTTGAATTACTCCCCCTCAGACCAATGTCTCCCCCTAAGTCTGATACTCTCCTTTTCAACTCCTTCTTTGTTCTCTCTTTTCTTCTCTTCTCTTCTCTTTTTCAACTCCTTCTTTTTGCTCTCTTTCTTTTTCTCTCTTCACATTTCCTCTCCTTTTCAACTCCTTCTGTTTTAACTCTTTCTTTTTCTTTCTTTGTTTTTCTCTCTCCCTGTTTCCTCTCCTTTTCAAATCCTTCCTTTTTCACTCTTTCTTTTCTTCTATTCTCCTCTCCTTTTCAACTCCTTCTTTATTCTCTCTTTCTTTTTCTCTCTTCATATTTCCTCTCCTTTTCAACTCCTTCTGTTTTCACTCTTTCTTTTTCTCTCTCCCTGTTTCCTCTCCTTTTCAACTCCTTCTGTTTTCTTTCTTTCTTTTTCTCTCCTTTTCTACTTATTTCTCCTTTCTTTCTCTCTCTCTCTTTCTCCCCCTTTTTGTCATCAGCCAAAAAGTGGTCCTACTATTTTTGTATTTTTTGATTTTTTCTTTACAAGGTACAGAAAGTAAAAACTTAAAATTAAAGACATAAAATAAAAAGTGCAAGAAATTTAAAAACTCCTAAGATGACTACTTGAGCTACTCAGATATGGAGGTCATGCTGAGATGCTTTTTGATGAACTCGAACCTATCTTCTGGTAATGCTTTGGTGAAGATATCAGTCCATTGATGATTAGTGTCCACAAACCGGATGCTTAAAGTTCCTTTTTGAACATGGTCCCTAATGGTGTTTTCTTGTATAACAAAGTAAGGTTGGTGTTTCCTTTAATGGTATCTCAAAATTTGTTTGACAGCAGTTAAATGGGATTCCCTCAGTATGTTTTCTGGTCTGCCTTTTGGCTGGTTTCATCTTTCTCAAGTGAGCAGGTTGGGTGCATGGGGGTGGCCATAGGCTTACAGTCACTCATCTTGAACATTTTAAGAAGTTCTTTGGTGCATTTAGATTGGTGAATGAGTATACCTGATTTGCCTAGGTGAATCTGAATTCGCAGGAAGAACTTAAGTTCTCCCATCATGCTCATTTGAAACTCCTTCTGCATTAGGTCAGAAAACTCTTTGCACAAAGTGCCATTAGTCGATCCAAGTATGATATCATCAACATAAACTTGAATAATCAGTTTTAATGGATTTCCTAAATAGATTATTATTAATCTGGCCTCTATTAAAATCATTCTTAAGCAGAAAGTTACTAAGTCTGTCATACCATGCCCTTGGTGCTTGTTTTAAACCATATAAAGATTTTTTAAGTTTGAAAACATGGTCTGGAAAATCAGAATTTTCAAAACCAAGGGGCTGTTTGACATAGACTTCTTCACTTATGTAGCCATTTAAGAATGCACTTTTAGCATCAAATGATAAAGGAATTCTAATTGCTTCTAACCTGGCCACTGGAACAAAAGTTTCAGTGTAATCTATACCTTCCTGTTGACTGTATCCTTGAGCTACAACTTCGCCCTTTTTATTGAATTTGTTTATGAACACCTACTTGGTTCCAATAATGTTTTTGTTTGGTCTAGATACCAGATCCCAAACATCATTCCTTTGGAATTCATTCAGCTCTTCTTGCATTGCAAATATCCAACCTTCCTCTGCCAAAACTTCATCAATATTGCTTGGTTCGCATCAGCTTCTAGTTCTGTAACAGCTTCTGATTCTGATAAATCAGCTTCTAGTTCTTTCCAGGTACTTCTGTTTCTTGTGCTTCTGCTCCCTGCACTGTTTTTATCTTGCTTTGATTTTTCAAGATCAAGCAGTTTGTCATATTACATAATGCAAATCAAATAAGTTAGAATTTAACTCAATACAGCCAAACCATTCGTTCTGCTTCTGCTCCCTTTGGTTCTGATGAACCTGTACTATCTTTATCTCTCTTTGTTTTGTCAAGCAGTTTGTCATATACCATAATATAAATCAATTAATTTAAAAATGAACTTAGTTCAGCCAAACCATTAATTCTGCTTCTGGTGGTTTCTGCTTGTTTTTGAACCCACTAGAATGCTGTTTCTGCTGAAGTGTTCAATTTGTGTAAATCACTTGATTCCTCTGACAGTTTGAAAACCTGCAGAATACTTATCTAGCTTTGATTTGTTAAGATCAAGCTTCTTGTTATCACAGTAAACATAAATATCAAATAATAATAGTATTTACAACACGATGTAACCTCTATATCAGCAGTTTCAGTTTTACTCTGAAAATCCTCCTGCTTCTGATTTTCAGATTTCGAATCTGTATGTTCTGTGATTACATGGTTTGGATTAAGGGATTTGAATTCCCTTCCATGTTTGTAGTCTTGATGAATCTCACTGGAGTGTTTGGGGAACTCTCCTGATTCTGATTCCTTAATTTTTGCTTTGGCTCATACACCATATTCCTCTGGTGATTCTGGAACTTATGGTGATTCTGATAATCATACTTATTCTGATAATTAAAGTAGTTCTGATGATCATACCTCAACCTTTGATACTGGTACCTGTTCAGGTTCTGGTTCTGGTATTGATTCTGATTCTGGTTCTAGTGTTGGTTCTGGTTCCAGTTTCTGTGCCTCCAGTTCTGGTATTGGTTCTGGTTCCAGTTCCTGTACCTCTGATACTGGTTCCAATTCTGGTTCTGGTTCTGGTTCCAGTTTCTGTGCTTCTGGTACTGGTTCCAATTTCTGTTCCTCTGATACTGGTTCCAGTTCTGATTCTGGTTCCAGTTCTTGTTCTGATTCGTATGATGTCTATGATATTTCCTATTCCTCCTATAATTCTGGTTCTGGTTCTGATAGGTATTGTGTTGATCAGTTCTTCTTCTACCAGAGTCACTTGGCTTCTGTTTGGTAGATGTTGGAACATAAACCTTCTTCTGCTTGTGCGTTGCTAACATCCATTGTCCAGGCACCATTGTTGGTGTCTCCTTCTGGTTGCTCAGAATATCTGCAACATAGACAATTTGATCTTTTGGTACCCAGAACTGATTGGGTCCAGGTTTGTTAGTCTTAACAGCTCTCTGATCTTGTTCAGATTTTACCATTGGACAAGATAATTCAGAGTGACCTTTCTTAGCACAGACAATACATAAAACATAATAAATAGCTTTACTTTCAATACTTGTTTCTGTAAAACCAAGACCTCTCTTTCCAGAGTTACTGTTTCCATAAATCATATATGCATATTTACTTCTTTCCATTCCATTTGAAATAAATTTTTGAAAAAATTGCTCATGCATATCAGATTTACAAACAGTTTCAGAAGTGGAACAATTATTACTTTTGAGAGTTTGGTTTTCAGCTTTGAGCCTTGCAACATCAGTTTTAAAATCTTTGTTTTCAGTTGCATACTCAGAATTTTGATTCTTTAAAACTTGGACTTCTTTGGTTAGATTTTCCTTATCTTCCCTAAGAGTTTTCAGTTTTAAAGACCTTTTATTGTTTGCATTTAACAAGTATTTTAAAGTCTCAATTAATTCAGATTAGAAAGATAAGAAAATACCTCATCGTCTTCATCTTCTGATTCTGTTCCAGAGCCTGAGCTGGATCCAGAACTTGAGTAGGTGTGAGCCATCAGAGACAGAATTGCTTCCTCTGATGTGCTTCCAAACTTGCCTGAATTATTGCTTCGATCATTGTTCCTTCTGCCTGATTTCCTTCTTAAATTTGTGCCTTTATGGTGTCCAGAAGCAGATTTGATGTGAGCCATCTTTGCTGTTTCTGCCTCTTCTTCATCAGAAGATTCTTCCTCTGATTCTGATACATCCCAGGCCGCCATCAGACCTTTCTTTCTGTATCTGGAATTCTTCTTGTGCTGTTTGCCTTTTTCCAGATTTGGACATTCTAACTTGATATGTCTAGGTTCATTGCATCCATAACAGATGATGTTCTTCTGGTCAGATTCTTCCTTATCTCTGCTGTTATGTTTCTTTTGGAAGTTTCTTTTCTTTCTGTTTTCCCAGATCTTAACCATCTTTTTGGTTAAGTAAGCCATATCATCACAGTCACTGTCACTATCCTCTGATTCTGATACTGCCTTTGCAGCTTTCTTCGGTTTCGATTTCAGAGCCAGATTCTTTTTCTTCTTAGGTTCATCTTCTTCCAATTCTATTTCATGAGACCTAAGTGAGCTAATTAGATCTTCAAGTTTCAAGGTATTCAGATCCTTAGCTTCCTGAATTGCAGTAACCTTTGGTCTCCACCTTTTTGGTAGACTTCTCAGAATCTTCCATACATGATCTGCCGTGGTATAGCTTTTGTTTAATACTTTTAAACCTGATGCCAGAGTCTGGAATCTGCTGAACATTGTGTCTATGTCTTCATCCTCTTCCATCTTGAACAGCTCATACTTTCTGACCAATATGTTAGCCTTTGCATCTTGAACCTGCTTGGTTCCTTCATAGGTCAGAACCAGACTATCGAATATACTCTTTGTTGTTTCTTTATTTGTGCATCTATCAAATTCCTTGAATGTGATTGCACTGACCATCATGGTTCTGGACTTGTGATGAAGTCTATGTAATCTGATCTGATCTGGTTTCATATCAAACATGTCCAGTTTCTTAGTTGGATCTTCTGGATCAGTAGGTGCAGTGTATCCTCTAACTATCATCTTCCATAGATCAGGATCTTGAGATATGACAAAGCTTCTCATTCCGTCCTTCCAATACTCAAACCTTTCTCCATCAAACAGTGGTGGTCTGTTCATGTTGTTTCCCAATTCTTCTGACATATTGAACCCCTTGGACCTTTCCTCAAACACCGTTAAGTGCTCAGCCTTGAGACCGAGCTCTAATACCAATTGAAGGTGCAAACATGAGAAGGGGGGTTGAATTGTGTTTGACTTAACTTGAATACTTTTTCTATTTTTATACTTTCAAAACAAAACTTAATGTATAATTAAAAACAGAGTTAGCAGCGGATAAAAGTAAAAATAAAACTCACAGATTTTATACTGGTTCACCGTTAACGAGGCTACATCCAGTCCCTTCGCCTTGAAGGATTTCAATAATTCAAACCTTGAATTACAACCTTTATACTGACCCTCCAAGTCAGTCTTCTCAATAGTCTAACAATCCTAGACTTCTTGAGGAAAATACTTGTCTTCAGCCAATCTGACAACCCCAGATTGTAGAAGAAATCACAATCTAATTGCCAAGTAATCCGCTACCTCTTCTGACTCCCTCACACTGTAGACTCTACTTCAACAACTTAGATTTGACACCTGTTTCAACCAATCTGACAACCCCAGATTGTAGAAGAAACCACAACACTATGAATCTAATTGCCAAGTAACCTGCTACCTCTACTGACTCCCTCAGTTTGTAGACTCTACTTCAACAACTTAGATTTGACACAGTGGAAAGAAAATAACAAGAGTACTTGCTTCTTGAAAGCTAAAACTCACAATTGACTTCTATGAAAATTTGGGTGTTTGTTGCTTTGGAAGTGTATGACTCTTTTGTGATTTTCGATGATTGAGTATTCTGCCTTGAGCCTCCTTTTATAGATGCAGATTTGGGCCTCTTCCAATGCTTAAATTCGAGCTGAATCTTGCTGGATTCTCTTGCAAAAATAACTTGACCAATTGAGCTTCATTTAAATAAAAAACATATCTTCAGATTTCCTTTCAAAATAACTGGCCAATTAAATCCTTTCATTGCTTCCCGCCACACTCCTGATTTCCATGCTACTCCACTTTATTTTTATAACAAATCTTTTGTAATACTTTGATAAAAATAACATAAGATCTTCACCTTTAATCCCCATGATCAAATCTGCACCATTGGATCCTCAAGCAATAGTCCACAACTGGACCAACCTAATTGATACATTAAATCAGAGCTCTGAATGCCAATTAAATTCTAAGTTTATATTTGTCACAATCTACATAAACTTGGTAATAGACTTGGTAAGTTTATATAATTAAATCATACTATTAAATCATTTTAGGTTTATATAAAATCATACTATTATCACAATCTACTACTGTATATTCTAAGTTTATATAAACTTGGTAATAGGTGTAAATCAAGAAGAAAGATAGTGTAAGCTTGGTGAGGCTAAAGAACAAACATAGAGAAAAAGAGTCTCATTAGAGGACAAGTCATTTTGAACATTAGTGAAACTCACAAGTTTGTGAAGAACTGGACGTAACCCATTTTAGGTGAACCAGTATAATTTTATGTGTGTCCTTTTACCTGATTTATCATTTCTGTTACAAACATTCATCCTCGTAACTTTTGTGTTTCATCCTCTCGTAGAGGATACATTTTTAAAAACAACTTTTAAATAAATTATTAAAAAACTACAATATCTCTATTCAACCCCCTTTTAGTTATATTTTAGCTACTTCATCAGTGACAATTATGTGTCACGTATTTTTTATGTATCAATGATAAATATTTTTCTCGTGTTGTTTTATGTTTATTAGTAATAAATGTTTATCTCGTATTTTTTTTAATATTTATCGTTGTTAAATATGTGTCCCGTAGTTTTTTATGCATCAATAACATATATCCATTTGTGATAAATATTTATCTCGTTTTGTTTATATGTATAAATGACAAATATTTGGCCCATATTTTTTTTAATGTTTATTAATTATAAATATTTTTTCTATGTTTTTATTATATTTATCAATGATAAATGTTTATCTCGTGATTTGTTTAAAACATTTATCCGTGAAAACAATGTATCCCATATTTTTTTTTATGTATCAATGACAAATAAATCAAGATTTGGCCCAGACCAGAAGATAGCATGGTTCAGAGTATGAAACTAAGTCCAGACCAGAAGAAATGATTGTCCAGATTTAATCTAGATCAGAAGGTAATTGTCCAGACTAAAATATCATAAGTCCAGATTTAATTTCAGTTCAATCCAGACCCAATCCAGAATTAGTCCATATCAGAGGAAAGATATTCAGATCAATGGTCCAGATTTAAGCATCATGACCCAGTGTTGGCCGAGATCAGAAGATCAGAACATGTGGTCCAGTGTTGGTCGAAATCAGAGGATCACAGCAGATCAGTTTGTATGGTCCATATGTGGACGAAAGTAGAAGATCAAACGGTCCAGATTTAATCATGATGATAATCAGTGGAGACTTGATTAAATTTGATCAAAGTATTAAAAGGATTTGATACAAAAATAAATTGATGTCTTGTGGGAATTCAGAAGCTATTGGTGGGAAGAAAGATTTGATCCAGAATTAATCAAGAACAAGATTGGCCCAAGTTATTTTCGAATGCATATCTGGAGCTAAAATGATATGTTTTTTATTTAGGTGAAACCTGATTGGCCAAGTTATTTTTGCAAGAGAATCTAGGCAGATTCAGCTCGAATTTAAGCATGGAAGAAATCCTAATTATTCATCTATAAAAGGAGGCTCAAGACAGAAGACTTAGTATCAAAAATTACTTGAGAGTCATACACTTTCAAAAGCAAAATACTTGAGTTTTCAATGAGGTCAATTGTGAGTATCCGCTTTCCAGAAGCAAATACTCTAAGTTTTTCTTTCCCTTGCGTTAGATCTAAGTTGTTGAAGTAGAGTCTACAATCTGAAGGAGTAGCATATTACTTAGCAGTTAGATTTAAGGTTCTTTTCCTCAAAAGCGTAGGATTGTTAGACTGTTTGAGAAGACTGACTTGGAGGGTCAGTGGTATTGTTGTAATTCAAGGTTTTTGAATTAGTGAAATCCTTCAAAGTGAAGGGACTGGATGTAGCCTAGTTAACGGTGAACCAGTATAAAATTCTGTGTTTTATATTTACTTTATATCCGCTGCTAACTCTGTTTTATTCATACATCAGGTTATGTTATAAAACTGCAAAAACAGAAAAAGTATTCAAATTAGTCAAACACAATTCAACCCCCCCTTCTCGTGTTTGCACCTTCAGTCTGGACCAAGTCCTTTGTTCTGGACCATGCTATCTTCTGGTCTGGATTAAGTCTAGACTGAGTCTTATGTTCACGACCATGCTATCTGTAACACCCCGAGTTTAAAACACACATTTTTTTTTCAAATGAATAATTAAAATGAGTTTTCCAAAATTAATATCAAGGGAATTAAAATAAAATCAGTTCATTTCAAAGGTTATCACCCAATCAGTGTCAGAGTGCAGAATAATACAGCGGAAAAAGTAATACATTAATTCCCAAAATAAAATTACATTTCCCAAAACTCAAGACCCTATACAAAAGTCTAGACTGATCATGCACTAAGCTACAGTAGCACGGTCTCCACCGTATCCTCTATAAGTCTCGTCTTCAGCCAACTGTCCGTCCCTCTGCGTTGTCCACGTAGGCTCCGTACGTAAAGATCAGGGGAAACTAACGACGTTTCTGTCGTTAGTGTAACCGTCGGTAGGACGGGTTCGGGTAACATCTGAGGGCAAAGCCCAAAGTCCACAATATAATAGCAAGGGTCACCGACCGAAATTAACAAATAAGCACATAGCATATATCTCACAACAACACATATATTCATGGCATAATATATGACAATGATGAGGAAAATAATAATGCTCATTTGAAATTTAATGACATATATGCCTTTTCAAAAACAGCAGCCAATTATTATGAAATATGTGATAAGTACGATCAACACCTCAGCAAATCACAATCATTAAATCAGAAATTCAGATTCTGAACAGTACTCACACACATTCAATTCCACTCATCATCATAATCCAATCGTGACCCACCGGTCAATCCCCCAATGCAATATGTATATGCTCATGTATACAATTTTCTTGGAATCACCAAGGTGCAGTCGCTCACAGACCAACACACGTGCAGTCTCTCATAGACCAGCACGATATATATATGTCAGACTTTAACGGCCCTCAAGACCAGGGTGCAATCTCTCACAGATCAGCACCAGTGCAGTCGCTCAACAGACCAGCACGACTTCACAAATGGAATGGACCGTCTAATACACGCGGAACCATTCCGTAGCCTGGATAGAATAGACCGTCTAATACACGCGGAACTACTCTAAACCCGGATAGAATAGACCGTCTAATACACGCGGAACTATTAGCCCCTCACAGGCCAAATACACAGAAGTTAAATCCTCGCACGGATAGAATGGACCGTCTAATACACGCGGAACTACTCTCACCCCGGATAGAACAAATCGTCTAATACACGCGGAACTATTCTATAACCCACGGTTACTACTTAACTTCGCGGCCCATCACGGTCACCACATCAACTCTGTGGCCCATCGCAGTCACCACTTGACTATGCAATGCATGAATATGCAGTGTTTTCTCTTCACTGAAAACAGTATGCGACATCCATGAATTTCATGCATTTCCATCATTTCTCAAAATACCTCAACACAATTATTTCCATTATCAACACATCAATGATTAAACATTCAAGTAATCATTATCACAAAATTCCATTCTGAATTATCATAAGTCTTTTCCCCAACTCTTAAAATTCATAAAACAGTGTTGGAAAATACGAATCTGTATTCGAATATAGCTTCTCTGTATTCGAATACAGAAGCCAAAAAAAACATTGCAGAATTACACTGTATTCGAATACAGCCCTCTGGTATTCGAATACAGAGGCAGTCTCAGTGCACAATTCAACATCTTTCACTACATCAGTAAGGTTTCAAAAACTGCATCACCACCACTTCAAACTATCATAAAAATTCCATTTTAATTCAACACAAACCTTCCCAATACTCCCAAACACTTAGGGTTCATAAAAAAATGTTGAAAACTTGGAATTTCTGAAAAACTCGAATCTGTATTCGAATACAGTATTCGAATACAGAAGCAGAACTAGTGAAAATCAGCATTCTGTATTCGAATACAGCATGCATGTAGTCGAATACAGGAGCCAAAAACAGAAGCAGGATGATCAACATCAGGACATCAGAAACAGAACCAGAATGTTCAACATCAGAACATCAGAGTCAGAATCAGAATCATCAACACCAGAACATCAGAAAATAGAACCAGAATTAGAATGATTAACTTCAGAACATCAGAAACAGAACCAGAATCAGAATCGTCAACACCAGAACATCAGAAAATAGAACCAGAATAATCAACATCAGAAACAGAACCAGAATCAGAATCGTCAACACCAGAACATCAAAAAACAGAACCAGAATAATCAACATCAGAAACAGAACCAGAAGGATCAACATCAGAAACAGAACCACAATCAGAATCGTCAACACCAGAACATCAAAAAACAGAACCAGAATAATCAACATCAGAAACAGAACCAGAATCAGAATCGTCAACACCAGAACATCAGAAAACAGAACCAGAATAATCAACATTAGAAACCGAACCAGAAGGATCAACATCAGAAACAGAACCAGAATCAGAATCGTCAACACCAGAACATCAGAAAACAGAACCAGAATAATCAACATCAGAAACAGAACCAGAATCTGAATCGTCAACACCAGAACATCAGAAAACAGAACCAGAATAATCAACATCAGAAACAGAACCAAAAGGATCAACATCAGAAACAGAACCACAATCAGAATCGTCAACACCAGAACATCAGAAAACAGAACTAGAATAATCAACATCAAAAACAGAACCAGAATCGTCAACACCAGAACATCAGAAAATAGAACCAGAATAATCAACATTAGAAACCGAACCAGAAGGATCAACATCAGAAACAAAACCAGAATCAGAATCGTCAACACCAAAACATCAGAAAACAAAACCAGAATAATCAACATCAGAAACAGAACCAGAAGGATCAACATCAGAAACAGAACCAGAATCAGAATGATCAACACCAGAACATCAGAAACAGAAACAGAACCAGAATCAGAATGACTAACATCAGAAGTAAAACAGGATGATTCATACCAGAATCATCAGAAGCAAAACAGGATGATTCATACCAGAATCATCAGAAGCAAAACAGAATGATTCACACCAGAATCATCATAAGCAAAACAGAATGATTCACACCAGAATCATCAAAAGCAAAACAGAATGACTCACACCAGAATCATCAGAGGCAAAACAGAATGACTCACACCAGAATCATCAGAGGCAAAACAGAATGATTCACCAGAATCATCAGAAGCAACACAGAATGACTCACATCAGAATCATCAGAGGCAAAACAGAATGATTCACCAGAATCATCAGAAGCAAAACAGAATGATTCACCAGAATCATCAGAGGCAAAACAGAATGACTCACACTAGAATCATCAGAGGCAAAACAGAATGATTCACCAGAATCATCAGAGGCAAAACAGAATGACTCACACCAGAATCATCAGAGGCAACACAGAATGATTCACACCAGAATCATCAGAGGCAAAACAGAATGATTCACCAGAATCATGAGAGGCAAAACAGAATGACTCACACCAGAATCATTAGAGGCAAAACAGAATGATTCACCAGAATTATCAGAAGCAACATAGAATGACTCACATCAGAATCATCAGAAACAACACAGAGTGATGTTGGAACCAAGTTGGTTCTAAATAATCTGGATTTTGATGTGTACAAATACACTTGATGGAATCTTATTTTGAACTTGAATTAATATGGTAAAAACCATCAAAAGATGAATGTATCAGAGGATACATTCTGAATTTACAAAAGATGCATTTATGGAATTATCAGAAGATAAACCAGAATGTCCAAAACCGACCAGAAGATAACTTTGGAGGATTATATCAAACAGAAACAAAATCAGAAGAACATCTGGAAAACACCAGAGGGAAGCCTGCCATAATATGAATTGCTCCAAACAAGAATGATTCAAATATCAGAAGCAATCAAGAAGTTATACTGATCAGAACATAGTTTGGCAGTGTAATTTCAACACAGTCCATACTTGTCCAGAAGATAACTTTGGTGGACTATATCAGAGGGAATAAATATCAGAAGATTCTTTGGACCATACTATTTTGAAGCCTGCCATGTGGAGAGTTGTTCCAGGCCATAAGTTGTCAAAAGCAAGAAGTAATCCAGAAGATAATTTGACCAGAACATGGTATGACAATCGAATTTTGAATAACCCAGACTTCATCCAGAATTGATCAGAAGAAGCACAGAATGGTTCATGCCAGAATCACCAGAAGCAGAAACAACAGAATGATGATCAGAATCATCAGAAGCAGGATGATGATCAGAATCATCAGAAGCATAAAACATGATGATTATCAGAATCATCAGAAGCAGGAAATAGGATGATGATCAGAATCATCAGAAGCAGGAATCAGGATGATGATCAGAATCATCAGAAGCAGAAAACATGATGATTATTAGAATCATCAGAAGTAGGAAATAGGATGATGATCAGAATCATCAGAAGCAGAAAACATGATGATTATCAGAATCATCAGAAGCAGGAAATAGGATGATGATCAGAATCATCAGAAGCAGGAATACATGATGATTATCAGAATCATCAGAAGCAACACATTTCATACGGTTTCTTAAAAACAAAGACAACCAAACATTAAAACAGACTCTGCAATTTTCCAGAAAACACTTTCCTCATTTAAAATCCCTTTTCTTTTAAATCATCAACATCACCAGATTCATTCACAACAGAAGCAGAATCAACATCATTAACACCAAATCATCTAGAATAGAAACAGAATGATCACACCAGAATCAGAACATGCATCTCCAAACTACATGCAAGGCATTTTCAGCATTCTTACACAAACAACACAACATGCAAGCATATTCTAGTCTTTCTCAAACATCAGAATAATCATGTAAGCATTTCAGCTTTCACAACACATCAGAATCACATGCAAGCATTTCAGCTTTCATACACCTCAGAATAACATGCAGCATCACAGAGCAGCAAAACAGAATGCATTTTTGCATTGTAAAACCATTTTTCCAAAACAGTCTTATGACATGCATTTTAATCATATTTAAAATAACATGCAAAACGTTTTTTCAGCTTTCTCACACAAATAAGACAGCTTTGCAGTAACAACCAGAACCACAACATCACAGATTCATTACACATCACAAAAATGCATTTTCTTCATTTTTCAAAAATGTGTTTGCAAAATAGTTTTTCTTCAAAAACAGAATGAAACAGCAAGCATTTACAGCCCTAATGCAACTAGAAAGTTGGAAGGTGCCCTTACCCTTGTTGCGTGTTCTGCTATTCCTCTCGTTCCTGATTCTGCTCCTGTTTGCGCGTCCAAAACCGGTGAAACTGCAGCTTGCGTTTGCTGCTACGAAACTGGGTTCTTTAGCTCCGTAATGGTATGCGGAATAACTTTTGTACTGGGGTTTTGGTGTTTCAGTGTTTGGATGTTCCAGTAGTGATACTTTGAAGAGTTCTCTCTCTTCTTCTTTTATAATCGTGACTGGAATTGGAAGGCAGAAAACAGCACACAGGATGGAAGGGAAAAGTACAGTTACATGCAGCACTATTACATGCAGTATGGGAGGTATGGAGTTCTGATTTCTGCCCAGCCCTTCACGTGTACTTATAGGCTCACTTGAGTGCCACCTCCTTTGAAACAATGATACAATAATGCTGGAATTCTCAGCACTTAATCCTTTTGCAATTAGCCACTAATCCTTAATTAATGGTCCGATTAATTTAATTACTCGAAATTAAATTAATTTAATCTTCATCCAATAATTTTAATTGATCTTCCAAAATAAATATTTATATATATATATATATTCACTCAAAACATATATATATTAAATATTTTACAAATATTCCCAAAATACCCTTAATATTAATTCCAGAATTAATATTAAATTTAAGGGTCTTACACTATCTTCTAGTCTGGACCAAGTCTGACTTATGTTTCCTTCTGGTCTGGAACAAATATCCCTCTGACAAGCTTCCTTCTGGTCTGGACCAAATTGTTGGAACCAAGTTGGTTCTAAGTACTTAGGATTTTGATGTTTACAAAAGCACTCCATGTAATCTTATTTTGTACCTTGAATTATTACATACAACCAGAAATTGAAGTTTGCAGAGGCAGAAAATGCATCCTGGAATTACCAGAGGATACACCAGGATGTCAAAACATCACCAGAAGATATGTTTTCTGGCCCAGATCAGAAGGAAGAAAAGTCAGAATGAGACCTGGTCCAGACCTGAAGGAAGCCTGCCAGAGAGGGACTTGATCCAAACCTGAAGGAATCAAATGTCAGATTTATTCCAGAAGTTATTCTAACCAGAAGATGGTCTGGCAGTGAAATAATAAACGATCTAGACTTGATCCAGACTTAATCAGAGGATAAATTAATGGGTCCAGAACAAAGGAATTAATCCAGATTTGACCCAGACCAGAAGATAGCATGGTTTTGGGTATGAAACTAAGTCAGAAGAAATGATCTCCAGAATTGATCCAGAACTGATCCAAAACAGAAGGTAAAATGTCCAGAATGAAATATTATTTGTCCAGATTTAATTTCAGTTTAATCCAGACCAAGTCCAAAATTGGTCCAGATCAGAGGGAATATTTTCATATCAATGGTTCAGATTTAAGTATTTGGCCCAGTGTTGGCCGAGATCAGAAGATCAGACCATGGCCCAATGTTGGCCGAAATCAGAAGGTCAGAATGTGTGGTCCAGCAATGGTCGAGATCAGAGGATCACAGCAGATCAGTTTGCTAAACCAGGATGGCCGAGATCAGAAGATCAGAAGGTTAGGAAGTGTGGTCCAGGGTTGGCCGAAATCAGAGGATCACAACATATCACGTAGTATGGTCCAGATGTGGACTAGCGCAGAAGATCAAATGGTCCAGATTTAATCATGAGGATTAACGGTGGAGTTTTTAATTTATTTTGATCAAAGTATTAAAAAGATTTGTTACAAAAATAAAGTGAAGTATTGTGGAACTCAGGAGCTGTTGGCGGGAAGAAACTAAAGACATGATTGGCCAGTTATTTTGAAAGAAAATCTTAAGCTTAAAAAAGATATGTTTTTTATTTAAATGAAGCCCAATTGGTCAAGATATTTTTGCAAGAGAATCCAACTAGATTCAGCTCGAAATTAAGCTTGGAAGAGGCGCTAATCTGCATCTATAAAATGAGGCTCAAGGAAGAATACTTAGTATCGAAAATCACAAAAGAGTCATATACTTCCAAAAGCAAACACTCAAGTTTTCAGTGAGGTTAATTGTGAGTTCCAGCTTTCCAGAAGCAAGCACTCGTGTTATTTTCTTTCCCTTGTGTTAGATCTAAGTTGTTGAAGTAGAGTCTACAATCTGAGGGAGTCAGAAGGGGTAGCAGATTACTTGGCAATTAGATTCAAGGCGTTGTAATTCCTTCTACAATCTGGGGTTGTCAGATTGGCAGGAGAAGACTTGACTTAGGAAGTCAAGGTGTTGTATTCCTCAAGAATCTAGGATTGTTCGATTGTTTGAGAAGACTGACTTGGAGGGTCAGTGGAACTGTTGTAATTCAAGGTTTGAATTAGTGAAATCCTTCAAGGTGAAGGGACTGGACGTAGCCTCGTTAACGGTGAACCAGTATAAAAATTCTGTGTTTTATTTTTATTTTATATCCGCTGCTAACTCTGTTTTTATTCATACATCAAGTTTTGTTTTAAAACTGCAAAAACAGAAAAAGTATTCAAGTTAGTCAAACACAATTCAACCCCCCCTTCTCGTGTTTGCACCTTCACAAATCTCCTTCTGGACTCTGCTTCCTTCTGATCTGGGCCAAGAAAGATATCCTCTAATGATGTTATTGTTTCTTCCCTTTGATGATATCCTCTGATGTTTGCCTTTGATGAAATCCTCTGGTATCCTCTGGATGTATCTTCTGGCCGAAACTTCTGGTGGCATTTTTTAGCTACTGGTGACGTCATCCTCTGGTGACATCCTTTGATTTTGCACAGCCTCTGATTTGTTCTTCTAAGTCAAAATACGATTTACATAAAATACTTTTGTTAACATCAAAACTTTAATTCCAAGAACCAACTTGGTTCCAACAGAATGCAGCTGAGAATAGTAAACATTGATTTACCATGATTGTAGCATGTTTACCAATGGTTCATTTTAAAATTTGAGTATATGTTAATTATGAACAATTGAATGGTTATATCTCATGTAGACTGCTGTACAATTTAGAGTTATGAAGGAACTTGTATGCCAGTTTGATCCAGGTTCTCTTTTCTATTGAATTTGAGTTTGACTCTTCTCTTTTGTTTGCAACTTCTGTATTTTGAGAATTAGACAATTTCCGTCTAACCCTCTTGATTTTCACTTTATTGGATATATGTTGGCTTCCAAATAAATATGCTTGGATTGTATGTTGTTTGGATTTTTGAGTTCGCTAATTGGTGATTTTCTTCAATTTGGTGTGGTGATTTATTTCAATTAGGCATTAGAGGATAGTGCTCTCATCTTTAACTGTATCAGTATATAGAAAAGTAGGAGAATTCTAATGTTATCCACTTTACCATTTTCCTGCCCAGAGTAAAGGCAAAAATGTATAAAAAGCACACATTGTTAATTCAACTCATTATTGGCCATGCCATATTTTGCCATTCTGATGGCCCTATGACTCTGTGTCTTAAGAATTCCAAGATGGATATATTGTGTTGAAATTGGTCTCCTTGCATTGATTATTCATGTCATTTTCTCCCAGTACTTTGTCGGAAGGATGAAATTAAGAGGAGTTGATGGGTTTGCAATCGTAGTTCCCATTGGAATTATGTGGTCATTTGCCAAAATTTTGAATGCAGTTGGGCTGCATACACTAACAGTAGGCCAAATATTCAATTTGATTTCCATACTAGTTAAATTGTGCCACTCATGTGATAATAGTTCCATATCATTTATTACATTGGGGATGCCATCCTTTCAAATTTTCAATGGTGGTAAGACCTTTGCAATTATAGCTCCTACCCTTGTGACAATTGTATTATTGGCTAGGGCATTCATTGCAACATCAAAATATATCCTCTGATGATATCCTCTGATTTCTGTTTCTGATGGTATCATCTGATTTATGCTTCTGATGGCATCATCTGATTTCTGCTTCTGATGGTATCCTCTGATTTATGCTCTTATGATATCCTCTGATTTTTGCCCCTGATGATATCCTCTGGTGGTATCCTCTGATTTATGCTTCTGATGATATCATCTGATTTCTGCCCCTGATGATATCCTCTGGTGGTATCCTCTGATTTATGCTTTTGATGATATCATCTGATTTCTGCTTCTGATGATATCCTCTGATTATTTTCATTTTAATTATTTACATTTCATGAGAAAATGATAAGATGTAACAAAAGAAATACAAAAAATCAACATCCATAGTGTAATTCAAATAAATTTATTCTTGTGGGTAAATATGTAAGATTGATAAAATTAAATTAAGCAAAAGTATATAATCTCTATGAATGAAAAATCTAATAAATTTCCATCTCTAACAATATCAAATAAAGAATGAAAATACGAGTTTATTTGAAGATTTGAGTTACGAATTTGATGAAATTTGTATTATATTAAAGAATATAATTAATTTTATGGGTTTTGGTTGAAAATTTTGATGACTTTTTTGAATTTTTGTAAAAAAAAAGGATAATATTGTTAACATTTTAAAACATAAAAGATCAAATTGTCACTTAAAATTAAAATAAATGACCAAATCGGGAAAAAAAAAGATAAAGGACTAAAACGTTAACTGAAATTAAGTTAAGGGACCACGAGTGTTATTTAACCTAAAAAATATTCATTAATTCAACTTGATAGAGTATATTGAAGACAATACAAATTTAAAGTTGCTAAAAACTAAAATGATAAATCTACGACAAAGTAATTAGAATTTTTTGACATAATCAAAGTAACCGGAATATTTCGACATAATCAAAGTAACTAGAATAATCATGTCTCCGAAATATATAGCGTTGACGACGAAGTCATGGATTAAATATGAAATGTCTTGTATTGATAGGAACACTGCACAGAACGAAAAATAAGAATAAACCGCATCAATCAACTGACAAATCAACGCCGCACACCGACGACAATTAAAAAAATGCAAGAAAACTTTAAATCTATATGAAAATCATTTATTTAAATAAAAAATGAAGAAAAAAACAATGGAAATGGATGATTTTGAGTAAAAAAATGATTCAAATCACTCCTCTTTATTTGTTTAAGGAACAAAAGCAACACAAACGCAGAAGGATGAACGGCTGTGAGACTGCGCTGAACAAAAGCAAAATATTAGTCAAAATTACCTATTTGTTTCTATATCATTTCTTTATTGGTTATTTATTCTCCCACCCTCAATATTTTTAAAATACACAAAAATATATCTTTGAATTAGTCAATTCAGATTTATAAAATACACTTCTGAATTAGTTAATTTAGACAAAATTTAAAGATTTTTAAGAAGACTCGGAAGTAAAAAAGAAACTTTCATCTTTATCTCATCTATTTTAAGATTTTGGGCCTAAATTTTTTATACGAAATAGAGAAAGAAAAAAGACTCTAAAATGGACGAGTTGAGGTACAAATCCAATGGCTAAAAAGACATAAATTTTAATTTACAGCAATTTTTTTATTTAACTTTAGTTCTTAGGAGAAAAGAGCTTTACTAATTCACAGCCAAGAAATAAGTAAAGTATGCAAAAAATTGTTTATGTCAAAATTTAAGTTTGGATTCTCCCAAACAATTTATTCTTAACTGAACTATACTAACAATTCGAGTTCAATTACTTGATTATCTAGAACAAAATTTTGAAATAAAAGAAGAGTGTTCAATTTTTTTTTTGTAATTAATTAATCTATATTTATAACAATAGTTAAAGAAAATATAATTTTTTGATCCAAATTTTTTGACAAATATACTCTTCTATCTACATTTAACCATCAATACAATTTAACTGAAAATATGATTATCACACAAGCAAGAAAAACATAAAAAAAAATACGTTAATTGATGGATATTATTTTGTGAAACTTATTGTATATAATATATACACATTAGATTTGTGTAAAATGTATTAAATTTCAAAAAAAAAAATTAAGTTTAAGAAAACTTAAATTTAAACTTTTTTAAATAAAAAAATAGGTTTTAAAATCACAAAATTTGATTTTTCAAAAATAAAAGAAAAAATCCATATTTCTTAAAATGTTTTAGCCCCATCAAATCGTTGTATAGGTTTAAAAAATTGAAATTAAAAATTAAGCTTGGATAATTGCATTTTTCCAATATTTTCTTATTGGTTATCCTTAGTTTGGGCCTTTAGTCCCCTAATCACAAAAAAATAAATAGAATGCAAGCCCAGTAAAATTTATCTATGTTCGAACAAAAAAAAGTGAAGTAAAGGTTGGTGCCATTGATCGGCATTTCTTCTTCATCAGAAAAACGAAACCTACCATAATCCCATAGTAACCAACCATGGTATTCATCGTGCCACCCAGTGGCAAAATACTATCCTTAGACATAAACCCTAACACCACCACTCTCCATAATCTCAAACACCAAATCCAACAATTTCACGGAATTCCTATTCCGCAACAACGTCTCTTCCTTTCTCACAGTCTCCGATTACTCGCTCAAAACGATTCACTCTTAATCTCAAATCTCGGCGTTCAACAATACTCAACCCTAACCCTACATATCCCCTTTTTTGGCGGTACTCAACCTCCCGCCGTTCCCAAACCGCCTCGCTTCGATTTTCTCAATTCCAAACCTCCTGCTAATTATGTCGCCGGACTTGGCCGTGGTGCCACCGGGTTCACCACGAGGTCGGATATTGGACCTGCACGTGCGGCTCCTGATTTACCGGATAGATCAGCTGCGGCTATCGGCGCGGCGGCTGGTGGTGCTGGAAGGGGGAGAGGGAAAGGAGGTGAGGATGCTGTTGAGGAAGATGAAGAAGGTGAAGATAAAGGTTATGATGAGAATCAGAAATTTGATGAGTTTGAAGGGAATGATGTTGGTTTGTTTGCTTCTGCTGAATATGACGAGGATGATAAAGAAGCTGATGCTGTTTGGGAAGAAATTGATAAGAGAATGGATTCTAGAAGGAAGGATCGTAGAGAAGCTAGGTTGAAACAAGAGATTGAAAAGTATAGAGCTTCTAACCCTAAAATTACTGAACAGTTTGCTGATTTGAAACGCAAATTGTATACTTTATCAACTGATGATTGGCAGACTCTTGAGAAGTTTGAGAGTGGTGGTTATTCTTCAAGGAATAAGAAGAAAAGGTTTGAGAGTTTTGTTCCTGTGCCTGATACACTTCTTGAGAAAGCAAGGCAGGAACAAGAGCATGTTACGGCTTTGGATCCTAAGAGTAGAGCTGCTTCAGCTAATGGAACTGAGACTCCTTGGGCACAAACACCTGTTACTGATTTGACTGCTGTTGGCGAGGGTAGAGGTACTGTTTTGTCATTGAAATTAGATAGGTTGTCGGATTCCGTTTCTGGAATGACTAATGTTGATCCAAAGGGGTATCTTACTGTTCTTAATAGTATGAAAATTACTAGTGATGCTGAGATTTCTGATTTTAAAAAGGCTAGATTGTTGCTTAAGAGTGTTACTCAGACGAATCCGAAACATCCTCCTGGTTGGATTGCTGCTGCGAGGTTGGAGGAGTTGGCGGGGAAGCTTCAAGCGGCTAGACAATTGATACAGAAAGGGTGTGAAGAATGTCCCAAAAATGAAGATGTGTGGTTGGAGGCTTGTAGGTTAGCGAATCCCGATGAAGCGAAGGCTGTGATAGCTAGGGGTGTTAAGTCAATTCCCACTTCTGTTAAGTTGTGGATGCAGGCTTCGAAATTAGAAGGTGATGATATGAATAGAAGTAGGGTGTTGAGGAAAGGGCTGGAGCATATTCCTGATTCGGTTAGGCTTTGGAAGGCTGTTGTTGAGCTTGCAAATGAAGAAGATGCTAGACTTTTACTTCACAGAGCTGTGGAATGTTGTCCATTGCATGTGGAATTGTGGCTTGCGCTTGCTAGGTTGGAGACTTATGACAATGCTAAGAAGGTTCTCAATAGGGCAAGAGAGAGGCTGCCCAAGGAGCCGGCTATATGGATAACGGCCGCCAAGTTGGAAGAAGCTAATGGGAACACATCCATGGTTGGCAAGATAATTGAGAGGGGTATAAGGGCTTTGCAGAGAGAAGGTGTGGTGATTGATAGAGAAGCTTGGATGAAGGAAGCAGAGGCGGCGGAACGAGCTGGTTCGGTTGCAACTTGCCAAGCAATAATCCACAATACAATTGGAGTTGGAGTTGAAGAGGAAGACAGGAAGAGAACATGGGTGGCCGATGCCGAGGAATGCAAGAAAAGAGGTTCTATTGAGACTGCCAGAGCTATATATGCTCATGCATTGACTGTGTTCTTAACAAAGAAAAGCATATGGCTTAAAGCAGCACAGCTTGAAAGGAGTCATGGTACAAGGGAATCACTTGATGCATTACTTCGTAAAGCAGTTACCTACAGACCACAGGCTGAAGTTCTTTGGCTTATGGGTGCCAAGGAGAAGTGGCTTGCTGGAGATGTGCCTGCAGCTCGTGCAATTCTCCAAGAAGCTTACGCTGCCATTCCCAATTCGGAAGAAATATGGCTTGCGGCCTTTAAGCTAGAATTTGAAAATCATGAACCCGAAAGAGCTAGAATGTTGTTGGCTAAAGCAAGGGAGAGAGGAGGCACAGAGAGAGTCTGGATGAAATCAGCTATCGTAGAGAGAGAACTAGGAAACATTGACGAGGAAAGAAGACTGTTGAATGAAGGACTAAAGCAATTCCCTTCATTCTATAAACTGTGGTTGATGATTGGCCAGCTTGAGGAACGGCTTGCTGAGTCTTCAAAGCAGCAGGATCAGCCTGAGAAACGGCACACTCACATGATGGAAGCTAAGAAGGTCTATGAATCTGGACTGAAAAGTTGTGCTAATTCTGTACCGCTTTGGCTCTCTCTTGCTAATCTTGAAGAGGAGATGAGTGGGTTGAGTAAAGCTCGAGCAGTTCTCACAATGGGTCGAAAGAAGAATCCTCAAAACCCTGAACTATGGCTAGCAGCTGTTAGAGCAGAGTTGAAGCATGGATATAAGAAAGAAGCTGACATTTTAATGGCAAAAGCATTACAAGAGTGTCCCAACAGTGGCATTTTATGGGCAGCTTCAATTGAGATGGTTCCTCGTCCTCAACGGAAAACCAAGAGTATGGATGCCCTGAAGAAATGTGACCATGATCCCCATGTTATTGCTGCCGTGGCCAAATTATTCTGGCTTGATAGGAAGGTGGACAAAGCCAGGACTTGGTTGAATAGGGCTGTGACGCTTGCTCCTGACATTGGGGATTTTTGGGCTTTGTGCTACAAATTTGAACTACAACATGGAACTGAGGAGAACCAGAAGGATGTATTGAAGAGATGTGTAGCTGCTGAGCCAAAACACGGGGAGAAATGGCAAGCAGTCTCGAAGGCAGTAGAGAACTCTCACCAACCAACGGAATCCATCTTGAAGAAAGTGGTGATTGCACTTGGGAAGGAGGAGAATGCAGCTGAGAATAGTAAACATTGATTTACCATGATTGTAGCATTTTCTGTCCAAAAAAGGATTGTAGCATCTTTACCGATGGTTAATTTTGAAATTTGAGTATATGTTAATTATGATCAATTGAATGCTTATCTCATGCAGACTGCTGTACAATTTAGAGTTATGAAGGAACTTGTATGCCAGTTTGATCCATGTTCTCTTTTCTGTTGAGTTTGAGTTTGACTCTTCTCTTTTGTTTGCAACTTCTGTATTTTGAGAATTAGACAATTTCCATCTAACCCTCTTGATTTTCAGTTTGTTGGATATATGTTGGCTTCCAAATAAATATGCTTGGATTGTATGCTGTTTGGATTTTTGAGTTCGCTAATTGGTTATTTTCTTCAATTTGGTGTGGTGATTTATTTCAATTAGGCATTAGAGAATAGTGCTCTCATCTTTAACTGTATCAGTATATATAAAAGTAGGAGAATGCTAATTTTATCCACTTTATCATTTTCCTGCCCAGAGTAAAGGCAGAAATATATAAAAAAGTACACATTGTTAATTCAACTCATTATTGGCCATGCCATATTTCGCCATTCTGACGGGCCTAGGACTCTGTCTTAAGAATTCCAAGATGGATATATTGTGTTGAAATTGGTCTCCTTGCATTGATTATTCATGTCATTTTCTTCCAGTACTTTGTCGGAAGGATGAAATTAAGAGGAGTTGATGGGTTTGCAAGTGTAGTTCCCATTGGAATTGTGTGGTCATTTGCCAAAATTTTGAATGCAGTTGGGCTGCATACACTAACAGTAGGCCAAAAATTCAATTTGATTTCCATATTGGTTAAATTGTGCCACTCATGTGATAATAGTTCCATACCATTTATTACATTGGGGATGCCATCCTTTCAAATTTTCAATGGTGGTAAGACCTTTGCAATTATAGCTCCTACCCTTGTTACAATTGTAGTATCGGCCAGGGCATTCATTGCAACACCAAAATATAGCAATGGAAGGTCAATATTCATCATCAGTTCCGTAGGCTCAACTATTATACAATATTTCTGTGATTATCCGTTGTTATACATGCATGGACTAGTTCACCACAGCTTCCATTGTGTTCCACTATATAAGCAAGCAATTTTCTCACCATCAGCATCCATGACCATTATATTTGCTTACTATTTTACTGTTTCCATTAGGAGTCGCCTATTTGATAAGTCTCAAGCAACAATTGATGAAGATTATGAAGTTGATACTCCTAATCACAGAATTGTAGAAGTTTTGGAGAGGCACCATCAAGGGAGTCACTTAGTTTTCATCCTTGGAAAGGCACCCCGAAGGGACGAAACCACTTGTGGGTAAGTGGATTTTATTAAGAAGTTAAACCCTCTTTTATGCTTTGAGGGTTGTGATTTGATAGTAGCTATTGAAGAGAATATTATTTTTCTCTGCCTTGACACAAGGCAGAATTTAAGGAGGTGGTATTAATAGATATTTCATATGTACTTGTAGTTGTAGGCCCAATTGTCTAAGGTCCACTTCAAAGAGGCAAATTAGAGAAAGGGGGAGAGTTAGTTATAAGGGGTAGTGGAGAGAGAGGGAGTTTATTGTTCATCATATTTTCAGTTACAACCTTTAGAAGGTTTGGGCAGAGAAATACCTTTCTTTGAAGGAGCATTGCTCTGTGGGTAGTTAAGGATCTTCTTCCCTACTGCATTATCCTTTTTCATAATTAATAATATGATGTATTTTGAGTACTTGTGCATTTTAATTCCTTTTATCTATATTTTGTGTGTTGATGTGATTTGGGTATGCAACCAAACCTATTTTATAAATATGCAGTGTTCCACCAATGTTCGGAACTCTTCCTTGCTTGTAGAAGAAACAGTGCTGTATTATTTCCAATTAGGTTCTCTTTTTCAAATTGTTTCTGTTCTTTATAATAGTTGTACTGATCTTCTCCTTTCTGTATTTTGGCTTACAGATAGATGTATGTGCTCTGTGGATCAAATTTGCAGTACGAAAATATTTTTGTAAAGTTCAATAACTGTTCTGAGAAGATTAATATCTTTTTGCGGATTAAAATCTGTGGTTTATGTGGATTATTTTACAGTTTTCCAAAATACATTCATAAGCATATATAACTGCTTTGGATTGATTTTTTTTTTGAGTTTTTTCCATGCTTTATTGTTAGTACTAATTTTGCATGCTTAATATTATGTTTCACTATTTTGCCTACATCTGTATACTTGGATTTATTTAAATTAATTGCCTCTTTTTAAAAAGAGAAGTGATTGCTTGATGTTAAAGGATGTCATGTCCTAAATTTAGTAATTGATGGAGGACTTTTGCAAAGTAAGTATATTCTCTTTGTAAACTTTCTTTCCTTTCTTGTAGGACGAGTATTCTGTTCCTAGAAACTGTTGGAGTTTAAGCTGACTCCAAATATGAGGCCATTCTGTGGTAAGCATTTGTTGCAGGGGGTCTGAGTTGGGGGACCATTATCTTTGCAACATAGTTCATGTAAAGTAACCCTAGAGCTATTATCTTTCTCAAGAATTAGAGTATAAATATATTTTATTGAATTGAAATATGTTGGCAATACATCATATATATACTAGATTACTAAACAGCCAAATCCTATTAGTACTCATATATAACTAAATTCCTATTAGTACTCATATATAACTAAATCCCTACTAGTACTCCTATACAACTGAATCCTTATACTTGAGGGATATAAAATAGAAACAGATTTCGTCACTCTCCCTCAAGTTGGTGAATAGATGTTCTCCATTCCCAGCTTGTATACAATTCCTGTTTAGCCCTTTAATTAGAAGATCTGCAAGGTTGCCTTTAGAGGAGACATATAGGGTGCAAATTAGGCCACTGTCGAGTTTTTCTTTGATGAAATGTCTATCGACTTCAATATGCTTAGTTCTATCATGCTGGATTATGTGATATGCTAATAGCATATTTATTATCACAATTGAGTTCCATTGGTTCTTCCCACTTTATCTTCAGGTCTTCCAAAATGATCTTCAACCATAGTAACTCACATATCCCTTGTGCCATTGTCCTAAATTCTGCTTCAGCAGTGGATCTAGATACCACACTTTGTTTCTTACTTTTCCAAGTCACAAGATTCCTAAATAAAAAAATGCAATATCCCGTAGTTGACCTTCTATCTATAATTGACCCTACATAGTCAGCATCAGTATATGCTTCAAGACCCACATTTCCATTTTGTCTGAACAAAATTCCTCTTTCTGGGGTTCCTTTCAAATATTGCACGATTCTGAGTGCAGCTTGCAAGTGTACCTCATTTGGTTGGTGCATGAGTCTTCCAAATGATCTTTGGTACATTTCCTTGTCAACTGCAACGTCTTCTTCTGCATTTCTCAACTTTAAATTTGGAACGATTGGTGTACTCACTAGCTTGCATGTTGTCTTGCCCGTTTCTTGCAGAAGATCTGTGATGTATTTTTGTTGGGATATGAAAATCCCTTTCTTAGAGTAAGCCACTTCAATTCCCAAAAAATACTTCAATTGTCGTCCACATATACTAATAACTTTACTCCCCTAAATAAGAATGTTTGATAAAGAGGGTATGATCTTGGCTTTGTTTGAAGCCTAGACCCACCATGACTCTAGCAAACCTCCTAAACCACGCTCGTGGCGATTGTTTAAGCTCATATAGAGCCTTTTTGGTGTTGGCAGCAATATGTTAACCGTATCCAAGAGGTAAGTCCATATAAATGTCTTTTTCTAGATCTCCATGGAGGAAGACATTTTTTACATAAAATTTATGCAAGTTCCAACTATAATTAGCTGCTAGGGATAATATCACCCTGACGGTATTATTTTTGGAACTAGAGCAAATGTTTCCAAGTAATCCACTCCATACGTTTGAGTAAATCCTTTAGCTACCAACCTCTCAATAGATGCATCAGCCTTGCACTTTACAGTGTATATCCACTTGCATCCTATAGGTTTCTTTCCATTTGGTAGAGAGACCAAATCCCAAGTACCATTTTGTCCCGTGCTTCCATTTCCAAGTCCATGGCTTGTTTCCATTTCCTGTCAGACAATGCTTCAAAGGTAGGTCTAGTGGTAGTGTTTAGGCTTGTGAGAAAGGCTTTATGGGTAGGTGAAAATTGTTCAAAGCATAGGTAGTTGGATAAAGGGTGAGTGGTTTATTGGTACATGTCCTAGTATTCTTCCTAATGGCAATTAGGATATGAAGGTCATCATAAGTTGGTGCTGTATTGGATTCTAATTCCTGTTCATAGAAAGATTCATAGATTGGATCGCTAGAGTTTAAAGTGTCAAGGAAGTTACCTCATGTAAGATCGAATTGGAGTCATGGATGTGAATAGATTCAAGAATGACCTTTGTTCTTCTTGTATATACTAGGTTCTTCCCATATCTTATATTAGTGTCATCATTTTCATCTTCCTCAATCATTTTCAGTCTCAACATTGTCATGTCTTTTGTTCCCATCTATTTTAAAATCAATTTCAGTTTCAATTTCAGGTTCAAGAGTCAACTCAGGAAGTCGAAGATACTCATCTTCTTTACTTGTATTCTCCCCCTGAAGATGAGTTTGACCAAAGAAACTTTCTTGTTCATGGAAAGTGACATCTCCGGAGACAGAATTTTTGGGATGGTGGATGATGATATTGAAGTAGCAATATCGATTTACAAGGAAGGGGGGTTTGAATTGTAAATCCGCCCTTTTAAAATTTCTGTTAAAAACATAAGAAAATAACTCAAGATTGATCTTGGTTGTGAAAATAGAAAACAGAGAACGTTGTTGATTTTCACCAGAAAACAGAGAACGTTCTTGGTTAGTTAAAATCAACAGTTCAGGTTATCTATTTAACTTGATAATTAACAGACTGAAAGTAAATAGAGATAAGGGAAGAGATATCACACACAGATATATCTTGGTTCACCAACCCGGGCTACGTCCAGTCCTCACCACAGTGAGATTTTCCACTAAGTGTTTAAAACAAGAACCTTCTTGGTTTTACAGCACCTAGTTCAGATCAGCCTTGATCTGTTACAGTTTGTCAATCCTTTCCACCCAGAAAGAATTACGATCGGATCACCTATCAACCCTTGATAGGATTTTACAACTTCACCTTTTAACCTTTAAAGGATTTTTCTGAGAATGACTCACTCAAGCTATAAACAAGCCTTATAGTCTTGAGTGTTGAATGATAAAGATATGATTTAAGACAGAATCTGTTTTGACTCAACTCTTGTTTGAGTTTAGATTCTTTACAAAGAATTCAGTATAAATGTATCAGAGTAAAAAGAATTTAATCAAACTGATTCTTGTAAGTGATGAGAGATTTTCAAGTTTGTATGTGCGTGATTGATGATATATCTTGGTACTTGAATGTCTTTGATTTTTGGACAGAATCTGAGTATGCTCAACTCGTGTTTGAGATTAGATTCTTGACAAAAGAATTCAGTAGATGATTCTGATATGAAGAGGAAAAACAGAACTGAATCTTTTGTTTATGATTGAGAAGCTTTCAAGTATGAAGATGTATGTGAGTGATGTTTTTCTCTGTACTTGAAGCTGTGTTTCTTTCTGAACTTTTGCCTTCCTTTTATAGGAGTGAGAGCATTTAATGATGTTCAAAATATAGCCGTTGTTAATGCCTTTTGTCAGACTGGACAGGAGGCATTATTTCTGAATAAAAATAATCCCACTTGACTATTTTTATTTCACTGTTCAGGCTTGGGCTGTGTTGCGTTTTGAATCAATCTTTCTTGAGTAATTAATGATTTTTCAACACTTATGATAAGTGATAATATTGTAGGCTTGAACTGGAGCTTTTGAATCACTTAAAACAGATTAAAAAATGATCACAGAATGTTGTTGCAGAAAACTGTAGTTGCTGGAGATTGATGATCAATCTGGAGCTTTAACTTTTTGGATATCCTGGAGATTGATAATCAATCTGGACTGTTTTTCTGAACATACTGGAAGCTGTCTTGATGCATTGTATATTGTTAAGATTGTTTATCAATCTTGACAGCAGAACTGGAGTTTTGATTATGTCAAAACAGCTTGGAGAATGATGATGAACTTCTGCAGAATGTTAATGAAAATTCTGGAGATTGATAGTCAATCTGGAGTCCTAGTATTTGAACTTTCTGGAGATTGATAATCAATCTGGAGGTTCAGTTTTGATCATTCTGGATGTCTTCCTCTGAATCTGGAGATATCCTCTGGTATCGTTTTCTAGATGCAGTAAAATTTGACTATCATGCTATGTTCTGGTCAGATTATCTTCTGTAATACTTATTACATTTGATTACTTCTGAGCTGGAACAACTCTCCTCATGGCAGTCTTCATCCTGGTGTGGTCCAGGTTTTCATCTGATATTTCTTCCTTCTGATCTGGGCCAGAAAACATATCCTCTAATCCATTCTAGATCAAGTTTGGACAGTTTTGATATTTCACTGCCAGGCTATGTTTTGATCAGCATAACTTCTTGATTGCTTCTGATATTTGAATTCTTATGGTATGAAGCAATTGTCCTTATGGCAGGCTTCCCTCTGGTGTTTATCAGATATTCTTCTGATATTGTTTCCGTTTGATCTGGGCCTCCAAAGTTATCCTCTGATGATGTTTTTCGACTTCCTGGTTTTTTTCCAGAATTTATCCTCTGGTAAATTCAGGACGTATCCTCTGTTAATTTCCAGAATGTATCATCTGGTAATTTCCAGAATGTATCTTCTAGTAATTGACTTCATGAGGTATCTTCTGGAGTCTGATAATTACTGTTTCCAGAACTGTCTGGACAGGCTTGTTTGAGATTCTTTATCTTTCTCAAGTCGAATGTCCTCTTGATTTGAATTGATCCTATGTGTTCTCTGCCATGTAGTGATCATATCCATGTAACTTCCAGAGCCAACAACTTCGATTAAGTGATGGAGAAAGTTAGGTTTTTAGGCTGTCATGGACTAGCGAACATTCTCCGTTTTCCAGAATATGTGGAGAATGTTTTCTGCTGCTGTTTTCTTTGATTCTTGCTTTGTTCACTTATGCATTTATGTTCCTTAAACAAACTTAAGTGAAATCATTAGTAGACAACCATTCATAAAACTTAATCATTTAATTTAAAAGGTTTGTTGTCATGAAAACATATATCAAAAAGGTTTTTTGCTCAACAATCTCCCCCTTTTTGATGATGACAAACCTTTTGAATAAATCATAAGTTTTATGGATGGATATAAATAAAATGCAAGAATGTTCTTAAATATGTAATTAAACTCCCCCTAAACATATGCAAGAGGTTAATTCTTAACATTCTTCATTAACTTCTATCATTTTATATCCATCATATATTTCTCTCCCCCTTTTGGCATCTATCAAAAAGGTTGGGGAATAGACATAGAAGTAAAAAAAATGGAGTAATAGCATGAGTGTACAACACATAGAAATCATGTGGTTGACCAATGCATTCATATATCAAACTAGTCAAGTTTGCATTTAGCATTAAAGAACATAGCATGTATGATGATCATATCATTGTAGTCAATATTGCAATCAAGATATGGATAATGATAGCAACAATAATATGACAAATTGTATGCAATCATTTTAACGCCCTTTGAAAAAATAGTCAATGAATATATATTCTTCTCATTTTTTAGAAAGAAAACAATGAGTAAACTTCAGTTTCAAGAAGAATAATATTTTCTAAAAACTCCCCCTGAATTAATTTTTTAAATAATTCAAAGTTCCATAATACAAGGAAAATGTCACCTTGCTCTTTATCCTCTTTCACAAGAGATCACCTTTCAATTTGAATATGATCAAACTTTATTGTTAGAAATAGATCCATTTTTCATTTTTATAACTAGAGAGAATGAGCGCATACAAGGAAGCGAAATAAGATGAATCAAATATAATTTCTCTATTTACATAACATTCTTATTCTAAGAATGTTTGTATTTTTAAAAAACTAAATTTTTTTTAAATGGATAAAAAACATATGCCAAAGGATTTGCTCATATTAAAGAAATGTTTTTCACAAAGTTTTTGCAAACACACAAATAAACAATAAGGCATACATTCAAGCATACTTGTTTATCATAAAAAGTGTATGAACAAAGAGTGAAAACATGTTGAATTTAGAATAGAAAATAGGCATATGCACATACAAGTAATGTAATCAATTTAAACTTTTAAAGTCATACTTGCATAAAAAATAACATGCATTTTTAATTTTAATAACACGCAATCAATCACATGATATAAAAAAATATTCATTCTTATCATGATGCAAATAGCATAAGAATTTTGGATTGAGTGTACCTTTTTTAGTGGTCTTAGTTCAACGACAAGAGATCTTTGAATATTTTGGAGCTTCTCTTCATTCTCTTTTATTCATCTTGATTGATGGTTGAAATGAGACAATCTATCTTTTGTTGTTGAGAGAGTTCCTCCATTACGACATTAATTCAAGATTGCTCTATTTTGTCTTCATTGATCGATTTTTGGCTATGTTTGAGAAATCGTAGCCACGTTGTTATCATATTTTTGTAATATCAATTGAAGTAGCAATGTTGAATGAAGAAGGGAGAATGTTTGTTGGAGGTGAAGAACGTTCGTGAGGGGCAGTTGTTGTGGTTGTACAAGATGAAGAACATTCTTGAGCAATAACAATGTTATTCTCAATATCTGAGATTTCTTTTTCACATCCAGCAACTTTGGGACCAGTAATAAATTCCTCCCAATTAGTTCTTCCAATACCTTGATCATGAGGAGATGCTTTTTGAAGGGAAGGTTAATAGTGAGGTAGGTATAGGAGCAAATGGTTCAAGCTTATTGTTGATGTTCTTCAACCATATCATCATGATGTGCAACATTAGTTTTGATTGGATGTTGCATATAAACTGTGGAGAACATTGTGCTCTTGTGGAGAACATTCTGCTCTTTCCTCATGTGGAGAATGTTCTGGTATGAACCCCTTTTCTTTCCCCCCCCCCTTTTTTTTTTGCTTAAATTGATCATTCTTTTAGATTCTTCTTCATCTAGCTTGTTTCTGAATACCCATCTTGTTCCAATGATAGATTGATCTTGTGGATCTAGAACAAGAATCCAGATTTTTATCTTTGTCAAATTGTAGAAGTTCTTCCTTCATTACTTCAATCCAAGATTGATCAACTATGACTTCTTTAATTGATTTTGGTTCAATTTGGGAGATCATTGTCATGTTATTGTTGACGACATATTTGAATGATATTCTTGTACCAATTAATTGAGTTTAAGGATGATCACATATCGTTCTCCAACTTTTAGGTGGAGACTGAAACGGAGACTGTTTATCAATCTCGGTTTCCTTCAGTTCATTTTGTTGCTGCATACCAAATTGTTCTTCTTCTTCTTCTTCCTCATTTTTCTTACCCATATCCAAATTATCAAATTCATCAAACAAAATATGCATACTGATTTCATCTATAGTTTGGGCCTTGAGATTTTATATTCTATAATATTTATAGAATGTAGAGTATTCAAAAAATACACTTTGATGGCATTTTAAAACAAATTGCTCATACTTTCTTTATTATGTGAAACATAGTAATGACATTCAAAGTATGATATGTTTTGCAAAAAATGATATGAAGGCACGTCAAAGATATTTTCTACTAAAGCCAAGATTAAGAATATGATAAACAATTTTTGTGGCTTCTCTCCAAAATTATTTTTCACCACTTGATTTATTTAAAATTGTTCTATCATTTCTTGTAACTAATTTCTTGTAACTTCATTTTGTTTGAAAGTTCTTTGACAAACAAATCATGTGAAATATCATTTTCATCAAAGATTTATTTGAAGAATAATATTTCAAATTTCCTTTGATCATTTCTTATAGAAATGACAATTCTTTTTCAAAAGTCTTAAAAACATGATTTAGTTGGAAATCCATCTAAGTATAAAACATAAGGATTTTTTCTTTAAAATGAATCATGAGGATGTTTGTTTTACCTCAACTATGCGGTGTTTAAATAACTTTAAAACCAATTTTACAAAGTTATCTTTCACATATCCAACATCCTTAATCTATGCAAAATTATTTCAACTAATGATACATGTACCTTTGATTTGTTAGTGTTTCCAAAGGTTATAGACACTCCAAATTTTTGTAATGAGAGGAGACATCATACTTTTCCATTCATGTGTATTGAGCATGTCTTGTTCATGTATCAATGTTCTTTCTTGATTGTTGGATGGTGTTCCTGCATCACAAGTTAGTAATGACTTTGGTACCCATATTTGTTTGGGTCCTTGATGGTTAGTATATCTTCTTTTAGAAGATTTTTTAAAACTTGATCTCTTTTTAAAATAGCAATTTGACTCGAAGTGGCCATTCTTGGAACAACGGGAACACTTTGTTGTTGGTCTTGAAGAAGGTTTGAAAATCTGAGTTTTAAAAGTCTTTGAAATTGATTTTGATGAAATTCCAGAACGTTCTCCTTTTTTCAAACTTTCTGGAGAAAGTTCAGCTTTTGTTCCAGAACTTTCTCCGTTTTGAGAACAACCTGGAGAACGTTCTCCTTTCTGCAGATTTTTCAAAACTGGTTCAACTTTATTTGCAGAACACTCTTTCCTTTTAAAAATCCTTTTGTTCTTGATTTTTTCATCTCTTTTCTTAAAATAACATACAAATTCCAGATGTCCAATTTTACTGCAATATGAACATTTGGTTTTGCATTTCTCCTCTTTTCTTTTAGGAACAAAAAGGTTTTCATAAATCTTTTCTTTTTGAGAAGTTTTGAAACATAAATTATCTTTCTCAAAAATCCTTTCTTCTTTAGTTTTAGAACATTTTGGAAAATGATTTTTTATGGTTATCTCATTGAGAGTCTTTTGTTTCTCAACCATTTTTAAATGAGGTTGCTGCAAACTTTGAATGACCTTTCTGAGTTCGTCATTCATAGCTTGGGCTTTCTCTTTTTCTTCGTTTTCTTTACGAAATTGTTCTTTTAATAAACCATATTTTTGAGCAAGAAGATTTGAATCACATAAAAGATTATCAAATTCTTTTTCCATTTCTTCACATAAAGGACAGAGTTCAGATATGGTTACCTCATTATTTTCTAAGTTTTCCTTGAAACACATGTTGGTTTCTGACATTACTTCTTCTTCCTGAATCTTTTCCTCTAACACTTGTTAGGTGCTTAATCTTTAGAGACCAAGCTCTGATGCCAATTGAAATAACAATATCGATTTACAAGGAAGGGGGTTTTAATTGTAAATCCGCCCTTTTAAAATTTCTGTTAAAAACTTAAGAAAATAACTCAAGATTGATCTTGGTAGTGAAAATAGAAAACAGAGAACGTTGTTGATTTTCACGAGAAAACAGAGAACGTTCTTGGTTAGTTAAAATCAACAGTTCAGGTTATCTATTTAACTTGATAATTAACAGACTGAAAGTAAATAGAGATAAGGGAAGAGATATCACACACAGATATATCCTGGTTCACCAACCCGGGCTACGTCCAGTCCTCACCACAGTGAGATTTTCCACTAAGTGTTTGAAACAAGAACCTTCTTGGTTTTACAACACCTAGTTCATATCAGCCTTGATCTGTTACAGTTTGTCAATCCTTTCCACCCAGAAAGAATTACGATCGGATCACCTATCAACCGTTGATAGGATTTTACAACTTCACCTTTTAACCTTAAAAGGATTTTTCTGAGAATGACTCACTCAAGCTATAAACAAGCCTTATAGTCTTGAGTGTTGAATGATAAAGATATGATTTAAGACAGAATCTGTTTTGACTCAACTCTTGTTTGAGTTTAGATTCTTTACAAAGAATTCAGTATAAATGTATCAGAGTAAAAAGAATTTAATCAAACTGATTCTTGTAAGTGATGAGAGATTTTCAAGTTTGTATGTGAGTGATTGATGATATATCTTGGTACTTGAATGTCTTTGATTTTTGGACAGAATTTGAGTATGCTCAACTCGTGTTTGAGATTAGATTCTTGACAAAAGAATTCAGTAGATGATTCTGATATGAAGAGGAAAAACAGAACTGAATCTTTTGTTTATGATTGAGAAGCTTTCAAGTATGAAGATGTATGTGAGTGATGTTTTTCTCTGTACTTGAAGCTGTGTTTCTTCCTGAACTTTTGCCTTCCTTTTATAGGCGTGAGAGCATTTAATGATGTTCAAAATATAGCCGTTGTTAATGCCTTTTGTCAGACTGGACAGGAGGCATTATTTCTGAATAAAAATAATCCCACTTGACTATTTTTATTTCACTGTTCAGGCTTGGGCTGTGTTGCGTTTTGAATAAATCTTTCTTGAGTAATTAATGATTTTTCAACACTTCTGATAAGTGATAATATTGTAGGCTTGAACTGGAGCTTTTGAATCACTTAAAACAGATTGAAAAATGATCACAAAATGTTGTTGCAGAAAACTGTAGTTGCTGGAGATTGATGATCAATCTGGAGCTTTAACTTTTTGGATATCCTGGAGATTGATAATCAATCTGGACTGTTTTTCTGAACATACTGGAAGCTGTCTTGATGCATTGTATATTGTTAAGATTGTTTATCAATCTTGACAGCAGAACTGGAGTTTTGATTATGTCAAAACAGCTTGGAGAATGATGATGAACTTCTGCAGAATGTTAATGAAAATTCTGGAGATTGATAATCAATCTGGAGTCCTAGTATTTGAACTTTCTGGAGATTGATAATCAATCTGGATGTCTTCCTCTGAATCTGGAGATATCCTCTGGTATCGTTTTCTAGATGAAGTAAAATTTGACTATCATGCTATGTTCTTGTCAGATTATCTTTTGTAATACTTATTACATTTGATTACTTCTGAGCTGGAACAACTCTCCTCATGGCAGTCTTCATCCTGGTGTGGTCCAGGTTTTCATATGATATTTCTTCCTTCTGATCTGGGCCAGAAAACATATCCTCTATTCCATTCTGGATCAAGTTTGGACAGTTTTGATATTTCACTGCCAGGCTATGTTCTTATCAGCATAACTTCTTGATTGCTTCTGATATTTGAATTCTTATGGTATGAAGCAATTGTCCTTATGGCAGGCTTCCCTCTGGTGTTTATCAGATATTCTTCTGATATTGTTTCCGTTTGATCTGGGCCTCCAAAGTTATCCTCTGATGATGTTTTTCGACTTCCTGGTTTTTTTCCAGAATTTATCCTCTGGTAAATTCAGGACGTATCCTCTGTTAATTTCCAGAATGTATCATCTGGTAATTTCCAGAATGTATCTTCTAGTAATTGACTTCATGAGGTATCTTCTGGAGTCTGATAATTACTGTTTCCAGAACTGTCTGGACAGGCTTGTTTGAGATTCTTTATCTTTCTCAAGTCGAATGTCCTCTTGATTTGAATTGATCTTATGTGTTCTCTGCCATGTAGTGATCATATCCATGTAACTTCCAGAGCCAACAACTTCGATTAAGTGATGGAGAAAGTTAGGTTTTTAGGCTGTCATGGACTGGCGAACATTCTCCGTTTTCCAGAATATGTGGAGAATGTTTTCTGCTGCTGTTTTCTTTGATTCTTGCTTTGTTCACTTATGCATTTATGTTCCTTAAACAAACTTAAGTGAAATCATTAGTAGACAACCATTCATAAAACTTAATCATTTAATTTAAAAGGTTTGTTGTCATTAAAACATATATCAGAAAGGTTTTTTGCTCAACAGATATTTGTTGCCCTTTTGGGTGGAAGAGTATCTGATAAAGACACATTTTAAGGCTTTAGGATCAAGTTTCCCTCTACTATCATTATGGATATGGACAAATGACGCACACCGAAATATTCTGGGAGTAAGATTACTACTGGTAGGCACATTAGGGTAGAACGAGGACAAGGCCTCAATGGGAGTTTTGAAGGCAAAGACACTAGAAAGTAATAGGTTCATGAGATACGAGGCAATTAAAACTGCCTCTCCGCAAAATTTCTTGAGAACTTTATTTCGAAATAACATTGCTCGAGTTTGATCTAACAAGTGCCCATTTTTCCTCTCAACAATCTCATTTTGTTGGTGTGTTTTAACACATGAGACTCATGATTAATGCCCTCCTTTTGACAAAAAGAATTAAGTTCGTGATTAAAGTAATCTTCGGCCTTATTAGACCTAATCCTCTTAATACTCACTCTAATTGGTTTTTTAATATGGAGAACTGTACAAACACATAACTGACTTTAGATTTTTGTTTTAGCAAGTAAAACCATGTAACTTGGGTACAATCATCAATAAAGGTTACAAACCAACGGGCTCTTAATATATTTGGAACATTAGAGGGACCCCATACATCAGTATGAACTAAACATAATGGAGAAGTGGTTAGTAACTGGAAAAACTACACGTCTGTGTTTAGCAAGCTCACACACTTCACAATGAAGACTTTCTACCTCTAATTATTTGAATAGGGAAGGAAACAATTGTTTTATGACTCTAAATGAAGGATGACCCTGTTAGAATGCTAGAATTAAAGATCTCAATGTAAGGAAATGGAATACTTATTTTATTAATTGAAACTGGAGCTTTAAATACCCAGAAATACAGAAAACAGAATTACCAAACGAAACGGTACAGTGTACTAGACGATACGACAACACACTAACCAGAAGCAGAAAAAGCGGTCAGAGGCAGAATTCCGCGTCTGCTTACTCGGTCTCCTAACAACCAAATTGAAATCTAATTAATCTAACATATTCTCTGCCACGTTTATTATCAGACTAAACAATTAAATCAACAATTAAACTTATAATTAAACTGACAATTAATCCCTAAAGTAGACACCCGAGCTGGAAATTCGACCAACAATCGCTCCCCTAAACTGAACATGTCAGAAGCATTTCAGTTTATTTCTTCAACTGACTTCACTCCAAGTGCCTCTCTGAGCTTCTCAAACACTTCCAGTTTCATTGGTTTAGTCATAATGTCAGTCAACTGCTTACTTGTACCACAATATTCCATGTCAATTATTTCATCCTTAGTGAGATTTCTCAGAAAATGAAACCTGACATCAATGTGCTTACTCCTACCATGGAAGACTGGATTCTTTGCAAGTTTTATGGTGGAAGAATTATCACACAGTATCTTGACACTTGTACTCTGTGTGCCTCCAATCTGTTTAAGTATTTGTTGCAACCAAATACACTGACATGCACAAGAAGCAGCAGCCACATATTCTGCTTCTGTGGTTGAAAGTGTCACAACTGGTTGCTTCTTTGATGACCAAGCTACTGCTCCTCCACTTAGCATGAAAACATACCCAGAGGTGCTTTTTCGATCATCCAGATCTCCTGCATAGTCACTGTCCGTGTAGGCAAGCAACTCATCTTTACATCCTCTTTTGTAGAATACACCAAACTCAGTAGTAGCACTGATGTATCTTAGAATTCTCTTGGCTGCCATCATGTGAGACTCCATCGGGTTGGCCATAAAACGACTTATTAGACAAACACTGTAGGCTAAATCAGGTCTTGTAACAGTCATGTACATCAGACTTCCCACCATTTGCTTGAATAGGGTTGCATCTACCTTCTTACCATCTTCTTGTTTTGTTAGTCTGTTGCTTCCTGGAACCATGGGATTCTTGACTCCATTGCAATTTTCCAGACCAAACCTTTTTATAACTTCTTCAGCATACTTCTTCTGACCAATGTGAATACCATTGAAGTTCTGCCGTATTTCAACTCCCAGAAAATATTTCATCTTGCCCAGATCAGTCATTTCAAACATCCTTTTCATGGATTCTTTGAACTCATTTATCATAACAGAATCATTACTAGTAAAAATGAGATCATCAACATATAGACTTACAATTAGGATCTTGTTCTTTTTTTCTCTTTTGATGAACAACGTATGCTCATAGCTGCTTTTCTCAAACCCTTCCTTGATGAAATAGCTTTCAATTTTGCTGAACCACGCTCTTGGTGCTTGCTTTAGACCATAGAGTGCTTTCTTCAATTTATATACTTTCCTCTCTGCCCCACTGATCACATACCCTAGAGGTTGAGTAATGTAAACATTTTCATTCAGCTCACCATGAAGAAAGGCACTTTTGACATCAAGCTGAAAAATTGTCCAACCATTTCTTGCTGCCAAAGCTATCACTGTTCTAATAGTATCCCATCTAGCTACTGGAGCAAACACTTCATTGTAGTCTATTCCTTTCTCCTGTGCATATCCCTTAGCCACAAGACGAGCTTTACACTTATCTACTTCACCCTTCTCATTTAATTTAGTTTTGTAGATCCATTTTACACCAATTACTTTGGCCTCCTTTGGTGCATCAACAAGCTCCCAGGTTTCATTCTTTACAATAGCATTGAACTCCATATCCATTGCATCCCTCCATTTTTTCAATTTTACTGCTTCTTCATAATAAACAGTGCTAGATTTTGTACCTCTTCATCTTCTTCTGATAGTCCTTCTCCACTTATATAGTCTTGAAGATAGTTTGGAGCTCAAGTGATTCTTCTTTCTGGAAGTGTAGGTGTGGTAGTGTCACTGGAGATATTACTGTGACCAGAAGCAGTATCACTGGCAGTACTACTTTGGTCAGATTCTGCTTCTTCTTCACTTTCTTCATCACTGGAGGCATATGTATCATTATCAGCTTCTCCCCAGTCAAGAATGTCATTCTTGGCTTCTCCTTCTGTCTTTTTCCAGTCCTAACTTTTTCTTTCTTCAAACACAACATCTCTGCTAATTATCACCTTCTTTGTGGTCGGGTTGACCATTTTGTATCCCTTAGACTCTTCACTGTACCCTATCAGCACACACTCTTGACTTCGAGCATCCAACTTTGACCTCTTTGCATCTGGTACATGTACATTTCCTATACATCCAAACACTCGGAAATGATCAACATTAGGTTTAACTCCACTCCAGCATTCTTCTGGTGTTTTGTTCTTCACAGCAGAAATAGGGCTTCAATTGAGAATGTGGCATGTCGTTTTCACAGCTTCTGGCCAGAATGGAGTTGGCATCTTCTTGTCTTCTAGCAAGCATCGCACCATGTTAAGTATGGTACGATTTTTACGTTCTGCAACTCCATTTTGTTGAGGAGTATAGGCTGTAGTCAGTTGTCTCTTGATACCTTCGAGTCTGCAGAATTCTGTGAATTCTTTGGAGGTGAACTCCCCTCCTCTGTATGTTCTTAGTCCACAAATGGATAGACCAGACTCCTTCTCCACAATATTTTTGAAGCTTTTAAATGTTGTGAAAGCTTCACTCTTTTCATTCAGAAAGTAAACCCAGAGCTTACGACTCAGATCATCAATAAAGATCAGAAGATACCTTTTGTTACCATATGACTTTGGAGTGATGGGTCCACAAATATCTGAGTGTATAAGTTGTAGCCTCTGAGTTGCTCTCCATTTTCTTTTCTTTGGAATGATCTTCCGATGTTGTTTTCCCTTCATACAACTTGTACATACATATGTTGACATCTGAAACTTGGGAAGTCCTCTGACAAGTTCCTTTTGGTGTAGTAAATTCAGACTGGTAATACTCAGGTGACCATATCTCTTGTGCCACATGTCACCAGTATCATTACTGCTCACATTCAGACATGCAGAAGATGTATCCATCAGAACATTGGCTCGAACAACAAACATTCTATTAGAGGTCATGCGTGTGTGCATGATTAGTCCTCTTTTAGAATGATAAAGTCTGCATTCTCCATTTTGTATCAGGATAGTTAACCCTTTTTCTTGTAGTTGACCCATACTCAACAAATTGTTTTTCAACTCAGGAACATAGTACACTTCGGAGATTACCTGAGTTGCTCCTTCTACTTCAAGTCTGATGTTGCCCTTCCCTTTCACTGGCATTCTGAGATTGTTTCCCAGTTTTACAGAATGACTGAATTGTTCATCCAACTCCACGAACCATTGTTTGTTTCCTGTCATGTGATTTGAGCAACCAGAATCAAGGAACCATATTGCTTCCTTTTTTGACTTGTTGAATTCAACATATGACATCAGCAAAAGTTCTTCCTCCTCATCCAGTTCAGCATAATTGGCTCTTCTGTCCCATTCTGGGCACTCATTTTGAAAGTGTCCCAGTCTGTGACATTTGAAGCATTCAACTGTAGCTTTGTTGAATGTTTGTCTGCCTCGTCCTCTACCTCTTCCTCCTCTATTCATGCCTCTGCCTCTACCTCTGACTGATCTTTCATCATATGCTACTTTTAGCACTTGTTCTTCTTCCTGTTGTCCCAGCATCCTCTGTTCATGAACTAGCAAACTACCATGTAATTCATCAATGGTTAAGACACTTAGATCATTTGACTCCTCAATTGAGCAGACAACATAGTTAAATTTGGAGGTAAGTGATCTGAGTATCTTGCTAACCACTGTACTTTGTTCCATCACCTCACCATTTGTTTTCATTTTGTTGACCACGGCTAGAGTCCGTCCCAAGAAGTTATCAACTTTCTCTCCTTCTTTCATGGCCAGTAACTCGAATTCTTTCCTCAAGGCTTGAAGTTGTGCTCTTCGTACCTTTGTGGACCCTTAATACTTCTGTTTCATTGAGTCTCAGATTGCTTTTGATGTTTCCTTGTTAAGTATCGTCCCCAGTATTTCTCTGTCAATAGCTTGAAACAGATAATTTTTCACTTTTAGGTCTTTGAGTTTGGCTTCCTCCACACTCTTTCTCTGAGCCTCACTTGTTGGTGTATTTCCAACTACTGGTGCTGGAATTCCTTCATCCACCAGATTCCACATTTCCTTGCTCCTAAGGAAATTCTCCATTGTCATTGACTAGTAGTCATAATGGCCATCAAACTTGGGAATAGACGGCTGCACGAACCTTTCTGAGGTTGACATGATGATTTCTATTGTGTTTCACTCACACACTCAAACTCCCGTGTTTGTTCTGGACTTCACTTGTCCACACTCACTCTCACGATTATCAGGCCTCTTTCGAAGCTCTGATACCAATTGTTAGAATGCTAGAATTAAAGATCTTAATGTAAGGAAATGGAATACTTATTTTATTAATTGAAACTGGAGCTTTAAATACCCAGAAATACAAAAAGCAGAATTACCAGACGAAATGGTACAGTGTACCAGACGATACGACAATACACTAACCAGAAGCAGAAAACGCGGTCAGAGGCAGAATTCCGCGCCTGCTTACTCGTTCTCCTAACAACCAAATTGAAATCTAATTAATCTAACCTATTCTCTGCCACGTTTATTATCAGACTAAACAATTAAATCAACAATTAAACTTATAATTAAACTGACAATTAATCCCTAAAGTGGACACCCGAGCTGGAAATTCGGCCAACAGACCCATGCGGCAGTGGTACAAAATGACCTTGTCCCTGTTGGTCTTTATTGATTTAGGAAAAAAAGAGGTGGTATTATGAGTAGGTTTGGAGGAAGATTTTGATTATCCAAGTAATGAGTGGAGAATCTGTAAAATCAGAGATCTAGTACCTGTTGGTTTCTCCAACTTACTAAGAAGTGATCTAATCTTCTCTACTTCATCTTCATTGAGTTGGGCCAATCCACTTTTGCTTTCTTTAACTGTCATATCCGTAAAATGAGCAAACAACTGATATTAGAGACGAAAGATTGATCTATCAAAAGAGCAAACTTCAAACGTTCAAAAAATATCCACAAACTGTAAGTGTGCTATAATGTCGCAACAGAAAAGTCCGAGCAAAAACTATGTGAGCTTCAAATGATCCACAAACGAAGGTGCCTCAATCAAAAAGTGAACCTCAAAGTGAAACCAGAAACTGCCAATCTACAATTTGGTTGAAAACGACAGTGAACGGAGGTCTGGAAGGCGATCAAATGGACATGAATATTGAAGGCATTATAGCACACTATGGCAGCAAATAGGCCAAAAAGAAAAATAAATCTCAAATTGTTACAATGAAGGCAGCAAAAAGGGCCACAATGAAGGTGGCTAAGGTTTCAGAAAAAAAAAAAGAAGCCGCAATGAAGGCGGCAAGTTTATGCGGAAGTGAAACTACCAAAGATTGAGAGCTCTGATACCATCTCAAGAATTAGAGTATAAATATATTTTATTGAATTGAAATATGTTGGCAATACATTAGATATATATATATATATATATATATATATATATATATATATATATATATATATATATATATATATATATATATATATATATACTAGATTACTAAACAACAAATCCTATTAGTACTCATATATAACTAAATCCCTACTAGTACTCTTATACAATTGAATCCCTATATTTGAGGGATATAAAACAGAAACAGATTTTGATAATCTTTGCGAACTATCCAGAAGTAAAACATCATCAATAGTAGAGGGTTTGCATTGTTCCTGATGATTTCAATTTCAAGCGAGAGGATTTTCTACCTTCTTAAAATTGAACTTTTCAACCTCTATGATATGGTATATTTATGGTTACCAACAGTTCTAGCTATATTCATTGTGTAACTTCTTAAAAGCATCAGTTCATCATAGTTTGAACTTCTTAGAAATCATCATTTTTAACCTCGTCATCACTCTTGTGACTTATTAGACAGATGGGATTTCTATCCTCATATTCAGATCTCATGGAGCAACATCATTATAGCAACGTAAGCTTTCTTTTCTTTTCTTTCCTTTCATTCCTGAGTTTTTTGTGCGCTTTCTCTTTATTTTTGAGGAAGATGGTTGGTTCAGGCTTACTACAGTGATATCATGTAGGAGTTGATGTAGCAATTTCTTTCTTTGAATTCTTCTTCATGAGTTTGAACATATTTTACTAAATCTTCTAACCAGTAATTTCAGGTTTTCCTCTTGGAAATCATCTTAGTCTGAGTCTTAACTCAGTTATTTGTTTTTTTTTTCTGCAAGAAAAAACAACTGATGCAATATTCATTTTATTGTTCATATCAATTATCAACTTTTTCACTCTATATGAGGAATAGAGCTCCAACGAGTGCTCTTGAAATTCCAAAAAAAACTTTGCTACATTCATGGTGTAAGATTCTTTACTTTAGTAATCTTTGTTATCTTGGGTTGCCAATTTTTGGCTCAAACATCTCAGCATGACAACTCCAGCATTTGAAATCTGAGTTAAAAATCCTCAAATGAGGTGTCTATTTATACAAAGAATTATAGGTTAAAATCCTAGAATTGTAATCGATTACTACGTGTCGGTAGTCGATTATTTGGTTCATAAACTGACAGACAATCGTTGATAGAAAGCTAATCAATTATCTTTCAAATCAACTCAAAGTAATTTGGGCCAATTTTATGAGTTCTAAGCATGGAATGATTATATATCCTTTCAAGTGATCAATTATTCAGACTTAGGCTTATATTTGGTTCTAGTTTATGAAAATTTACTAACAAGTTAACAATTGTTAGTAAATTACGGTTTTTAACCAGTTATTAGTATCCTAGATCATCAATCAGGAACCTTACAACAAAATGTTAACACGATAAACTAAATAAATATCTTCATCAAAATTTCATCGAAGATTTAGTTGTTACATAACATACATGCATGTACAACAGTACTCTCACTTTCAGAGGAGTAGGGTACTCAAGTCTTTTAGTAGTCAACACATAACATACATGCATGTACAACAGTACTCTGAAATCAGAATACTTTCTTGCTAGCAATCAATTACATACAATTCAAATATACATATATGATGTGTAATTCTGTTGAAACTTTTATTTTCATCCAACAATATATACAGAACGTTGTTCATTTCTAGGTCCTCCAACTTATAAATGCCCATATAAAATTTGCTTTGAAGGACCAAAAAAAGATCAAGCAAACAGTGTATATAAGACGGGCACCATCATCAAAAGTTTTATTAGGCAAATAGTTATTTTAATTATACAAACCCTACAATATGAAACTAGGCACCAAAGGTGATTGGCATGTTGCAGCAGCCAGCTGACTCCAAGAAAGATTCCAGGTTTGGTTGTAGAATTCTTGATTGTTGGATGATCCTAGTTCAAAACCTGTAGGAAAAACATATTCGTCTGTGATCTTTTGCTTAATGGTTGTTTGATGTTCTTCCTCAGATTGTGTTCTAAAGGATTCAGAATCCTCAGAAAGAGAGGGCAGAGGTGTAGATGTACCAACAAAAGGCTTGCGAGTTTTTCTTGTAATTGTTGTTCGTTGATTACTTTGTCCAATTCTCTCTAGATAAATTCTCTGTGCTTCAATTTTCAGCTTCAAACTTTTTTGAACCTACCAACCAAATAATTCAAAATTTTCACTGTCGAAAATCTCTTCATCTTTGTTTTTTTTTCCTCTACAAACAATTATACATGTTCTTCATTTCTCATTGGTTAGAGTGCCTTGTGTGATAAAAATAATAGCATAGTGTTGTTTTAATACCCTTTAAAACTCTATACAGTTCATGACAAAATAAAATTATGAAAACTATATTTTAGTGGTTGTTAATAGGTCTTCGACTCTTATATCATATTTAGGTATAAATGTAGCAGACAAATTTGTATTAAGAAGCATAAATTCCAATATTTTTAGCTTTTCCTTTACAAATTAAAATATCACATCATATATATATATATATATATATATATATATATATATATATATATTAATCACTTTCACACACTTCTTTATCCATCACATTATCTATTAACTAATGGATTATTTGTTTTATCTCCCTTTTTCATTACATTTTTTCATTTTAAATCTTATTTTTCCTCTTGCATCATTTTGTTCATCCTTTTTAAAAAAATAAAGCATGAACTTTTATGTTAAAATTGTAAGAACAAAAGTTAATATTAAAATATTCTAAAAAACGTTTTGCCATTGATATATAAAAAATATGAAAAAAATATTTATCAATGATACATAAAAAAATTGGCAAATATAGAAAATGAGAAAAATATTTTTCATTGATACTATAAAAAATATAGAACACATTTTTCATTGATAACTATAAAAAAAAAAGAGACAAATATAAGTTATTAATACATAAAAAATACGGGACACATTTGTCATAGATAAATATAAAAAAATGCGAGATAAATATTTATCGCTAATAAACACTTAAAAAATACGGCACACATTTTTCACCGATAAATATTAAAAGATATTGGAAAAATGTTTTTAATTGATAAATATAAAAAACACAAGACAAATATTTGTCATATATATATATATATATATGTGTGTGTGTGTGTGTGTGTGTGTGTATAAACATGAGACAAATATTTATCACTGATAAATATAAAAAAAAATTAAGCGACATAAGTTATTGATACTTAAAAAATACATGACATATATTTGTCATCGATAAATATAATAAAAAATACATAAAACAAATATTTATCATTAACACACACAAAAATATCGGACAAATATTTGTCATTGATAGATAAAAAAATATATAATGCATATTTTTTACCGATAAATTTCAAAAAAAATCATGAGGTAAACATTTAACACTGACAAATATACTAAAAACATGGGAACATTTTTTATAATTGATAAATGTAAAAAAAAAATAGAACAAATATTTGTCATTGATACATGAAAACAACACGAGACAAATATTTTTCATATATGTATATATAAAATACGGGATAAATATTTATCACTGATAAATATAAAAACACTGGAAAAATAAGTTATTGATACATAAAAGTTACATGATGCATATTTAACAATGATAAATATAAAAAAAATATACGGGAAAAATATTTATATTAGCAAATATAAAATAACACGGAACAAATATTTGTCATTGATACATAAAAAATACGTTACACATAATTGTCACTAATAAATTAAAAACAATTACGAGATAAACACTTATCACATATAAATATTTATAACATATAAATTTAAAAAGCACATGAATAATATTTATCATTGATAAATAAAAACAACAAAAGACAAATATTTTTCGTGAATAAATATTAAAAAAAATACGGGATAAATATTTATCATTGAAAAATATAAAAAGCGTGTAACAAATATTTATCAATGATAAATATAAATAAAGCATGAGACAAATATAGATTATTGATATATGACACATATTTGTCACCGATAAATATAAAAAAAAATGGGACAAATATTTGTCATTGGTTTATATAAACAACACAGGAAAATTATTTATCACGGATAAATATAAAAAAAACACGGGACACAAATTTGTCACCGATGAAATATAAAAAACTATGAGACAAATATTTGTCACCGATAAATATTAAAAATACCCACAGAGTAAGCATTTGTCGTTAATAAATATAAAAAAAATTAAGAGATTAATATTTGTCATTAATACATCAAAAACACATGATATATATTTGTCATTGATCAATTTATTAAAAAACACGTGACAAATATATGTCATTAATACATAAAATAAGAGAAGACAAATATTATGTCACTGGTAAATCTAAAAAAACACGTAACTAATGTCAAATATTGAATGTTAAAATCATACTGGGACAAATGTTTGTCGTTAAAGAATTAGCTAAAATTAGTATTTTTTTTAATATCATATACATAAAAATGAAAACAATTATAATACACTAACCATAAAAAAAAAAAAAAAAAACTATACACGAAACAATTGTTTGTCATAATTAATTAATTAAACTTAATATTTTTGTTCAAGTGGTACTACCCCACTCACTCAAGAGATCTATACCATATTGGACGTATAATGCTTTTTAATGTTACTTTTTGAAATTTTTAACAAGGTTTATAAAATATAATAAAAATTATTATAATATATTAATTAAATAGTAAAATATTATAATTTATAATGATATTGCCATGAACATTGATTCAAATATTGCTCTAAAATTTTTTATTTCCTCTAATTTTAAATCAACTCTTGTGTATACTTTAAATTTTTAAATATTTTTTTGCAATAATGTTTAGAATATATTTAGCAACTTTCTTGAAAAAAATTAGAATTTTTTAAAAAATGATAAATTAAATATAAACTTTTAATGCTTAAAGATTCATATTTAATTTATTGTTTGTTAAAAAAATTTAAAGTTTTGTAGGAAAATTTCTTATAATGTCCTAAACATTAGGGGGAAAAAATCATTCAATTTTCTTTATTAGAACTAAAAAGCAAAATTATTAAATTTTACAGAGACTAAAAATTTATTTAATCTATTAATTTATTAATAATAATAATAGTAGTAGTGTACATTTTTTTTCTTAAGAACATAACCGAAAGCCAAACAAACTGAAGAAAGTGTTATGGTCGACCAACTTCGATCACGTTGAGTGCATTGTTTGACAAAATAGATATATGCATGGTTAATTTGTTTTCCTTTACATATCATAACAAAATAAAGAAATAATAATTTTGTTATTTATTTTCAGATTTTATACAATGATTAATAATTTAATATAGCAAATTTGTGAACGAACCGGTAAATTTATTTATAAAAGCTGACTAAAAAGAAAAGTGGAAATATAGTGTAGGGATATTTTGGTGAAACAGTAAAATACCTCAACTCTGTCACTAATGCGTTTTTGCACCTCTGCCTGCATTTGTAGGACTTCCTTTAGTTGAAGAGCACTGCTGATTTTCAAATCATAATTATTAATTGTTGATGGATGCTAAAATGGAAATTATTATTATTATTAGTATTATTAATTGAGTTGTATACTTACGATATAGAACAAAAATTTGGCAGTATATCTGATATGCTTCTTTTCTGAATCTTTCCTCCTTCATAGATGATCAAGGAACTGAGTTAGAATTTCCATTGAATTTGGTTTTATTATATTTTATTTAATCAAGTAAAAAACTCACTTGTGGTGGACTCTGGAATCAATTTGGAGATCCTGTATTTCTGAGCACATCCAAGAAAAGCATATTAGAAACTAACTGGCTTGTAATTCAATTTTCAAGGGAATTGTTTGGTTTCACTTATCTTCTCTTAGTGAACTTGGAAAAATATAATGGAAAATTGTAAAAAGAGGAACCTGCAAGTGACTTTTGACGTGATAAATGCTCAATTCTAAAATCCCCATACCCTTCATTCCCTTCAATATACCCTTTGGTGTTGCCCCTGACAAACATATTATTAGTCACATTAACATCATTAATTATATCATATATTATTCATTCAAGCTACGATATATAAAATTCTACAAATTGTTATGACTTAGTGATGCAAAGACTTACTATCAGGGCCCCCAAGTCTATTAACAGCCTCCACAAAGCGACCATGGAGTTGTTGTGTCCATCGTAAGCGTTCTTTGTGTGTGGCAGAGCCATGTGACCGAGTAGAACCCATTACAGAACAACTCTTGGGGTCTCAGAGGCCCAACACATTGGGATACTAAAGTTATGGATTATAGTAAAGAGAAGGAATGAACCAGACAAAGACAGTTGTCTAAAGATATAGAATTAACCAACGTGGCGATCTTCACCAAGGTATATTGGCTTCATTAGATTCTACATTTTGTCTTTTCTTGTCGGAACAAACCATGTCCTTTTTAATTGGCGAGTATGTCTATGATTTTGTTAATGTGCCAGCTCGATCCAAGAAATATTAAGTATCAGGTTCAAAATTCAAAAAACAAGCAAAATCCACTAATATTTGTTTATTCAAAATAAAAGTCAATATGCAAGTCAATGAAATTGTTATGAATGATTACATTAGAGAAAGTTAGAGTAACACATTTAGAAAAAATCTTGGTTGTAGATGTTTGATTTCTCGGCAAACAAATAATAACATAGTTTTCTGATTAAGATGTCAACATCATTGGATCAAGTTTAGACTACTCACATTTTGACTCTGAATTTACTAAAGTCTGAATATAAGTCATCCAATATGGAGAGAGAAAAAAACATAAATAAAAACTTGAGAAAAATTGTTTATTTCTCTCACTAAAGTCACAAACAGAAAAGAGTATTACATGAACTTCTCTAAGTAATGTAATAATAACAATGTCAAAGTATCTTTTTCCAGCCATGAAAAACAGCACTTCACTTGTGACAATATATATTCTCCCAATTGCCTTTGAAATTAGGGCCTAGACCGCCTAATGCTGCACGAAGGGCACTTGTATTGCTTTATGCTTTCAGCCTTTGCAGGAGTGATCTTCACACATTTCCCATGATACCACCTCTCGCATATATCGCAGCCAATCCAAAACTCATCCGCGTTGTAATTCCCGCCGCAGCTCCCGCAAAGTGTTTCGCTGTGCTCGTCTTCTTCCTCCTCGTAACCCTCATCTGCTGCAAACTTTGGGTTGCTTTTGACTTGCCCGTCACTGGATCTCTGCAAAAAACAGTAAAAAAACCTATGCTGAATCGACCGAAGGTACCAAAGAAACAAGATTGTATAACTAGCAAAGGAAAACACTAACCTTGGCGCTTCCTCGGGATTTGCTTCCACTGTCTGCTGTCGGCTTGTTGTCCTTAATTGGTTTCCTTTCAGTCACGACTTCGAAAACAGTGGGAAGATCGTTGATTAAACTAAACAAACGTTTCCTGCCATAAAGAATCAGCAAAACCATCAATGTAAGAAACCATATGCCAAGTTGAAGCAGATGTTTGAACACAAAATGATACAGTGAACAGATTCAATATAAGATTTGTATATAGCATCTCAATTGCAGTGATTTGTAAGTTGTAATGGAAGGGAAAGACTCAAGGAGAAAACCACAATAGTCAAATTAGCAGTAATAAATTAGCATAGCATAATAAGAATACAAGTAGAATCAAATCCTATCTAAGCATGATCAAATTGCATAAAATATTTAAAAACTCAAATTAGAATAACATATAACATAAAAGGAGATTAAACTGTTTAACATGACAACAAAACATCTCATAATAAGAAAAAGAAATTACAACACTGAAATTGTTAAACAATCAACATCATGAAACATAAGCAAGACTTTGAATGTCACACTTTAACAACTGAAGAACGCATTGGAGTGATATTGTTTAGCAGTGCAGGAAACAACTCTAACAGAGTCGCTGTCATACGAGCAGGTAACCGAGGTGGGGACTACAATCCACTTTACCAATTGGTAAGTCGCATGGTTGCGCGATGGTCAGAATTGCTGGTTAAGGTCAGTGGTCATTACACAATAGGTTGAACAAGGAGCAAAGAATTAAGATCGAGGAAACATGAAAATGAAAAAAGGCTGCTCAGATGCAAGAACCTTGAAATGGAAAACACCATTTTTGAAAAAATTATTTTAACTAAGTGATAGTGTTTTTGACTTATTGAAAACTGACGTGTACTCAGCATTCACTGGGTATGGGTGCATATCAGACCGGTATATGCCTTCAATTTTTGGAGTAACCATGCTCCATTGCAAGATATTAAAACCATTAATATAAGGCTAGAATATTCATGGGTGGAAAATAATAATGCACCAACAACATTGGTTTTATTTATTTTCTGAAAAAAACCATATATCAATATATTGTGTAAAAAAAACATGAATGAACCCAACATCAAAGTCACACCTTTCATGCTGCATCAAACAGTGTTGTCAAATAGCGCTATAGCATAGCGGAATTTGAACAAATAGCTATTGCTCCGCGATATGCTATTTAGTACAAATTGTTGTCAAATAGCTGTTACTGCGACACTATAGCATTGTAGCATAGCAGAATAAGAACAAATTGCTATTTTCCGCGATCCTCAATTGACAACACTGGCATCAAAAGGAAAATTCAAACCTTCAATGTCATCACATTTTAGGGTTGATTACAAAGGTAATAATATAAGTGATGTCAAATTACCACCATTGCAAATTTTGTGCCACCATCCACCAATGGTAACACCGGATAAAAATTAAAGGAGGCTATTGGAGCAGCCAAAATAGCTACTCTTATCGCCAATCTCAAATTCACAATTAAATTTGCTAATCTTCTGGACTTGGGGATCTAGTGATGTCGCTCATAACATAAGAATATGTTATCTTTCACTGCAATACAAGGAATCCATGTATAAACCTATCAAGCGTCACATAACAACAAACCACAAAAATTTGAACAACCACCACAAACTCCAATCATAAACCACAGTTTTTAACACTAAACAAGGTGCACAAGAATATAATACAGAACCATAATGAACTTCAATTATGATCATATTCATACATATACATGCATCTTCACCAAAGTTAAAGAGATTGCACCTTTCATTGCGGTTAAGACGAGCTCCAAGATAAAAGGCCACCGAAAGCAACCACGAATCACTGTGGACAGCAACAAGAGAAAGCCAGTCCCTACGATTCATGCCGTCTCTAGCAAAATTGATTCCAAGAGCTGGCTCAGGAAGCTCCGGCGGAACTTCCTCGGCCGGTAGAGTTACTTCCCAGCTTTCATTTGCATGTCCATATAGGCACAAATTGTCCTTATCTAAACAAAAACATCAGAAACTTCAAATTCAATGTAAGCACAAATAAACTAACAATCACAAAACCACATAAACTTAAATTGAATGTGACCCTCGTAATCAAATGCCATACAGTAAATACAAACAACCCTAGTCAAATTGCAACGTTCCAACAAAAATAAGAACCAACCATGCAACATTATTCACTCAGAATCAAAATACATTAAAATAGAACGAATACCAACAAAAAATAAAACCAATTTATAACGTAAAACAAAACACAGAAATTAAA
>JBBPBO010001986.1:11317812-11376602 GCA_037974295.1 Cicer cuneatum
AAAAAAAAAAAAAAAAAAAAAAAAAAAAAAAAAAAAAAAAAAAAAAAAAAAAACAGATCCGATAATACCCTTTACCTGGATCACAGAGGCCGTAAAATTCATCAACATCTGAGAGAAAGTGAAAGCAAGAAAAAACAGAAATTAAGGTAAGAACTTTGAGATTGAAAGAACGAAAAAAAAGACCCAGATAAGAATTTTGAGAGATAAAAGTACCTTGAGTGAGAGCACGAACAACAGCAGTTCTACGAGCGCTGTAATCTTTGAAGATCTCTTCAACCGAACGAGGACTAGAAGCCATTTCCATTACCAATTGAGATCTGAGAGAAAAAGATTGGAATTTGGGGAAATTAGATGGAATTGAAGGAAACCATGAGAATGGATCCAAAAGGGTATAAAGAATGAAGATGGTAAAGAAGGTAGAAAAGAGGGTGTGTTTTTGTGTACTACTAAGTGTGTGTAAATAATGTAACAAATTCTCTACAAGGATTATTATTTTAGGTTTAGAAAATTTGTAAACTAGATTTGAAATTTAATTTGATTTACCTTCTGTGATCTTCGTTGAATAGTTGATTTTCGTGATTAGTGATGATGATTTTTATCTAACGGTTGATATTTGTAATTGGTGATATTTAATATTATCGAAAATCTGTCGAAAATATATTTCCATAAAATATAGTTGTGTTTGCTAATTGCTCTTTTTTGCTACTACTATCACTTTCTTGATACACTTATGTCGACGTGGATGGTTAAATTTAGATACAAAATATAATTATGAAATTTGATAAGTTTAAGTTTACTAAACTAGATTTAAAACATACATTATTCAGTAATGTGATCTTCATCTAATAATTTATATTTGTGACTACTAACACTTAATGGTAGAAAAATTGTTTCCATAAAGCAACGTGTTTATTTGTTAAATTATTTTTTCGTTAGTTTTAACATTTTTCTAATACACCTAATTCTAAGTGGATGGTTAGATTCAAAATATAACTAATAAAATTTATCAACTAATATTTTAGATTTATTTAAATAGATTTAATATGTAATTTAATATATAATTCATGTAATCTTCATCTAATGATTGATATTCGTAATTGCTAACACTTGATTTTGTAGAGAAACTATTTCTATTATTTAGAAACACTTTTTGTGACCATTTACAATTGAGACGTTGAGACTATTGAGAAAACTATTTTCATAAAATAGTGTTGTTTATTTGCTAAATTGCTTTCTTTGCTAGTGTTTCTTTTTCTTTGCTAGTGTTGCTTTCAACACTTTCCTAATACAGATTATAAGTCTATGATATTGAGGTACACTTAGCTACACAATTGCCTATATGAACTCTTGGTTTCAAGTAATTGGGCCATGCACCAAAAGTCCACACACGCACATGTCAGCTAAATAAATGGCTTATATGAGTGAAATCTATTAGGTCTTTATAAAGTTTCTAAATTCTATTTTTGCCCCCATTCAGTCCACATAAACAAACTTCAAAATTTTTTGATATTATTTTCTGAAACTATTAAAAATCCAGAACATAAAGTGAGTTTCTACAACTTTTGAAATAATTTTTTTTTCTAGATATTAAAAATAGGCTTAAATATGTAAAAAGATTTATGTAAACTTGGAGCACTTTGATTTTATTCTTTGTAAAAAAATTATTTTAATTTGACTTTATAATTTTAAATTATTTTTAATTTGGTCATTAATCAAACTTTTTGTTGATGGGTATCAAATTTAATGATGTGACAAATGTGGTTGGCAAAATTTGACTATTTTTTGCCAACTCACTGTTACAAATTACTTATCATCAATTAAAATGTGAGAAAAAAGAAAATACATTATCAATGTAAACTCTGATGTCCAATAAAATTTAAGAAATAAATAGTTATTTTTAAAAGTTGGTTTTTAGATAAACATATATAGCAAGATAATATAAATTTCTATTGAACGACGAAGCGATCCGTTTATGTATGAGAAGCTGCGTGATTAATATTGAAGCAGATATGGATTCTTTTTAATGAAAAAACAGAAATATAGATTTTGGGATGAAGAACCTAATTTCCTTTTAATAAATTTATTTTAATATTTTATTATTTGTTTTAATAAATTAATTGTTTTTCTATTTTTAATAAATGTTTAATAGTGACTCAACAAAAAATATGTCTAATTACACATGCCGCACTTAAATTTTATACACAGAAAATCTAATAAGAGACCAAAATTTCTAAGGTCAAATTAAAAGAAAAACGTATTACAAAAACTAAAATTAAAATAATTCTTATTTGCAAGAACTTTTTACGTATTTAAGCCTTAAAAATAATTTAAAAATTTATAACCAATTTAATTTTCAAATATTTTGTTTTTGAAATATCTGAAATTTCAAAAAATTTATTTGAAAAATTTAAAACTTAATAATATGTCAAAGATTTTAAATTTAAAAAGTCTATAACTCCGAATATTTCAAAACTAAATATCAGAAATAATAAATTTGTCTTGAATTTTTAGACAAATAAATATCTGGATCCTTTATTCATATACCGGATATTTTGTTTTAGAAATATCTGCAATATATTTTTATTTTTATTAATCAGCTTTAAATTGTTTCAAGAATAAATAACTTCAACTTTGAAATGTCTGATGTAACATATTTACCTGTAGATTTTATTGATGCATCCACTATCAATCAGATAAATTTAATATTAATTATTGTTAATGTATGTATATTGTATTAAATGTGATTAATTAATATTGTTTTAATACATTGTTACATATATTTCCAACACACGAATGGGTTGTTATTGTCAAAATCAATTGAAAAACAAAATGATATTGTTATTGTAATTATAAGATCACATATAAAGAGAAATTAGTACAAAATTACTTTTGGGTTGTGAAAAGATCCAAGTTCAATGATAATAACATCTAAAAATGGTAAATGCCCATTCAAACTAAGAGCTAACCTTTAAAGGAAGATGACAAATAGATAGTTAGTGTTCATCGTGAATTTTACAATCACGAGTTAGTTGATATTTTACAAGGTCATTCATTCTTGGGATGTTTAACTAAAGATGAACATACCTTTGTTAATGACATGACAAATAATAGACTTGCATCGAGACACATATTGAGTGCGTTAAAAGAATGAAATAAGGACAACCTAACATGTGTGACATAAATTTATAAGCAAGAAAGTGTGTCTTGATCTAATGTGAAAGCTCCTAGAATGGAGATGCAACAACTAATAAAGTTAACACAAAATGAAAAGTATGTGTCTAGGAATAAAAGACATAAAGACTTTGATGTTGTGATAGACATATTTTTGACATATCCTGATTCAATCAAGTTGTTAAACATATTTCTATTGTATTGATCCTTGACAGCACATACAAAACTAACAAATACCCAATACCATTGTTTAAATTGTTGATGTCACTTTTGTTGAGGCAAAATCCCTAATTATTGTTTTGAAGATAATCAAACAGTTAATTAAAATTTTAATTATGATTCTGATCATATTATCTATTAACTTATGTTTTTGAGTGATTTATTCAAAGATAAAAAATAAGCATAAGCTTGCATATACATGCCAAAATCATGTGACCTTTTCAAAGCAATCAAGAAAGTTTTGATAATAATTTGTGGTCCCATATCATGCCCTATCAACACAATTTACTTTTGTAAAGTCCAAGTGCTTTTAAAGAATCTTCAAAATGAATAATCGTAGAATGTTCAGAAGAACATTCTAGTTGTCCTTTATTGAAGATAAAATCAAGATAAATCAGTTTGTTGTAAGTTAAGAATATCAAAATCGCACACAAGGCTGCTAAGATTAAATGAACAATTAAGAGGCTCAAATGGTTAAAACAGTCTCCAGATTGATGAGCTATGAGCAAGGACAAAAAGACACAAGTACATTGTACTAGCACTGTTTTGCATAAAGCTATGCATGCTTCTGATCAAATACATTACCAACTAACTTTTGACAGCTATTCTCACACTTGTTCTCGTTTTCCTTCAATCGTAAAGCAAGAACGTTCTGGACTTTGTCAAGAACATTCTAGACATTAATACAAACATGTGTTTAATATATTTAAATCAGATCTAACACATGGCTAATGTGTCTAACGGCTATATCTAACTTTATCTGAGTTTTCAAGCATATCTTCATCTATAAAAGGAAGATCAATCAAAAGAAAAATGACAAGTTTTCAAAGCAATCAATATACACTTGATAATTCAAATATCAAGTTCAAAAGCTCTTCTTTCAAGCAAAACTTCAGTTCTATAATTATATTCATGGATCATCTTATTAAGTTATTGTTGTTAGTTAATCTCAAACAAGAGTAGAGAAGTTTTTAGATCTCAAACACTTTTTTTGTTATACACATCATTTCATAACTCAAGTCTATCTCCTAAGTTAGATTGAGTGTTGTAGTACCTCAATTTTGTCCGACCAATTAAAAATATTTTTTTAAAAAATAAAAAATATATTTAATAAACATTTTGCCCTTATTATTATTAAGTAAAAAAAGTTTTTTAAATCTAGTCCAATTTTAAATTTATATGTGTTTCCGTTACATTACATTTAACACTTAAAATAAAATAATTATAAAAAAAGGGTTTACGTGCAAAAGGTGCTGCTCTGCACTTCCTATTTCTTTCTCCATTTTTTTATTTTTTTCTACTGCTAGCAACAATGCTTTCTTTTTATTTTTATTTTTATTTTATTTTTGTTTTTATCTTAATAAAGGCATTATTTTAACCATTTTAACATTTAATCAAAAAGGCTAGCCACCTAGTTCCTTAATTGTTTGAAGTTGCTTAATTTTTAAGGTAAAACAATGAAAAATCCGGAACCCAATTTTATCTCATAAACACTCAGATTCATCACTTAATGCTATAAATTGAGAATAAAAATCACTAAAAAGGAGGTTTTTCTGATCACTAAAAAAAACATATAGATAAATAGAGAGAGTAAGGAATAGAAGAGAAACAATAAATCAAGAGAAGAAAAATCTGATACCAACAAAAACACTTAGAAATAAGAAGAAAACAAGCAGAGCATTAAAAAGAAAAGCAAACAGAAAAAAGATTAAGGTAATTCTTTCATCTTTACTCTATAATCATTGTATTTGTTATCCAAATGTAATATATAAAACGAATTGTGAATGAAAAATGAAACTTGTTATACAAAAAAAATTATGTTTAGATTTGTGAGATTATAAACAAAGATAAGTTATGAAGAGAAGAATAGAAAAGATAAGACTGAGAACTCAAGCCATCGTTGTCGTCGTCGGAATGCCGACCATACTTTTTGGTCCCTTCGTGCTCGGTTTCTTAATCTCTCCCCCTCCCTCTCGGTTTCCTTCTCCCTCTAAGTAAATGTTTTTTTTTCTCTTGCATTTGTTATTCCGTTTTTCTCTATTTTAGTTTTCTAGAGTTTGTTCCCTTCTCCTATTCTATGATGTGTGCCATTCCCTTCTCCCACTCAAGTCTATGATATATGCCAATTGCCAAGCTGTTTTCTCAGCTTTTGAGAGTACAGAACATGCGCTTCTGCGCTGCTAGCTTGGCCGATGGGAAGCTAACGTTACTAATCTACCTTTAGTTAATACATACATATATATATATATTGTTATTTTTTTTCTTCTGCTTTATTGTTATTATGTATTTAAATTTAGTTATTTTTTTTAAATAAGTCTTTTCTTTTATATTAAATTTAATTAATTTTTTTAACAAATATTAAATCCTTTAAAAATACAAAGAAATCTTTTATTAAAGGCTGATTAGATATATCATCACTTAATCTATGAGTCTTCGGGACACAAGTTGTAAAATTTGATAGTTCTAAAACTTTTTTTATAAATAAATTAATCTAAAATCATTTTTTTTAAATCTGATTAATTAGATGTGACATCTTTTTAATCTTTGAGTTGTTAAGACACAAGTTGTACTACTTTGTGGTTTTAAAACTCATTTTTAAAAAAAAAACGAAAATAATATAAAATAGTCTTATAAAGATTAACTAGATGAGACATCTTTTTACTCTTTGAGCTTTTGAGACACGCGCTGTACAACTTGATAGTCTTAAAACTCGCATTTCAAAATAATTATTCGAGTCAAACAAACTCATTTCTTTTCGTCCAATTTTTTTTATTGATAACAAAACACATTTTTCTTTAAAAGTAAGCAACGCATCCGCATTTTTTAACCAAGAACTACGTAGCTTTGATTTCTCCATCGCACCGGGAGATATGTAGGAGCAAGATCACACTCTTGTCAAGCATATCAATAAAAAAATTTCTTTATTTTTGCCTAAGCATATATTTATTTCAAAATCACATTAAAAATAAATAATTGATAATATATTTAATAATAAAGAGAAATAAATATATTTAAGTTAATACTAATTTTGCACAATTAATTATAGGTAACCGTATTTTAACGGATGTCGTAGGGTGCTAATACCTTCCCTACGCATAATCGACTCCCGAACTCAAAATTTGGTTTCAAAGACCATTTTTTTTCTTTTTAAGGGTTTCCCAATGTTTTCCCTATTTTAAATAAACTTTGGTAGCGACTCCATTAAATTCGAGAAACACTCGAAATTTAAGCCGCGACAGCTGGCGACTCTGCTAGGGACCCTTAGAGAGTCAAGCCTAATGATAGCGTTTCAGCAAGTGTACTGAATCGTTGCAAGTAATAATTAAAAACGGTAATACCGAGTGTCGAACTCAAGGATTGCATTTTACTATCGAATTATCTTTAATTACTGAAATTGAACAAAAAGTTTCCGAATTGATTTAGGTAATATTTAAAATAACAATAGTAATGAAATTGAACTTTTATAATGAGAAAAATGTCAGGGATGAGTTTCACTCTGAGTCCAACCTTGGTTTCTAATTTGATCCTAGTTATTGAATTCCTTTATTGAATTATTACCGAATTCTCTTTAGTATTCTTGCCCTAATGTCTTAGTGACATAACCTTTAATTCCAAAATAACCCCTAATTCCTTAGTGGGTTTAAAATTAGAATTAAGCTTTACAGTACAAAAATTCTCTTTTTAAACTGTTGTCTCTGCAACTAATTCAATTGGTTTCATGACCTGCATCTATCCCTAGACTACAATCTCATGAATTTATCATCTCAAGCATTCGTAAAGTCCACTTCCGTTTCAAATTACGAATCATAGAACATTTTAAAGTTGATCAGGCAATAAAAAGCATTAAGCACATAGATGATAAAATAATTCACTAAATTTATTCATATAACCAGGAGTCAATTCAGACAAATAAAGCTTTCATCTTGTTCCACTCATCCCTAACAAATAGGGCTTAGTTACTCATTACAGAGATTAAAGAGATAGAGATTAAAGAAGAATTACAAGAAGGATTCATGAATGATTCTTGATAAAACTCCTTCAATGGTGTAGAACCGCCGTCTCTGAGCGTCTCTGCTAGGGTACAAGTCTCTGAGCTTCTCAATTGACAAAAAGATCCCTAAAAAATTATAAAAACTCGATTTTATGCAATCTGCAGCGCGCCACGCGCCCCAGGCGCAGGCCTTGCGCTTCAGGCGCATTAAAACAGAAGCAGTGGTGCCAAAACGCGCTCCGAGCGCAGCTGGCGCGCTTCAAGCGCACAATATCTGATGTCTGGCGTTTATTGCATTTTGATCCTCTTTCTAGTCCGAATTTGGTTCTGGTGTCTTCATGAAAGTTGTAGCTATGGATCTTAGCTTTCATTTGCACTTGGTTTGACTCCAATTGGACATCTAAAACTCCATATATGGTAGAAATAATCCATGTAGGTCATGTTGATTTATCACCAAAATTCAACACTGCACGGAAAATAAGGAAATAACATAAAACCATAAAAATATCTACTTAATAAAGGAAATATGAACATAAACACGTTGTTAAATCTAAAAACTAAAATCAACAAAATATATTAAATAACTCCTTAAATTAACTAATGATTTCCTATAAATAAGATTAAAAACAATGACAAATATGCATATGATGAAGAGTTATCACCTAACATAATTTATTGTGCATAATTTTTAAATTTTTCTATATTTGTTTGATTTTCATTTTCTAATACTTTATGGGCTTATTATTTCTTAATAAAGATCAATTGTCATTATAATATTCTTTTAAGCTAGTAAGTCATTTATTTAATTATTTTATTTATTTATTTATTTATTTATTATTATTATTATTATTATTATTTTCTGTACATGTATATATGTTTTATTAGCAATATAGAGCTATTGAATTATGTTTATTCTACACCCTACACACACTTATGAGTGGAACTTTATACCCAGGTTTGAACAAAACTTAAGTTTAGTTTCGGGGTTGCGTAGTGATAGCCTTCTGGATGTACATCCTGTTTGGTTAGCATGAAGATCTCACGTAGAGTTTGATCATGTCAAAGGTATTGTCACTCCAAATAGTTTACCTATTGTTGTTGACAATATTCGAAAATAGGATTATTGGCTCTTGGAACCACATTTAGAATCATAGAGCCACCCTTGTGAGGGTTTCACTACATAAACCAATAATCCCTTTCATCATAAGAACATCCATATAAACCAAAAATAACTCATACATTCAAAACTTTATATATATATATATATATATATGTATATAAATATATTCACATTAATTATTCTACATAGTTTCATTCATCTCTCATGATTTTTTTTTCTTTTCTAAAAAATAAGAAATATAATGGCATTTTGCATAAATTTTCAGGATTTTTTGGGGAATCATACAAACCTTAGTCACGTGTTAAGTGGATAATGGGATCGGAAAAAAAAAAACTTTACTTTTAAAGTTCAAGCAACCTGATCTGAAAAGTTTAAGAGACATCAGCAATCAAATGAAAACCATACAACGTGAGAGTTTCTTTAGTAAATATGGGAAAATCCTAAACCTCTTTTTAGTAAATGTGCAAACAGGGGCCCTCATGGCACTGGCTCAGTATTACGACCCTCTCTTAAGATGTTTCACCTTTCAAGACTTTGAGTTGGCCCCGACATTAGAAGAATTCGAGTGAATATTGGGTTACTCCCTAGAGAAAGGAAACCCTTATCGATATACTGGGTAACCACCAAATTTGAGCATAGTTGCTGAAGTATTAAAAATCGACATAAGAGAGTTAGCAAGCAAAAAATAGGAAAAAGGGGCTATTCATGGTTTCTCGAGAAAATATCTGGAGCAAAAGGCACAAGATTTAGCCGTTAAAAAAGAATGGGGTACTTTTATAGATGTCTTGGCTCTCATTACCTATGGTATTGTTTTATTCCCAAACCTTGATAATTTTGTTGATTTTGCTGCCATCAATGTCTTCTTGGCTTTTAACAAAAATAATTAAAATCCAGTTCCCGCGGTCCTTGCTGATGTATACTACTCTCTGCATATGCGGCACGAGAAGAAAGGGGGAACAATTTTGTGTTGTGTTCCAGTGTAGTATACTTGGTTCATGTCTCACATGTTCAAGAAAGGGTGTCATGTTGGAATTAAAAATAACCGTGAATGGGCTCAGAGTATAGCTAGCCTTACCGGGGACATAATTTCATGGTATCATAGAGAACAAAAGGTAGAAGAAGTAATATGCCAATGCAGAGACTTTTCAAATGTACCTCTCATGGGAACCAAAGGTTGTATTAACTACAATCCGATGATAGCTCTAAGACAACTTGGTTACCCTATGTTAGAGAAACCAGATGATAAGTCATTAGATGCTTTTGTTTTCCACAATACGGGTATAGTAGACCCACCGATATTGCGGAGGATAAGTCGAGCTTGGGAAGTGATTATTAGAAAAGGAAGAGTACTCAAACGTAGAAGTTGCGGCACAAAGGAACCCTATCAACAATGGGTGAAGAAAAGAGTCCAAGAAATCAAGCTGCCTTTCCACAGTACATCGTCAAGTAATCAGGAGATACCTGAACCTACCTTTATTGTAAACAAAGAAATAGAAGAACTCAAAGCATTATTGTTAAAGTCTGAAGAGCAGAAAAAAGAGCTACAAGCGTAGTTAAAAAAAGTCTCCCAAGAGAACGAGAATTTGCGATTAGAAAACACTTGTAAGAATCAGTTTATTGAGAGAAGCAACAAGAGGTTGAAAATTGAAAAGGAAAATAAAATGAACATACAAGATTGTGGAAGCAATTATGGGTGAAATCAGCAAGCTCTGAGAGGAATATAAAAAAAGAATTTGAAGATTTAAAGAAACAACTTGAAGAGATGGTAGTCGACTACGAGAGTCATGTTGGAACCAAGTTGGTTCTAAGTACTTAGGATTTTGATGTTTACAAAAGCACTCCATGTAATCTTATTTTGTACCTTGAATTATTACATTAAATGCCACCAGAAGATGAAGTTTCTAGAGGCAGAAGATGAAGACACCGGATAATGCATCCAGAAGATACCAGAAGATGCATCGTGAAATTACCAGAAGATATATTTACTGGCCCAAATCAGAAGGAAGCAAAGTCAGAAGGAGACCTGGACCAGACCAGAAGGAAGCCTACTAGAGGGAGACTTGATCTAGACCAGAAGGAATCATAAGTCAGACTTATTCCAGAAGTTATTATGACCAGAAGATGGCCTGGCAGTGAAATGATAAAACAGCCCAGACTTGATCCAGACTTAATTAGAGGATAAATTAATGAGTCCAGAAGAAGAGATTCAATCCATATTTGACCCAGACCAGAAGATAGCATGGTTTAGGGTATGAAACTAAGTCCAGACCAGAAGAAATGATGTCCAGATTTGATCCAGACCTAATCCAATAAGATGGTAAAATGTCCAGATTTAATTTCAGTTCAATCCAGACCCAGTTCAGAATTGGTCCAGATCAGAGGGAAAAGGTTCAGATCAATGGTCAAGATTTAAGTATATGGCCAAGTGTTGGCCGAGATCAGAAGATCAGACCATGGCCCAGTGTTGGCCGAAATCAGAAGGTCAGAATGTGTCGTCCAGCATTGGTCGAGATTAGAGGATCGCAGCAGATCAGTTTGCAAGTCCAGGATGCCCGAGATAAGAAGATCAGAAAGTGTGGTCCAGGGTTGGCCGAAATTAGAGGATCACATCATATCACTTAGTATGGTCCAGATGTGGACTAGCGCAGAAGATCAAACGGTCCAGAATTAATCATGATGATAATTGGTGGAGATTTAATTAAATTTGATCAAAGTATTAAAAGGATTTGTTACAAAAATAAAGTGAAGTCGTATGGGAGTTCAGAAGCTATTGGCGGGAAGAAAGATTTGTTCCAGAATTAATTAAAGACAGGATTGCCCAAGTTATTTATGAAAACAAATCTAGAGCTAAAAAGATATGTTTTTTAATTATATGAAACCCGATTGGTCAGAGTATTTTTGCAAGAGAATCCAGCAATATACAGCTCGAAATTAAGCTTGGAAGAGACCCGAATTCACATCTATAAAAGGAGGCTCAAGGCAGAAGACTTGGCATCGAAAATCACAAAAGAGTCATACACTTCCAAAAGCAAAGACTGGAGTTTTCAGTGAGGTTAATTGTGAGTTCCAGCTTTCCAGAAGCAAGCACTCGTGTTATTTTCTTTCCCTTGTGTTAGATCTAAGTTGTTGAAGTAGAGTCTACAATCTGAGGGAGTCAGAAGGGGTAGCAGATTACTTGGCAATTAGATTCAAGGCGTTGTAATTCCTTCTACAATCTGGGGTTGTCAGATTGGTAGGAGAAGACTTGACTTAAGAAGTCAAGGTGCTGTATTCCTCAAAAGTCTAGGATTGTTAGACTGTTTGAGAAAACTGACTTGGAGGGTCAGTGGTATTGTTGTAATTCAAGGTTTTGAATTAGTGAAATTCTTCAAGGTGAAGGGACTGGACGTAGCCTCGTTAACGGTGAACCAATATAAAATTCCGTGTTTTTATTTTTTACTTTATATCCGCTGCTAACTCTGTTTTATTCATACATCAAGTTTTGTTTTAAAACTGCAAAAACAGAAAAAGTATTCAAGTTAGTCAAACACAATTCAACCCCCCCTTCTCGTGTTTGCACCTTCAAGTCAAGTAAAGAATGAGAGGCAACACAAGGAAGAAATGGAAGAATTACTCTCAAAACATCAAGATGCGCTAAAAACAGAAATGGAGACTTCTAGTGAGTTGAGGAATTACATCGATTATCAAGAAACTATCTATAATGACTTAAAGGATGAAACCATATATTGGGAGGATCGTTTTATGATGTTTCTTGGACAATTGAAGAATCAAGAGGTCTATAAAGAGCTGGAAGATAAAGGCAAGCATTGGAGAGATTGCTTTTCAAAATTGGCAATGCTAGTTAATCAAGCAATCATAAAAATTCCAAAGCATCTAAGAGAGATTGATGCAGTAATGCATCCGCTCAATACTCGAGTCAAAGTCTACAAGTTCGTTGAATATTGCAAAAATCTAGTAGAAGAATTGGAGGAAAAGATTGGTTGTCCTATTGAAAGAGAAGATTGAAATACCATAGATGTTGTAGTTTTTAATTTAAATGTGATGTACTCTTTTTCTCATCAATGAAGGATTTGCTTGTTTTGTTTATCGATCCCCATATTTTCTTCACTTATAATTCGAAAGGCTTATGATTCCCCAACATACAACTATAATGTAAAAAAATAGTTAATTAACTAAATAATTCCATCTTCATTTCATTCATACATACTCATAAATTTTTTTTTTATTTAAAAAAATAGAAAAAATCAATAAAGTTGTTTCCCCGACACCTTTATCGGACTCGCACAAACTCCAAGATCATGGATGAACTTGAGCAAAACCAAGAAGTGATGAGAGCATATGTTAGCCAATTGAAGGAGAAGGTTGATCGAATCCTAGAGGCTATACATGCTTTGGCAAGAAAGGAGAATACAGATGGGAATCCTCCAACTGCAAATAAAGAACACCAAACCACTCCTTCTCACCCACCAGGCTTTACCCCAACTACCCATCAATTTCGTCCGGCGGCTATGCAATTTCCTATGTATGGTCTCCCACCTGGTTATACTCCGCCTTTAGTCATCAACCCCATGGACAATAACCCAAATCACTCAACCATCAACTCCCAAAGCTTAAACCAACCATAAATTCCATCTCCTCTCGGCCACGTGCCACCCCAAAACACTCTACCCTCAGAAAATATTCCATTAAGCGCACCCCAAGCACCCCATTTCGATGCTAACGGAAATTGGCAACAACCTCAGTTTATTGGTGAAGATACACAGTCGAAAGAAAAATTACATGTTTTAGAAGAGCGAATAAAAGCAATGGAAGGTAGTAATGCCTATGGTCTTGATGCTTTTGATATGTGCTTGGTTCCAGATGTAGCAATCCCTTCAAAATTCAAGGCACCTGAGTTTGAAAAGTACAAAGGTGCCACATGCCCTAAAAATCACTTGACCATGTATTGTAGAAAAATGGCTTCTCATGCTTATGATGACAAACTTCTCATTAATTTTTTTCAAGACAGTTTGAGTGGGGCATCACTAAATTGGTATATGCATCTCGAGCGAAATCGAATTTGTTCCTGGAAAGACTTGGCTGATGCCTTCTTGAAACAATACAGGTACAACATTGATATGGCCCTTGACAGGATGCAATTGCAAAATTCGTTGAAAAAGGACAATGAAACATTCAAAGAATATGCACAACGGTGGAGAGAAGTGGCATCGCAAGTAGATCCTCCTTTATCCGAAAGAGAAATGGTTGGTATGTTTATGGATACTCTCCAGTCGCCCTTTAATGAAAAGATGATCGGAAGTATGTCATCAAACTTTTTTGACATGGTCATGATAGGAGAAAGAGTAGAAAATGGTATGAGAAGTGGTAAGATTGTATATGGAACGAGTGGTGTGAAGAAGCCCCAGATGGGATTCACAAAGAAGAAAGAAGGGGATGCTAACGCTGTAATGGCAAACCCAAAAGTCTCTTATTCTCTATCCATGAATTCTTATCGACCTCCAAATTTTCAGCCCCCGATACCCCAAATTCCGTACATTCCATATCCATATGTGTCTACGACTTCACCAGCTCCATACCCCTAATATCACCCTTCAAGACCACCTTATTATCAACAACTCATGGTCCAACCACCCCGTATCACGTTTCCCCAACAAAACCAATGGAACCAAAATCCAATCCCGAATTAATACAAACCACTAGTTAATCGGGAAAAGAAGATAACCCGTTTTGATCCGATTCCCATGACATACAACCAATTGTTGCCTCACCTACTCCAGAACTCAATGGTAGTCCTGAGACCCATGAAACCTATGGAACCACCATTCCCAAAATGGTACAACCCAAATGCCAAATGTGAGTACCACGCAGGAGCCGTAGGACATGCCATCGAAGATTGCCAAGCACTAAAATCTAAAGTGGAAGAATTGATTAATAAAAAATGGCTTACCTTCAAGGAAGACAGTCCCAATGTGGGGAGTAATCCTTTTCCAGGCCATGGAAATTCCTCTATCAATGTCATTGAAGACGAGGTAGGCCGATGTGCAATTAAGAGTATGGAACATGTGAAAATCCCAATGAAAATGATTTTTGCCAAGTTAAACTTAATTGAGACGATTGACAATGATGTAGATTGTGCAAAAGATGATCATGTGCTGACCATAGAGCCGTGCGTGGAGAATAATATATCTTTCCCAAGACCATTGGAAATCCTCTATAGAAAAGAAATTCTTATGGAAACTCCAAGTGGTCCATATCCAATTATTGTCCAGGCACCAACCCTTTTTCCTTATGGAAATACCAAGGCGGTACCATGGAATTATGAAGTCACGTCTCATTTGGCCAATCATCAATCAGGTGATAGCTGTGAACCTAAAGCAATTGATGTCACCAACATTTCAGGAGTTGGTGGGTTGACTCAGAGTGGTCGAGTATATGCCCATGAATAACCTAGGAAAAATGAGGACCGTGAGGAAAAGGGTAAAGAAGCTATGAATCATGCTATAAAAGGGCCAGAGACTAGAAAAAAAACGATGCTTGAAGAAGAAGCTAACGAATTTTTGAAGTTTATCCAGCAAAGTGAATATAAGGTGGTGGACCAGCTAAATCAAACCCTTTCCAAGATATATGTTCTTTCTTTGTTATTAAACTCTGAAGCACATAGAAGGGTATTGATGAAAGTTTTAAATGAGGCCCATGTTACTCACAATATAACGGTTGACCAATTTGATGGAGTTGTCGGTAATATCACCGCTAATAATTGTTTGAGTTTTAGCGATGGTGAATTACCAGCTGAAGGGACAAGGCATAATAAAGCACTACATATCTCTGTGAGATGTCATGATCATATCCTGGCACAAGTGCTAGTTGATAATGGTTCATTATTAAATGTCATGCCAAAAGCGACACTGTCAAAACTATTCGTTGATGGAGCATGTATGAAGCCTAGTGCTATGGTGGTGAAAGCATTTGATGGGTCCAGGAGACAAGTTGTTGGCGAGATTGACCTATCAATTTAAATTGGACCCCATAACTTTGGGATAACTTTCCAAGTGATGGATATTAAACCAGCGTACAATTGTCTTTTAGGGAGACCATGGATTCATGCTGCTGGAGCAGTGACATCCACTCTCCATCAAAAGCTAAAGTTTATAGTGAACAATAAGTTGGTAATAATATATGGGGAAGAAGATATGATAGTGAGCCATCTATCTTCTACAGGCTACATTGAAGATACAGAGGAAGCCAAAGAAACCTCCTTTCAAGCATTAGAAATTGCCAATGTTGTCTTCATAGGTGAAGGATCTCACTTAAAGGAACCAAAGTTGTCTACCACATCATTGAAGTCTACCAAATCCATGTTGGAAGGATGAGCTTTTGCTAAGTTGGGAAAATTGTTAGATATACCATAAAAGAATGATCGATACGGGTTGGGATATGTACCTACCAAAGTTGATAAAGAAAAGGCAATGAAAGAAAAAAAGGAAAGCAAGATGGCTCGTCTGGAAAACCATTCACCGAAGATTCCCATTTGTGACATTCGCCAAACCTTTCAAAGCGCCGGAATAATTTATGCTGACCAGGTGGCTGTGGTGGAAGAAGAGCATGTTGATGATGATACCCTCAAATTAGTGTACCCTTGTGTTCCGAAAACCATCCTCAATAATTGGAAGATCATCGAGTTTCCCGTGTTTGTTAATTCATGCTGAAAGAAATTATGTATTTCAACTCCTTTTGCTATGCCTAAGGCTATAAAGTTAATTAATTAAGGCGCATGTATTTCAATTCCGTACTTATTATCAATAAATGAATTTTGGAATTCTCCAACCGTTTCTTTTCCTTTTCTTCCTAAAGTTACAACCTTTATTCATATTCTCTTTTTTTCCTTTTTTCTTAATTTTAATAATGCAGAGTCGAAAATGAATACTTTGAAAATAACAACGCTAGAACCCCTTCTAGTAATTTTGAACTCCCAATTAATCCCGCTGATGAGGATTGTGAAGACAATTTTGAGCCTCCCCCAGAACTAGAAAGGTTAATGGAACAGGAAGCTAAGATAATCCAACCCTATCAAGAACCTGTTAAGGTGATCAGTTGGTGGACTGAATGTGATAAGAAAGAAATTAAATTTGGTATGTCTATGAAAGGAAGTGAACGAGAAAAGTTGGTTAAACTTTTATTTGACTATGTGGACGTCTTTGCATGGTCATATCAAGATATGCCTGGGCTAGATACTAACATAGTTGAACACAAGCTAACACTCAAACCTGAATGTGCTCCAATTAAACAAAAATTGAGGAGGATGAGGCCTGATATGTCACTTAAAATTAGAGAAGAGGTCAAAAAGAAATTTGATGCTGGTTTCTTAGCAGTAGCAAAATATCCTCAATGGGTGGCTAATATTGTCCTAGTTCCAAAAAAGGATGGAAAGGTTCGAATGTGCGTTGATTATCGGGATTTAAGAAAAGCAAGTCCTAAAGACGATTTTTCTTTGCCTCATATTGATGTCCTAGTAGATAGCATTGCTCAATATTCTCTTTTTTCCTTAATGGATGGTTTTTCAGGATACAATCAAATCAAGATGGCTCCCGAGGATATGGAGAAAACCACATTCATCACACAATGGGGAACCTTTTGTTATAAAGTGATGCCATTTGGATTGAAGATTGCTGGGGCAATCTATCAAAGAGCAATGGGGACATTGTTTCACGACATGATGCATAAGGAGATAGAGGTTTATGTGGATGATATGATTGCAAAATCCCGGACCGAAGAAGACCACATGGTTAACCTTCAAAAGTTATTTGTGCGACTAACGAAGTTCAGACTCCGTTTAAACCTTGCTAAATGCACTTTTGGCGTGAGATCAGACAAGTTACTTGGGTTTATCGTTAGTCAAAAAGGGATAGAAGTGGACCTATATAAAGTAAGAGCAATACAAGAAATGTCGGCTCCACGCACGGAAAAAGAAGTCCGTGGCTTTTTGGTGAGATTGAATTACATTGCCAGATTCATATCAAATCTAACTGCAACATGCGAGCCAATTTTCAAGTTGTTGCACAAAGACCAAAAGGTTGAATGGAATGAGAATTGTCAAAAAGCTTTCGAGAAGATTAAATAGTACTTGTTAAAACCTCCAATCTTGGTACCTCCGGTTCCTGGAAAACCACTTATTATGTACTTAACAGTACTTGATGGGTCAATGGGTTGTGTGCTAGGGCAGCATGATGAATCTGGTAAGAAGGAGCATGCTATTTATTATTTGAGAAAAAAGTTCACTAGTTGTGATACAAGATATTCACTACTTGAACGAACATGTTGTGCACTAGCATGGGCTGCTCATCGGCTTAGGCAATACATGTTATGTCATACAACTTGGTTGGTGTCTAAAATGGACCCAATTAAGTACATCGTTGAGAAACCTGCTCTTACTGGAAGGATTGCCCGTTGGAAAATGTTGTTATCAGAATACGACTTGGTGTATGTTACACAAAAGGCTATCAAAGGAAGCACATTAGCATACTACTTAGCCCAACAAACTGTTGAAGATTATCAATCAATGCAGTGTGAATTCCCTGACGAAGGCATAATAACTTTATTTGAAGAGACTGAATCATCTGATAAAGGAAAATGGACGTTGATGTTTGACGGTGCTTCTAACGCATTAGGGCATGGAATTGGAGGCATTTTGATTTCCCCAGAGAACCATTTACGGCTAGATTTTGTTTTGATTGCACAAACAATATTGCAGAATATGAGGCATGTGCCATGGGCATTAAAGCAACGATTAAATCAAAGGTAAAGGTTCTTGAGGTATATGGAGACTCATCATTGGTCATCCATCAAACAAAAGGAGAATGGGAAACTCGAGATTCCAAATTGGTTCCGTATCACACGCACATCAAAGTTGACAAAATACTTCGAGAAGATCACTTTTCACCATATTCCTTGAGAAGGAAACCAATTGGCCGACGCCTTGGCCACATTGTCATCAATGATCAAAATATGATCGATGTGCCGGCCCTAAAAATTCAACAAAAGGATAAGCCAACTGTAACACCCTGAGTTTAAAACACAGCGCGATTGTATTTTTTTTTAAACCGAAATAAATAAATAAAAGAATTTTCGAAATTAATTCAAAAGAATTAAAAGAAAATAAGATTAGATTATTTCATAAAATAATATATCGTAATTCAATTGATGAACGTAATTAGATAATTACGTCATAGATATAACTAAGTAATTAAACTTTGGGAATTAATACTTTCAATATAATAAAAGTTACTACATTCCAAAAGTCGGCGTCAATCATCTCATAAACATTCGGCCTGCGGACCACTAAACAGTATCAGAGTGCGGAAAAGATCAGCGGAAAGGTTATACAATAATTCCCAAAATAAATAATTACATCCACCGAAATCAAGACCCTATACAACAAGTATAAACTGATCATGCACTAAAGCTACAGTAGCAAGGATTCCCTCTGCATCCCATACAAGTCTTGTCTGACTCCGCAACTCGCCTCGATGTAACGTCCTCTTCCTCATCATACAAGGAAGGATCAGTCTCCTCTGAAGTCAGATCAATACACAATCTGGGTCGCTTCGGCGGTGCCGGAATCTCAACAATCATCGGATGTCCTAGATGGACCTGAAATATCATCTGCTGCTAGCGTCGATCCTTTATTCTTCTTTCCCGCCTCTGGTTCACGCACAGCCCCTCCAGCCACCGGGTTAGGAGTCACCACACCTACCGTGACCTCCGTCTCAACCCCTCCAGTCGGCTCCTTCGCATCTTCAAAAACTCCGTACGCCTCCAATACCAATTTGGAAGGTACTGGAAAATCAATTCTCGCATGAGTGTGCTCTACGTAATCCACTACCCCGTCAGTCCTGCAAGTCCTCGCCAATCTCCCCGTGTACGTCGCCTTGCTTGAGACGGGGTCGTATACCCAAGCAGTAGGAAAAAGACGGTCAAGGAAATCTAGCGACGTTTCTGTCATCTGGGTACCCACCGGTAGTACGGGTTTGGGGGGTATCTGAGGGCAGAGCCCAATTTCCACAATAATAGTAAAGGGTCACCGACCGAAATTAACAATTACCACAATGCAATTATTTTTGATAAAACAGATACACTCATGGCATATTATATCACAACGATGATAATTGAGGATGCATCATTTTTGAGAATACATGACATTTGTACCTTTGCAAAATAGCAGCCAAATTAATATACAAATCATGTTGTAAGTACAAATATCAATTCAACAATCACAACAATTCATTAGCAATTCAGATTTCATAAGGTACTTACACACATTGATTTCCACCCATCAACTCATATTAAAATATGACTCACAGTCAACCCTCTCAATGCAATATGTATATGCCAATATACACAACTTCTTGGAATTTCCAAGGTGCAGTCTCTCACAGACCAGCACGATTTCACAAATGGAATGGACCATCTAATACACGCGGAACCATAACGTAGCCCGGATAGAACAGACCGTCTAGTACACGCGGAACTAATTTATAACCCATCAAGGTCACTACACTTTCGTGTATTAGCCACTCACATGCCAAATACACAGAAGTTAAATCCTCGCATGGATAGAATGGACTGTCTAATACACGTGGAACCACTCCATAGCCTGAGTAGAATAGACCGTCTAATACACGTGGAACTATTCTGACCCCAGATAGAACAGACCGTCCAATACACGCGGAACTATTCTATAACCCTTGGTTACCACTTAACTTCGCGGCCCATCACAGTCACCGCATTAACTCTATGGCCCATCGCGGTCACCACCTGACTATGCAATGCATGGACATGCAATGTTTTCTCTTCACTGAAAACAGTATGTAAATACCAGCTAAAAATCCCGCCACTCCATCACCACCTCAACCATCTCAAACCATATCAATAATTCCATTATAACCACATAAACAAATAAATTCAAGAATCTCATCATCACCACCTTAAACCATCTCAAAAATTCCATTTTAATTCATCACAAGCCTTTCCAATGTTTCCCCAACTCTTAAAGTTCATAAACAAATGCTTAAAACTGGAATTTTTGAAAACAAACCCAGTTTGTATTCGAATACAGCTTCCTTGTATTCGAATACAGAAGCTAAAACAGTGCAAAACCAACACTCTGTATTCGAATACAACTTCCTTGTATTCGAATACAGAAGCTAAAACAGTGCAAAATCAGCATTTTTCACCACATCAATAAAGAATTCAAGAACCTCATCATCACCACCTCAAACCATTTCAAAAACTCCATTTTAATTCATCACAAGCCTTCCCAATGTATCTCGAACTCTTAAAGTTTATAAACCAATGTTTAAATCTGGAACTTTTGAAAAAAAAAACAATCTGTATTCGAATACAGCTTCCTTGTTCGAATACAGAAGCTAAAACAGTGAAAAATCAGCATTCTGTATTCGAATACGAGGCTGTCGTTGTCGAATACTAATGTGAATACAGTGGCAAAAATTGCAGTCCTGTATTCGAATACGACAGGGCGTAGCGGAATACAGAAGCTAAGTCAGAAGCAAAAATCCCTTATCTGTAATCGAATACATAGGCTCGTATTCGAATACAAGTTCAAAAATTTGAATAAAACAGAAGCTTTGCAGGCATGTATTCGAATACACCAATGCCGTATTCGAATACACCTTCGAATACGGTGATATTTTCCATAAAACTTCAACACCTATTCAAACTCTTTTCTTTGAAACCCAACACACACCAAAACATAATCACCATTTCTTTGAAACCACAAACTCATGACATTTTTCATCAATAACAGATTTTCCAGAAACACCTCCACCCATTTTAAATCCTTTTCTTTGAAAACCACTATCAACCCAAAATTTTAATAACTCAGCAGAAGAAAAACATGACCACCATTCTTTTGACAAACACAAAACTCAGAAACATTTTTCATCAACACAACCACAACAGATTTTCCAGAATACCTCCACCCATTTTAAAAATCCTTTATATTTTCAAAATCATCATCAACACCAGATTGTTATCAACATAGCAGCAAACAGAATCACCAACACCAGAATAACCTCACAGTTTTGCTTAAACCACCAAAACAAAAAGTCAACCACAAAACATAACAGCCATTTTCAAAAGTTTGCATTTTGATCATTCCCAAAACAACATGCTAAGCATTTTCCAGTATTCCCACACAGCTAAAACAGCAATGTTGTATCAGCCAAAGCAGCAAACATCACATATCATCAAAACATCAACAGAATGCATTTTTCGCATTTTATAACAACATGCTCAACAGTTTCGTTTTTCAAACCAGAAACTCAAATATAATCACACATCAATCATGCATTTACAGCCCTAAAATGCAATCTAGAAAGTGGAAGGTGCCTCTTACCCCTGTTACGTTTTCTGCTCTCGTTCACTTTATCGCGACAAAAGTCGGCGAAATTCTCGTTCGCGTTCGCCGCTACAAAAGTTAGTTCCCTAGCTTCGTAACGATGGGAGGAACAACTTTTGTTCTGGACACTTGCTGCTTCGGCGCTTGGATTTCCAAGTAATTTGACTTTTGAGCAACTCTTCTTACCACCAACACAAGAGAAACATAATGGGGAAGAAAGAAATGAAACTAACGCATGCAGTGAGGAAGGAGGGAAATGTTTCTGCCTTCTTTCCTTGCTCCTCACTCATATATATAGGTCTATATGTGCCACCTCACCCAACACATTAATATTATAATATTGCTTGACCATCAGGTACTTAACCACTCTCGTCGTAATTAACAAATAACATGTTAATTAACTGCCCGGAATTTAATTACTCATAATCAAATTAATTTATCCTCCATCCAATGATTTTAATTCAACCTCCAAAAATAAATATTTATATATATATATATATTTACACAAAATATACATATATTAAATATTTTACAAATATTCCCCAAATACACTTAATATTAAATCCATAATTAAATTTTAAATTTAAGGGTCTTACACCAACATATTGCTTATCAATAGAAGAAGAGCTCGATGACAAGCCATGGTTTTACGATATCAAATCCTATGTTAAGAATAGGGAATATCCATTGGGTATTTCGGAGAATGACAAGAGGGCTTTGAGGAGGTTGTCAATGAACTTCTTCTTAAATGGTGACGTGCTTTATAAGTGAAACCATGACATGGTTCTCCTTAGATGTGTGGATAAAACAGAAGCAGAGAAAATCATTCAAGAGGTTCATGAAGGTTCTTTTGGAACTCATGCAAATGGGCACACAATGGCAAGAAAAATCTTAAGGGTTGGCTACTATTGGATGACCATGGAGTCTGATTGTTTAGTTATGTAAAGAAATGTCATAAATGTCAAATCTATGCTGATAAAATACATGTACCGCCAACCTCTTTGAATGTCTTAACATCAACTTATCCATTTTCAATGTGGGGGATGGATGTTATTGGGCTCATTGAACCTAAGGCTTCAAATGGGCACTGGTTTATCCTAGTAGCTATTGATGATTTCACAAAATGGATTGAAGCTGCTTCTTATGCCAACGTGACGAGGAGCGTAGTGGTCAGATTCATCAAGAGAGAACTGATTTGCCGATATGGGCTGCCAAATAAGATTATCACAGATAATGCGACCAATCTGAACAACAAAATGATGAAGGAGTTGTGTGATAGTTTCAAAATTCAGCACCATAATTCTTCGCCTTATCGGTCGAAAATGAATGGAGCTGTAGAAGCGGCAAATAAGAATATCAAGAAAATCATACAAAAGATGGTAGAAACATACAAGGATTGGCATGAAATGTTTCCCTTTGCATTACATGTCTATAGAACGTCTGTTCGCACCTCAACAGGGGCAACTCCTTTCTCATTGGTGTATGGAATGGAAGCGGTACTTCCCATTGAAGTTGAAATCCCCTCGATCAAAGTCTTGATGGAATCAAAACTAGAAGAGGCAGAGTGGGTTCAATCACGATTTGACCAGTTGAATCTCATAGAAGAAAAAAGAATGATAGCTCTGTGTCATGGTCAGTTGTATCAAAAAAGACTTAAAAAAGCCTACGAGAAAAAAGTTCGTCCTCGAGAGTTTCGAGAAGGAGACTTATTGTTAAAGAAAATATTGCCCATAAAAAAAGATTTTCATGGAAAATGAACTCCGAACTACGAGGGACCATATGTTGTGAAAAAGGTTTTCTCTGGGGGAGCTCTAATACTCGCAAAAATGGATGGAGAAGAGTTTCCACTTCCAATAAATTCAGATGTAGTCAAAAAATATTATGCTTGAAAAAAAAATTGAAAATAGGCTCGCTATGTTTGACAACTTGAAAAGGCAACCTAGACAAAACTAGAGCATCCCGATGGATTGAAAACTTGGAAGAGTGGTCCATGAAAAAGTTAGGGATAAAAAAAAAATAACAAAAATCAAGTGGTTCAAACTGGGGCAATTATTATTCTTAGAAGCTGATCAGCAGGAACTTCTATATTACAAGAATGACTAGCGTTAGCTATCTCTCCAACTAAAGATAAACACACCCATTCCTACATTGTAACCCATTACCTCAATTGTTTTGTTCCCAATGAATGTACTTTGTTTGTTTTTCAATGTTGTCGTTTGGTGTCATACATTACTCTCTTTCTAAGCTTTAATTCCCGTTTCATGTTTGTTTATTCTAGCATTTTAAAAAAAATGTTATTATATGATAATAAATGTTGGAATTTGAAGTAGGTGTAAACAAAAAAATATATTTTAATATTTTGATATTTGTAAATATATACACGGAAACTTGATAGATTCTCAACATGTATAGGGATGTAAAAAAAAAGGGCAATCATTTTAGACAATATACTTTGTTTCGCCTCTTCACACGAGATGTACTAGAGTCATCCTACAAAAATGGTTGTTATCTTTATTCATCCATTGAATCTTGTGGGCGCATAGGATCGTATAAGGATCGAGGAATTAAAAAATGAACAAAGATTTTATCTATATTGCAAAACACATGATTCATGCATTTTACATTCATATTTTTCACCTACTAGAGCATGACCTATGCATCTTCATTCACTCAACAACCTTTTGCAATGCATAATGAGTGAATCATGCATATTTAATAATTATACTCAACAGTTTTGTATTACATTACTCATTATACATTATGCATTTTTTGATACGATTATCATAAATATATTCTCTAAAAAAAATATCTCTTTCTTTATTTATCTCATAAACTAGACCTATTTGTTGCATGTGGTTTACATTTTTTTTACGTTCATTCTTTTACATTCTTGTCGATCTACGCATCGGTAACCAATCCGAAGACGATCATTCTTTTATTTTTGTCGATCTATGCACCAGTAACAAATCTGGAAACAATCATTCTTTTACATTCCTGTTGATCTACGCATCAGTAATCAATCTGAAGACGATCATTCTTTCATTTCTGTCGATCTACGCATCGGTAACCAATCCGAAGACGGTCATTTACATTCTTGTCGATCTATGCATCGGTAATCAATTCGATCATTTAAATTCTTGTCGATCTACGCATCGACAATTTATTTAAACAAAATTTAGGTCTTTATATTTAATTACTTTTTTACAACGATCATATTCATATTCTCTAGTAAATATAATTAAATAGGAGCAGCTGTAGTACCTCAATTTTGTTCGACCAATTAAAAAATATTTTTTTAAAAAACTAAAAAATATATTTAATAAACATTTTGCCCTTATTATTATTAAGTAAAAAAAGTTTTTTAAATCTGGTCCAACTTTAAATTTATATGTGTTTCCGTTACATTACATTTAACACATAAAATAAATAATTAATTAAAATAATTATAAAAAAAGGGTTTAAGTGCAAAAGGTAAAAAGTGCTGCACTTCCTATTTCTTTCTCAATTTTTTATTCTTTTCTACTGCCAGCAACAATGCTTTCTTTTTCTTTTTATTTTATTTTTGTTTTTATCTTAATAAAGGTATTATTTTCACCATTTGAACACTTAATCAAAAAGGTTAGCCACCTAGTTCCTTAATTGTTTGAAGTTGCTTAAAAATCCGGAACCCAATTTTATCTCATAAACACCCAGATTCATCACTTAATGCATTGCTATAAATTGAGAATAAAAATCACTAAAAAGGAGGAGGTTTTTCTGATCACTAAAAAAAACAGAAAAATAGAGAGAGTAAGGAGTAGAAGAGAAACAATAAATCAAAAGAAGAAAAATCTGACACCAACAAAAACACTTAGAAATAAGAAGAACAATCAGAGCATTAGAAAGGCAAAGCAAACAGAAAAAAGATTAAGGTATTTTTTTCATCTTTACTCTATAATCATTGTATTTGTTATCCAAATGTAATATATAAAATGAATTATGAATGAAAAATGAAACTTGTTGTTGTTATACAAAAAAATTATGTTTTGATTTGTGAAATTATAAACAAAGATAAGTTATGAAGAGAAGAATTGAGACTAAGAACTCAAGTCGTCGTTGTCGTTGCCGGAATGCCGACCATACTTTTTGGTCCCTCCGTGCTCGATTTCTTAATCTCTCCCCCTCTCTCGGTTTCCTTCTCCCTCTAAGTAAATTTTTTTTCTCTCTCTTGCATTTATTCTTTAGTTTTTTTCTATTTTAGTTTTCTAGAGTTTGTTCACTTCTCCTACTCTATGATCTGTGCCATTCCCTTCTCCTACTCAAGTCTATGATATATGACAATTGCCAAGCTGTTTTCTCTGAAGTAGCAATGTCGATTTACAAGAAATAGGGGCTTTGAATTGTAAATTCGCCCTTTTAAAATTGCTGTTAAAAACTTAAGAAAATAACTCAAGATTGATCTTTGTTGTGAAAATAGAAAACGGTTCTTGGATTTCACCAGAAAATAGAGAGCATCCTTGGTTAGTTAAAGTCAACAGTTCAGTTTATCTATTTAACTTGATAATTAAAAGACTGAAAGTAAATAGAGATAAGGGAAGAGAAATCACACACGGATATATCCTGGTTCACCCAACCCAGGCTACGTCCAGTCCTCACAACGGTGAGATTTTCACTAAGTGCTAAAACAGAGATCAATCTGGGTTTTACACACCCTATTTCAGATCAACTTTGATCTGTTTCAAAAACAAATCCTTTCCACCCAGAAAGGAGTTCAATCAAATGACCTATCCATCTTTAGATAGGATTTTACAGTTTACCTTTTAATCATAAAAGGATTTCCAACAAGCTTACTCAAAACTATACTTCACACTATAGCCTTGAGTTTCCAAAGATATGATTTAAAATGTTTTGTCAGAATCTGAGAAGGCTCAACACTTGTTTGAGTTCTGATTCTTTGGCAGAGAAATACACGAGAATGATTCTAAGAATCGAATAGGAAAATCAGAACTGACTTAATGTATGTGAGTGAGATAACTTCAAGTATGATTGAAGTGAGTAATGAATTGTTTAGTACTTGAAGCTCTGATTTTGGACAAAATCTGAGTATGCTCAACTCTTGTTTGAGTTTTGATTCTTTGACAAAAGAATTAAGTAGAATGATTCTCATATGAAGAAGAAGAACAGAATTGAATCTTTTGTTTTTGATTGAGAAGCTTTCAAGTATGTAAGTGATGTATTGATTTGAACTTGAAGCACTTGAATCTGATTATCAATGATGAAAAATTGCTTTCGTGAGTGCTTTTTGTTGCCTATATCTTGAGTTCTCTTTTATAGACTCAAAAAGTACTTTTAACAACTCATTTGCCTGTTGGGAATAGCTGGCTATCCTTTGTCAGTGATTAGGTGGGAGCAGGTCAAAAAGCAAGAATGTTCTTCATTCTGCTTCCAGCATTCAAGACCAGACTTGGTTCTGGAAAATGAGTCTTGATCTTTAATACTACGCATTCTGGGTTATTAAATATGTAGAGGGAACCTCTGATGATATCTTCTGGTATCTTCTAGAGATATCCTCTGGTGTCCTTAGAAGGTATCCTCTGGTGACGTCATCTTCTGGAGATATCTTCTGATGACTTCATCTTCTGGTGACGTCATCTTCTGGAGATATCTTCTGATGACTTCATCTTCTGGAGACATCCTCTGGTGACGACGTCTGGAGGTATCCTCTGGATGTATCCTATGATGACGTCATCTGCTGGTGTCATCCTCTGGTGACGTCATCTTCTGCTTTTGATTTGATTCGAATTTCCTTCAAGTCTTCCGTAATTTTTGAATCAAATCTCCTTAATACTTTGATCAAATTTCTATCAAAAATCAATCAAGTCTTCTTCAAATTTTAATTAAGTCTTCACTTGATCTGCATCATGATTTAAATCTGGACCACATGATCCGCTGATCTGGATCAAGTCTAGACCATGTGATCTGATGTGTCCCATTTTGTTTCCTGATCTGGACTATGTGATATTCTGATCTGGATCTATGATCTTCTGATATGAACCATGCTATCTTCTGGTCTGGACCAAATCTGGATTATGTCTTCTGTTCTGGACTAAGTTATCTTCTGAACATTGTTTCCTTCTAGACAAGATTACCTTTTGGTTTGGACCAAGTCTCCTTCTGGACCATGTTTCCTTTTGATCTGGGCCATGAATAATATCCTCTGATAATGTCATTGTTTCTTCCCTCTGATGATATCCTCTGATTGATGATATATTTCAAGATCGTTCATCGTTCTTGGCAGTCAAGTTGGAGAAGGATGTAACAAGGCTGGAGAATGATGTTCAATATGCTGGAGAATGATTGTATCATTATGGACTGATGTTATCATACTGGAGGATGATGTTTGATCATTTTGGAGATAGTTGTTAATCATGCTGGAGAAGGATGTTTAACATGCTGGAGAATGATAATCATTCTGGACAGAAGATCATTTTGGACACAAATCATTCTGGAGACTGATCTGGTCATTTGGGAGACTGATCTATTCATTTTGGACATTTCTGGAGACTGATCTGTCTTGTTGGAACAATTTGATTCATAGTCTTTTTCCTTAAACAAAACTCAAGTGCAATAATTAGTAGATCACCATTCATAAAACTCAATCATTTAATTCAAAAGGTTTGTTGTCATTAAAACATATATCAAAAACGTTTTTTCCTCAACATTCTCAGCTTTTGAGAGTATAGAACATGCGCTTCTGCGCTGCTAGCCTGGCCGATGGGAAGCTAACGTTACTAATCTACCTTTAGTTAATATAAATATATATATATATATATATATATATATATATATATTGTTATTTCTTTTCTTCTGCTTTATTGTTATTATGTATTTAAATTTAGTTATTTTTTAAAAAAATAAGTCTATTCTTTTATATTAACTTTAATTAATTTTTTTTAACAAATATTAAATCCTTTAAAAATACAAAGAAATCTTTTATTAAGGCTGATTAGATATATCATCACTTAATCTATGAGTCTTCGGGACACAAGTTGTACAATTTGATAGTTCTAAAACTTATTTTTATAAATAAATAAATCTAAAATCATTTTTTTTAAATCTGATTAATTAGATGTGACATCTTTTTAATCTTTGAGTTGTTAAGACACAAATTGTACTACTTTGTGGTTTTAAAACACGTTTTTTTTTTATAAAAAAAAATGAAAATAATATAAAATACTCTTATAAAGATTAACTAGATGAGACATCTTTTTACTCTTTGAGCTTTTGAGACACGAGTTGTACAACTTGATAGTCTTAAAACTCGCATTTCAAAATAATTATTCGAGTCAAACAAACTCATTTCTTTTCGTCCAATTTTTTTTTTTATAACAAAACACATTTTTCTTTAAAAAGTAATCAACACATCCGCATTTTCTAACCAAGAACTACATAGCTTTGATTTCTCCATCGCACCGGGAGATACGTAGGAGCAAGATCACACTCTTGTCAAGCATATCAATAAAAAAATTTCTTTTTTTTCCTAAGCATATATTTATTTCAAAATCACATTAAAAATAAATAATTGATATTCATATTTAATAATAAAGAGAAATAAATATATTTAAGTTAATACTAATTTTGCACCGTTAATTATAGGTAAATGTATTTTAACGGATGTCCTAGGGTGCGAATAATTTCCCTACGCATAATCGACTCCCGAACTCAAAATTTGGTTTCAAATACCATTTTTTTTCTTTTTAAGGGTTTCCCAATGTTTTCCCTATTTTGAATAAACTTTGGTGGCGACTCCATTGAATTCGAGAAACACTCAAAATTTAGGCCGCGACAAGTGTGTTGTAAAAATCCTTTCTAGTAAATGTACTTGTAAAAATCCTTTATGGATTGAAAGGTGACTGTAGAAATTCCTTTCAAGATTTAAAGGTGAATGTAGTAATTGATCATAATGTTCTGGTATTGAGCACGTTAGTGGAAAATCTCACAGATTGTGAGGATTGGACGCAACTTGTCTTCGGTGAACCAGGATACACCTTTGTGTGATCTTCTTATCTCTTCTCTATATTTATTTTGCACTCACTAATCACATTTCACTTGCTTATCAACTAAACTGTTTTTATTTAAACTAACATATCTAGAATTTTCTGGAGATTAACTTATTTCAACCAAGATTACTCTTAAGTTAATTAAAGTTTAGTGCATGAATTAAATTTTAAAAGGATCTAAATTCAAACCTCATTTCTTGTGATTGATATTGCTACTTCAACTTTAACAAAGTTAACATAAGTTGAAAAAATATAAGATCTATGTTTTTGTTGAAGACAAAAGACTATGAATAAAGATCAAGATGCCAGCTCAAAGTGAAATCAACATTCAAGTCATCTATTAGGAAACTTAGATTTTAAGGTACTTGATAAAAATCCAAATACATTTCAAATACAATTATATGAGAAACTTTGTATTTTAGCATATGCATCAAAAGAATTTTCAAAGTGTCAAAAATGCATAAACTATATTTGAAAATAAAGTTTTTGGCTAAAATCAAAGTTGTATTCGACTACTGTATCTTGTAGCCGAATATAGATGAAGTCAGTAGCTAAAAATGAATATCTGTATTCGAATACGAAGTGTCGTAGCCGAATACAGATTGCAAGTCAGTAGTCAAAACTAAAGATCTGTATTCGAATACGAAGTGTCGTAGCCGAATACAGATTGCAAGTCAGTAGCTAAAATTGAACTTTTGTATTCGACTACAACTTCGCGTATTCGAATACAACTCAAGTCAGTGGAAAAAATCTCATACTTGTATTCGACTACGAGGTATCGTATTCGAATACGAAGTTCAAATTTTAAATAAAAACTAAACGTTATAGAAGTGTATTCAAATACACTAAGGCTGTATTTGAATACAACTTCGAAACAATGCAATTTTTAAGTTTTGGAACATTGCATAAGTTCATCAAAACTTTTGGGAACAATTGCCACTAATCTGAAGTGTTGTCTATGGAGTATAAATACCTCATAGCTTCAGTTCTAAACTAATCAATCCTACTACCAACTTTGAACAACTTTCTGAAATATTTTGTGAACTTTTCAAAGTTATATTTTCATACTTCAAGTACATGCTCTACATTTTCATATCATTGAGAAAGGTTCTCTATTGTACTTGAAAAGTATATTGGATTGTTATCATTGTACAAACTGTAATATCCTGTTGTTCTTAATTAAGAACATTGTTGTAAAAAATCATTAAAGTTATTGCTTGAAGAAAGTGGTGTATTTTCTTTAAGTGTTGTAAACTAAGATAGTGGTGTGCTATCTTAGGCAGAGTGTTAGGAATTTGTAATTGAAGTCTTAGTGTTAGACTTGTACTTATCTAACAAATAGTGGAAAATCTCTTGTGGTGTGCAAGAGGACTGGATGTACCCTTGGTTGTAAGGGGAACCAAGATAAATTTGTGTGATTTATTTTCAGTATTTTACAAAGTATTCATCAACTCAAAACAGTCACTTGAACAATCTCACAAAACTCTAAAAACAGAAAAATTGTCTAACACCTAATTCACCCCCCTCTTAGGTGCACCTCTGTTCTTACAATTGGTATCAAAATAGGTTTTGGTAATTTGCTCCTCGATTCATGGCTTCTGCACAACCTGTTTTTAGAGATGGTGGTAGCAGTAACAAACCACCTTGCTTTGTCGGTGAACATTATGATTTTTGGAAAATACGTATGCAAGCATACCTTGAGGCTCAAGGAGATGACATATGGGAGGCTGTAGAAAACGGTCCATATATTCCAACAACAGTCATCAACAATAAAGAAGAAATAAAAATAAAAGCCTCATGGACAGACGATGAAAAGAGAAAAGTATTGTTTGACAAGAAAGCCAAAAATATGTTACAATCAACATTAGGAATGGACGAATTCTTTCGTATATCCCACTGCAAAACAGCAAAAGAAATATGGGATACTCTTGAAGTAACCCACGAAGGAACAATTGAGGTAAAACGTTCAAAACTAAACACTTTGTCTCAAGAATACGAAATGTTTCGAATGCAACCAGGAGAAGCAATTCTAGACATGCAGAAACGATTTTCTCACTTAACAAATCACTTGACAGCACTTGGCAAAAGTTTTACTAATGATGAATTGAATCTAAAGGTTCTGAGATCATTAACTAGAGCATGATAGCATAAAGTGACAGCAATTTATGAAAAGAAGAGTTTATTTAAAATGTCATTTTCAGCACTTTTCGGAAAGTTACAAGAGCATGAAATAGAATTAGAAAGATTGGAAAAGAATGAGAGTTTAGAAAAGAAAACAAATAATATTGCATTAAGAATAGAATCAAAAGATTTGTTGAATGAAGAAAATTCAGATGAAGAGGAAAATATCACTCTTCTTGTTAAAAAAATTCGGTAAATTTCTTCAAAAAGATAGAACGTTCAAGAAAAAGAAAAACTTCATAAAGAAAGATGGCTCCACTACAAATCAAAATTTTACTTGCTTTGAATGTGGAAAACAAGGACACATGAAAGCAGAATGTCCTAACCTTATCAAGAAGAATGCTAACAGAAGGAAGGAGTTCAAAAAGGCATACATAGCATGGGAAGATAATGAAGTAAGTTCATCTTCAAATTCAGAAAATGACGAATGCGCAAATATTACCTTAATGGCATCTGTAACATCCTCTAAATTATTAGTAAGAATTTAGGTGTGATAATTATTTGTCTTGTTCGATTTATTGTAGTTGATAAAATTATTAGTAAGAATTATTTAATCAATGGAGAAGTTTTATATAATTATATATATATATACATGTTTTTTTAGTACAAGAAGAATTTGAGCCAAGGGTTTGTGGCTAGGTGTGACCCAACCCGTAATAGAAATTTGGGCTTGGAGTTGGTGGCTTAGTTTTTGTATGATCAAGGTTAAGAAAAAAAATAATAAATAAATAAAATAATATTTTCTCCCTTCTTTCTTTATTTGGGCCCAACACTATCTACCCAATAATCTCCACTTTAAATTTTCCCTAAAGTCTACAATATTTCGATACTAAGTAATAGTAAGCAGAAAAAAATACCGGAAACCCTAGCCGTCATCTCCTTCACACCTCATCTCCTTCGTGCGGCAAACTCTTCGTGTGAACAACTTCGTGGGAGCTTAGAGTTTCGTACTAGGAAGAAAAGCGGCCAAGGTAAGGGCTTTTCCCCACACAAATTTGAGTTAGACCGTTAGTTGGATGACATAGAACTAATAATTGTAATTGCTTGCTTTTGAAAGAAATAAATGTAGACTAATAAAATAAAATAATGGAATATGAAATCATTTACGTTGAGTTCGATATGTAATGTATGTCTTTTTAAGAAGTAAAATATGAATTTTTATATTATACATGATAGAGTTTTAATTTTTATGATGGATATGAAGCAAAATATGATTTTTCTTATGTTATATATATGATAAAGTTTTGATTTTGATGATGTATTATGAGTTGGAGTTTGAAGTTTCTTGTTATATATAAAGTTTTAATCTTTATGGTGTAAATGAAGTCAAGTCCCGATTTTTATGCGTACGTGATGAAAATTATTATTGAATGATTATTTGTCTATGAATATATGATTCTCATGATAAGGATGTATGATATGTGATCTTTGTGATGTGAATAAGATGATGGTTTTAAAAAAGGGTGATTTTTTGAATGTATATGACATGATTCTTAGTGGGCTGTGTGCGAGTATAATTGTGATAATATATGGTCATGTCATGGCATATGCATCTTCGTGGGAGTTGCCTTAGTGGCAGGTTTATTTTCCCCATTGGTATGGGTGATCTTTCTGTGTGGAAGTTGCCTTAGTGGCAGGTTTATATCCGGATCATATAGTGTTAGGAGCATGCATTATGCATATTTTTTACATACGATTTACTGTTTGCGCATTTTTTTCTTTTAAATTACAAGTTTTTACCTTTATATGTTGTGTGTTATTCTTCTATATGTTTAGCTTTGGTTTGATGTGAATGATGGAAAAAATTGACCCTTACAACAACATTTTAGGTACTAATGAGTTCGAGGAGATTCAAGAGTAATTGATGAGTATTAACGTGCGGCGAACGTGAGGTAAAAATGGGGTTTTCAAGACAATTTTGTAATAATAAGTATTGCCGCAAAATTTCTATGTTTATTTATTTCTTTAATTTTTGTCACTAAACTTTTAAATGCATTCGAATTCTATAAATACGAAAGTGGATTTTTGCTTCCTTTTAGGAATAATTGATTTTTCCTTTATTTTAGCTTGAATGAACTTTTTTTATAATATTAAATAAATGTGATTGTTACTAATTATTTAAAATTATAAATGTAGATATTCTTACAAAAAAAAAAATTATCGTAAATTTTTCTAAAAGTATTTTTTTAGTAACATTTTGGACCAAAAATCCGGGGCATTACAGCATCTCACCATTCTGATGACGAAGAAGAGGTTAGTAGCAAAAATACTTGTTATAATGATGATTCATGTTTTGAAGATAGTGATGCACAACAAGCTATAAGAGAACTACTTATAGAATGTAGAAATCTGTACAAAATAGTGTCGAATCAAAAGAAACAAATTTTATCTTTAAATGAAAAGATCGACACTATGCAACAAGATTTTGAAAAACAAAAACAGAATTCTGCATGCAATAAATGTGACTCTCTCTCATTTAAAATTGTCCAAATGAATAGAGTTATTGAAAGGTACGAAAAAGGACAAATTGGATTGGAAAATATACTTAACATGCAAAGATATTCAAATGATAAAAGTGGACTTGGTTACTCAAAGTTTGATAAACCAAGTACTAGTAAAACTATCTTTGTCAAAGCAAGTAATCAATCCAAAAATGAGAAAGTAAAAGCTGTTCAAAAGAATCATCTTTGTTCTAAGAAAAGTATTATTCAAAAGAAACCATGTTTTCCTAAAAAGAGTCCAAAATGTTTCTATTGTGGTTTTAATGGTCACACACCTAATGCTTGTCACTTTAGGAACATTGGTGTTCCACAAGGGCATTATGTGTGGGTCAAAAAAGGTATTAACATTCAAGGACCCAAAGCACTTTGGGTACCTAATAAACTATAAACTTTTTTTGTAGGAATACACACAAGAACCTCAAAAATGTGGTACTTGGATAGCGAATATTTTTACAAAGCCATTACCTAGAGATTCATTCTACAAAATCCGAAGAAAACTGGGTATCCTAAATGAGAATGATCTCTATAAGGTTTGAAAGCTTTGTAAGTCATATCACTTTTAATTTTAACTTTTCCATCTTCTCTTACTTAATATATGTTTCTTTGACATCTATAGGTTTTAATACATGTTTAAATTTTATTTTCTTTTTGGTTTATTTATTGTTAAAAAATTTCACTTTAGAAACGAAATTTTTACTGTCGTATTCGAATACAGACAGTTTGTATTCGAATACACGTTCCCAGAAAAATCTGTATTCGAATACATCAATCCTGTAGTCGAATACAGATTCGAGTTTTTCAGCATATAAAAACGTTTTTAACAGATTTTAGGTTTTTTTTTACCGAATACAAACTGATAGTAGCCGAATACAATCAAAATCTCTGGTTTCCTTCCTTCAAAAACTTCATCTAAACCTACATGCAATCATCTCTAAACCTTCCCCTCATCATACATTACATCTAAGATTACTTTAAAATCAAACCCAAAACCCTAATTTCCCCAAAGCCGTAAACTTCATCTTCTCAACATGGATGAACGAAAAAGAGGATCAAGAACTAAGGTTGCTACTGTGGGTCCCTCAATGAAATGAAGAAATGACAATGTGGCTGACCTATCTAGATTACTTCACTCCCCAGAAGAGCTGGACAGATTCAAAACCCATTTTTCTGACAAAAAGCTGATAACTCCAAAAATTAGTACGCTTGATTCCTTTTCTGAGTTTAAATTTCCTGAGTTACTGAAAGCTCAAAAATTAGAAGAATTTATTGGATACAATGGTCCTATTTATCCTGACCTAGTTAGGGTATTCTCTGTAATCTTGAAAAGGATGGGTCTAAATTAGTGTCTAAGGTTAAAGGAAAGATTTTAATTTAGACACTAAACTCATTGGAGAAATTCTGCACATACCTTATGAAGGTCAAAAGATGTGTCCAGGACATCTGTTTGAATGGGTAAACACTACAAAATATGATGCTTATGTTTCGTTGTGCCGTTTTGACAAAGATACTATGGAAAGAAAACGCACACAGGCTGGTTCGGTGTTCGCTAGACAAAGATATGGTGTTGGTAATCTGACTGTTGACAATAGATTACTGCATTATTTCTTAAGCTATATATTGATACCAAAAGCAGGGAACTACTCAAAGATTTCTGAATTTGAACTTCAAATTATGATCTTTATGATAGAAAGGGCTGATCTAAACTGGGCATACTTCGTCCGCTCAGTTCTATATGCCTCCAAAGACTCTATAGGTTTGCCCTACGCAAGAGAAGTTACAAGAATTCTGGAACATTTTAAGGTTGATTTCTTTGGCGAAGTTTTGTACCAAACCACCAAAGATAATCTGCTGGATTTAAGTGTTTTTCCTAGTATGGAAATAGTTTGGAGTGAACCACTTCAAATTTATGTCCATAAGGGTGATCTTGGACAAAATCCATCAAATGCCCAAGATGACACTATAGAAGAAGCAGAACCAGCAGTAGGTCCAACACCAGAAATAGCAGCGCCAGATGCAGCACCAGAAGCAGACAACATAGGAAATGCTGAAGACATCATTTCAAATAGAATGATCATGGACAAACTTAACTCCATTCAATCCTTCGTCACAGATCAATTTCAACACTTGAATGATTCTTTCACTAATCAAATTCAAAACATGACTACATCCTTCACCAATCAATTTCAAGATCTTGAAACAACCATATCACTAAACATCACACATTCTTTCATCAAGAACTCAGCGATCTATCCGACAAAATTAACCATCTGCATCTTCCACCAGACTTAGATGATTAAATTGGCTATTTGCAAGTTTTTGTTATTTATTTCTGCTATGTTTGACTTTCCCATTAAAACTCTTAGTTTCTTTTAAATGTAATTCTGAACATGGTTATTTCAATTCTTTTTTTGATTACAAATCCTTCTAGATATCATGTGATGCTTCTATTTCTATTGTGTATGCTTTGTTTTTAGTATCCCCTTCCTTTTTGATAATGTCAAAATGGGGAGAAAAAGTATATATATATATTGTTGGTTGCTAGTTATTTTCTACAGATCCTCTAAACACATAAGAAGGAGAAAAACATATATCAAGGGGGAGTAAGCACATATCTAGGGGGAGAAATCAAAGTCTTTGAAATTTCAACAACAAGGTTTTGTCATCATCAAAAAGGGGTAGAATGAAAATATATAAGATCTATGTTTTTGATGAAGACAAAAGACTATGAATAAAGATCAAGATGCCAGCTCAAAGTGAAATCAACATTCAAGTCATCTATTAGGAAACTTAGATTTTAAGGTACTTGATAAAAATCCAAATACATTTCAAATACAATTATATGAGAAACTTTGTATTTTAGCATATGCATCAAAAGAATTTTCAAAGTGTCAAAAATGCATAAACTATATTTGAAAATCAAGTTTTTGGCTAAAATCAAAGTTGTATTCGACTACTGTATCTTGTAGCCGAATACAGATGAAGTCAGTAGCTAAAACTGAATATTTGTATTCGAATACGAAGTGTCGTAGCCGAATACAGATTGCAAGTCAATAGTAAAAAATAAAGATCTGTATTCGAATACGAAGTGTCGTAGCCGAATACAGATTGCAAGGCAGTAGCTCAAATTGAACTTTTGTATTCGATTACAGCTTCGCGTATTCGAATACAACTCAAGTCAGTGGCAAAAATCTCATACTTGTATTCGACTAAGAGGTATCGTATTCGAATACGAAGTTCAAATTTTAAATAAAAACTAAACGTTATAGAACTGTATTCGAATACACTAAGGCTGTATTCGAATACAACTTCGAAACAATGCAATTTTTCAGTTTTGGAACATTGCATAAGTTCATCAAAACTTTTGGGAACAATTGCCACTAATCTGAAATGTTGTCTATGGAGTATAAATACATCATAGCTTTAGTTCTAAACTAATCAATCCTACTACCAACTTTGAAAAACTTTCGGAAATATTTTGTGAACTTTTCAAAGTTATATTTTCATACTTCAAGTACATGCTCTACATTTTCATATCATTGAGAAAAGTTCTCTATTGTACTTGAAAAGTATATTGGATTGTTATCATTGTACAAACTGTAATATTATTTTGTTCTTAATTAAGAACATTGTTGTAAAAAATCATTAAAGTTATTGCTTGAAGAAAGTGGTGTATTTTCTTCAAGTGTTGGTGTGCTATCTTAGGCAGAGTGTTAGGAATTTGTAATTGAAGTCTTAGTGTTAGACTTGTACTTATTCTAACAAATAGTGGAAAATCTCTTGTGGTGTGCAAGAGGACTGGATGTACCCTTGGTTGTAAGGGGAACCAGGATAAATTTCTGTGTGATTTATTTTCAGTATTTTACAAAGCATTCATAAACTCAAAACAGTCACTTGAACAATCTCACAAAACTCTAAAAACAGAAAAATTGTCTAACACCTAATTCACCCCCCCCCCTCTTAGGTGCACCTCTATTCTTACATAAGTTACAAAAGTTAACCAGTTTATTCATGACAAAGTGATGTAGGAGGGTTCATGGCTAGAATTGAGGAAGAAACGGCTTTGCGGACAAACGCTGCAGAAAATGCGGAAAACAATCGTCCGGTGTCAGATTGTCTATTATTATACCTTTCCGAATTTCGGGATTTTCTGTTTTACAGCTGTTTTAGCTTTTCCTTTAATTTCAGGCTTTTCTATTTTACCTAATTTTCGTACTATGGTTTCTATTATCTACTTAAAGACTTTCTATGTTGTAACAAAAGGTATCTTTTAATAAAATAATTAATTTTGAGAGTTTTCTCTTCTCTGGTGGATTCCAGAACTTGTTCTTTTTTTTTAGGATTAGCGCTTGCTAACCCTTTGCGATTTTTGACTGCGTCAGGTGGCATCAGAGCAGGCTTTCTCCTGTTTCTTTTCGTAGCTTGAACAGCCATGGGAGATCAACCAGTCACAAGAGCAGACATTGAGGGTATCACTACGGCTTTTACCGCGGCCCTTACTGCTTTGACTATGCAAATGACGACTCAGATGGCGGCTTTGACGGTTCAAGTGAACGTCGTCAATAATAGGAGGGATAGAGGCAGGAGAGACGAACGGCCTAGGCGTCCACATGGAGGCTTGCAGGCTCGCGTGGAATCGGACTCTAGTTCCGAAGAAGAGATCCAGGAGGAGAATTAGGGTTTTGATAATCAACATAATCACAACAACTACAGAGTCAAGGCTGACATCCCGTTGTTCTATGGAACTATGGGGGTTGAAAAGTTTCTAGATTGGCAGATTGACGTTGATTGGTTCTTCGACATGATGGGTGTGCTAGAAAACAAGCAGGTGAAGATGGTGGCAATTCGATTGAAGAGTACCGCTGCTGTGTGGTGGGATAAGCTTGTTGTTCAGAGGCAGCACCAGAGGAAAACGCCAATCAGAACGTGGAGGCGAATGAAACAGTTAATGCTGGAGCGTTTCTTGCCTGAAGATTATGAGCAAATTCTGTACAAGATGTATATCGATTGTGTTCAGTGTAGAAGGAGCGTGACCGAGTATACAGCAAAGTTCCTGCGTTTCTCAGAACGCAACGAACTAGGGGAAACTGAGGGTCAGAAGGTGACTCGCTATATTAATGGCTTGAAGGGGTCGATACAGGAGAAGATGGGTATGCAGACTGTCTGGACCGTGACAAAGGCCTCCACGCTAGCCTTGAAAGCAGAACTGATGGAGAAATCCCCCAGAAATTTCTCATCTTTTTGCAGATTCACTCCGTAGGGTAATTCTGAAGTTGCTGGTGATGAGGATAAGAGTGTTGCTGCTAAGGATTCTGACTCCTCGGTAAAGGGAACCAGTGGAACCAGTAGTGCTACGCCCAACAAGAGGGCGAACCAGAAGTCAGCCAACCCATACGCGAAACCGACGGGAGATAAGTGTTTCCGTTGCGGTGGGCAGGGTCACAAGTCGAATGTTTGCCCTTCCAGGAGAACGACTGCAGTCTTGAATGAGGAGTCTGAGGAAGAGGAAGCAGGCAACGAGTATGACGGTGTTGAGTTCGCTGAAGAAGAAGCTGAAGAAGCGGTGAATTTTGTGCTGCAGAGAGTTATGTTGTCTTCAAAGGAGGAGGGGCAAAGGAAGAATCTTTTTAGAACACACTGTTCTATTAAGAATAAGGTGGGTAATCTGATCGTGGATAACGGGAGTACAGAGAACTTGGTATCCCAGAAGCTGGTGGAGTACCTAGAGTTGCCGACAAAACTGCATGCCAAGCCTTATGCTTTGGGCTGGGCGAGTAAGGGTTCGCAGGTCAAGGTGAAACAGGGAAGGAGAAGTCCAATTTTCTTGTTATGACGCAGGATGAGCATGACTTGACTGAGACCTTCAAGGAAACTGGGTGGTTTTGCCCAGTGGTTGCCAAGGATGTGCAAGCCGTTAAGGAAGCTGTCAAGGCAAAGTTAGAGGCTACTGGGCAGAAGAACAAAGTCGATGCTGACAAGCGCAGAAGAGTCAAGGTCTTTGCTGTGGGAGATGATGTGATGGTGTTCCTGCGTAAGGAGAGGTTCCCAGTTGGCACTTACAAGAAGCTTCAGCCTCGCAAGTACGGGACTTTCAAGGTGCGAAAGAAGATCAATGACAACGCCTATGTGATCGACTTGTTGGGATCCATGAATATTTCCAATACCTTTAATGTGGCTGATATTTATGAGTTCCATGAAGATGCTGACCTTTATCCTGGTATGAACTCGGGGTCGAGTTCTTTAGAAGTGGAGGAGACTGATGTAGGAAGGTTCACGGCCAGAATCGAGGAAGAAACGGCTTTGCGGACAAACGCAGCAAAAAATGCGGAAAACGATCGTCCAGTGTCAGATTGTCTATTATTATACCTTTCCGAATTTCGGGCTTTTCTGTTTTACAACCGTTTTAGCTTTTCCTTTAATTTCGGGCTTTTCTGTTTTACCTAATTTTTGTACTAGGGTTTCTATTATCTACTTAAAGACTTTCTATGTTGTAACAAAAGGTATCTTTTAATAAAATAATTAATTTTGAGAGTTTTCTCTTCTCTGGTGGATTCTAGAACTTGTTCTTTTTTTTTAGGATTAGCGCTTGCTAACCTTTTGCGATTTCCGACTGCGTCACAAAGAGTTTAATTTCTAAAATGATTGTGACTGATAGAGATCTTGCCATGATGAATGCAATCGAGGTAGTATTTAAATCATCAGTTGATTTGTTATGTCGCTTTCATATTAACAAAATTGTCGGAGTCAAATGCAAGCAATATGTGGAAGGAAAGACAAAAGTGAGAAATAGACTTGTGGAATAAGATTGTCTATTCTTATGATGTGGTGTAGTACGAGTGACACTTGCAACACTTTGAGTTGGTATGTAGTGATATTAGTTGTTAAAGATACATGGTTGACTCCATTCAAAGAAAGTGTTATTGTGGCGTGAACTAATCAAATTATTCATTTAGAGAATACAACAACAAATAGATAATAAAATACAAATTTTCTAATTTAATTTGGTTTAATATGTGAATTTGTTAATATTAAATAAGTTTTTAGTCCCTATAAAGTTGTTGTATTTCACTTTTAGTCCTTGTAAAATTTTTCGCACTTAGTCCTTATCAATATCATATTTTTCAATTTTAGTCCCTATTATAGGGACTAAAATTGAAAACAATGATATTCGTAGGAGCTAAAAAGTGAGAAATTTTTTTATAAGGACTAAAAGTGAAATACAACAATTTTATAGGGATTAAAAACTTATTTAACCCTTTGTTAAATTTGGTTTTTTAATTGATAGATTTTTTTTTTCTGTTTAAAAAAAAAATTGATAGATTTTTTTATTTGTGTTTAGGGTTGAGTTTATTTATTAGAGATTTAAAATTGTATTGCAAGATAGTAGAGGAGACATGTGTAAAAGTTGGGAAACAATGAACAACATGTTGAAGTCACAATTGGATAGTGTTGGAGTATCGTTTTAGAGTAGTATCAACATGGTCAAGGATAAACATAATCATGTTTTGAGGAGATTGCTCGTGGTTTCATTCAGGAAAAGTATACAACACATTGCTAAAGAATATTTGATAGTTAACTTGGTAGGTATTAACAAAGCAACATGTGGTTGCTCAATAAGAATAACACATGAAGTACCATGTGCTTGTTTGTTGACATATTATAAGATGAGTGGTATTGTTATCCTATTAGACGCAATTTATATTCATTAGAGGAAAATATCTATAAAGGGTCAATAAGATGACGAAGAATCAAGATCAGAGTTGAACATGTCATATGAGATGGATGCATTGTGGAAACAATTTCGAATACTCAATGATATTGGCAAAAGGACATTAAAGAGTAAGGTACATGAACTTACATATCTAGATACAACCTATATATCTCCACCACCTGATAAAACTAAAACTAAAGAAGAAGTTAAGAAGAGAAAGAACTAAAATAATATAATGTTCACCGTGAACCTTCATATTTTGAGAATGTGTACATGTCTCAATGATTGACAAATCAATCATCTCAGAAGTCAAAAAACAACCATCTCAGAAGTCAGCAAAGCAACAATCTCAAAAGTCAACAAAACATTCATCTTAGTAGTCAGGAAAGAAACCATCTCAACACCTAAGGAAAACAACTATCTCAACTATTGATATTTTTGAACCAATTTCCTCTATTTAATTGTCAATATACTGAGAACATAGTTATTGTTGAAGCATGTGGAAAATGTGGATTTCGCGCTATTGCAACATTACTGGGTTGAGGTAAAGAATCTTGGTTTATAGTTTGTCAACAATTGGACAAGGAGATTAGTTCACACTTTGACGTGAATTCTTTATTATTCAAGGGAAATGTTGAAGAAATAAGGATTTCATTGAAGATATCTAATTTAGACTTTTAGGAGAGTGAAAAATGGATGATCATACTAGAAATGAGGGAGGCGATAGCTTTGAGGTATAACCTTATTTTGGTGTCATCGTCAAATACATTGCAATTGACTTTCTTTCTACTGAGAGGTTCACCTAGAGCACTTGATTGTCGTCATCGTCTAATAAGCACTGAATTTATCAACGATAATCATTGAGTGCAAGTAATATTCTTTATAATAATTGTTTACAGTGTCTAATTGACTTTTTTAATTTTCCAGTAGAAAAATAAAAAGTTTAATAGATATATATTGATAGTGTTAACAAAATTTATATGGTCAACGAATCACATCCTCACCATATAAATGTTTGTTGATATACTTTAGAAATAAGATAACAAAGTGCATAATGATAAAATGTGATTAGATGACCGTGTAAAAAGACTTTACATTAACAATGGATGGTCTGTTTTCTCCGAAACATACGCAAATACATGGGAAACATTAGCAGTACAATTATTGTACTATGCATATTCAGATATTCATCCATCCATTCATTCATACACCAATTACATGGCCTCTCACGGTTGGTCATTCCAATTTGAAATATACCCGCCCATTTACACCCTCAGGTTTTGTTGCAATAACATGACCAATACAACCCTCACTAGCAGGTAGGATTATCTATACCATTGTAATTATAAGCAGAAAGATAATGAATACATTGAAAAAAGTAATCTGTGATTTTGATGGCTGTTCATTTGGTTCATGACTCAGTGCACTGATCAAACAGTAAAAATTTTCCTCACCTTCTTCATGTTCCGACGACAAACGGGGCACGTGCCAGCTGCCTCGGCTATCCTGCATTGATAAGATTGGACATACATCAACATCAACATACAAGGAAATGGAAATGTGATTTGTAGATCAACACATTTCAATTTACATGTCAAAACAAAATGGGGAGGAACCAGAATTCTTCAGAAATTATCCTTGTTAAATCTTCTGAAATGGGAACTTGCAGACATGTGCTAGTTTTTAAATTTTAGTTATATACTATGAGACAATATCAGGAGAAAATGATAAGAGAAGTGTATCTTTGAGTGAAGGTTTTAAATAGTGATCTCAGTTACTTTGCGATCACATTGTGATTTTTGACATTGCAGAAAATTGCGGCCAATTGATTTGAACATTCCCTCTCACTGCCCAACGCCGGTCTCATACCTATGAGTTATTTGCTTTTAAACAAAATTGCTTCAGGAATTTGGAAATGTTTGTTTTGATAACAAGGAATTTACCTCGTTCCACATGCAAAACAAGCCACACAGTGCCCACACGGAAGGAAGAAACAGTCCCGTGGAGCATCAAAACAAATTGCACAAAGACGCTGTGTGTTATTACTGGTTTCACCATCACCTAAAAACTTTCCATCAGTGGAACCTCTGGTGAGAAAGTCAAGATCCTGATCATCCTGTGATAAGGAATCGTAAGATGAACCCCAACTTGAAAGATCGTCATCTTTGCGAGAAAGCAAAGGAGCTCGCTCAGGTCCTGTTCCTTCAGCTCTGGATCCTACTCTATCTTCATGGGAACTCTGAACCTTGTTCAAGAAGTTGCAGGCCCAAAACATAAGCACAGTCAGTCCACCTGTAGGGAGATGTAGCTTAAGTAACGTATAAAACCATTTAGGATTAATACTGTCGGATGCTGACAATATAAAGAGGCTACCTATGCCAAAAATATATGTAAGCCATCTTGGTCCATAGTTCAGTACGACATACCACTCATCATTGGAATTGTTCTGCACCAAAGTAAAGAAAATGTAAATAAACAGGAAAAGCAAAGGAACTGAAATATATGTCTGCTAAATTAAGGAATAAATAGAATATCTGTTTCACAACATTTTATTCTAGGAAAATTTTATTCTTACAAAATCAGAGATAAACCAGAACTAGGTTGCCTCATTAAAAAATTTATGTCTCACTTAAGATTTTTAAGGATGACAATTTATTTGAAGCAAAGAATATGATAATAATCTTGCCTGTTGAGGACCAGGTGAAACTAAAACAGCTGTGTTTCCATCGGGAAATAACATGTTCAAACTGCATGGACTACTAGTCAGGGCACATTTGTAGTAAGCATTCGTTGTATTATGCAACAAGGCCCTTACAGTGAGGTTTAATTCCACCTATTCAACAAGAAGAGACCAAAGAAAGTAACTAAGAATGATCAATGATGATGAAAAAAATAAAAACACTGCCTTACAAATTTATAAGCCTGTTAGAATCATATTAAGGTGTCCATGAGTATCGGCTCAAATCCCTTTGCGGATAGTTATAAAATAACCATTAATGTCACTTTAATTAATAATAATTTTCCTCATTCCCAATTTTAAAACAAAAACAAAAAATTAAGGTAAAAAAACACCTTGGATGAGAAATATAAGCAAAATCTTATAACAACACTTGCATCAAATACCAATTTTCCCACATTCAGAACACTCTGATCCAGAATTAGCATTGCTCTAACACCATTTTAATTGAATGCAAGGTCTTTTGTGTAACATTAACTATATGCAAAAAGAGGAAAAATAGAAAATAAGATACTGATCAACCTGTTCTAAATTTGGATATGAAGCCATAAATGTTAATATCATTATGTACTGGTGAATAAAACACTAACCAACCAGTTTTAAATTTGGTTTCAATGAACAGAGATTTGCAAGATCTTTGTTTCTTTTGTGGTCAATCTATCAAAGGACTTGAAATGCTAAGACACGGTATTAGATGCATACACAGGTTTGAGGGAACAACAAAGGGATGTTGGTGGTATGATCAAGAAGAGTAAGTAGTGGAGCACATCTGGTCTGGCAGTATTCTGTTGGTGACTAGGTTATGTTCACATTTTAAATCATAGCAACCAAGCAAACTACACCATCAGAACTTAAGCTTCAATCCACATTTTATAATCTCTGAATATTTCATCTTGCTGCATTGAACAAGAGGTCCAATAACTTAATATCAGTTTCACCCATTTTAAGGATATTTTAACAGAAACTTTTGTTTGTAGATTTCCCAATACAAAAAAGTAATACATCATGGCTTCATAATCAATGAAAACTTTTGTTTTCAGTCATTCTAGAGATCATATTAATTATGGCAACTACAGGAGCAAGTATGGTATAGAAATACGAAAATACCTCCACCTCCTCTTCCAAATTACCCAGTGCCACAAAATAACTTGATGACCTGAATATTTCCTGCGTAATCATACCAGTTCCTTGAAGAAGAAAAAAACATCAGTATATGACTGATATAAAAACAGATAAATTTTATTTTACCACTTTCTTACCTCGGATCACATTCCAAGACAGAGTTGTATTGGGATATGTTGGGTTCTCCAGCCACACTGAGAGGCTTTCTGCTCCTGCAAGCAGAGGCACAAAAATAATATGTTCACTTACTAAATATACCATAGCCAGCAAATTTTTGGTATATCCTTAATAATAACTACATGTTATGTAAATATTTAGAAACTACAATGGACTTGAGCTTCGTGAAAACTAAAATAGGGAGCACATTGCATATTTGCAGCGCTACTTGCAAAAATGTTACAATCTAAATGTAATATTTATGATTGATGTAACTCAGGCATAGAGCTAAGGTCTTAAAGATAAACTTGAACCAACTCTCTCCTCTCTTACAACTGTGTTCAGTCAATTTTTGGCTTCGTGATATAAAGTCTTTACAAGTTATGTTATCTGTACATGGGTTGTGGAATATTATCATTATGTTCCACCTCAAAGTTAAATTAAGATCTGCTCCATTGTGAGTATTTAGAGGTTGTTACAGCTTACATATTGGAAAAACACAGAAAACAAGTCCTGGCAATAAAACTCTGTCAGATTTGTTTTGTTCAGTAAGAGAGTGCATCTAAAAAAGAAGAGAAACTTCTGTAAGAGACATAGCAGGATTGTAATAAATGGATACGCCATAGCAAGAAGTGAAACCCATCTAAATAGAAAGATTTCTGCCAATAAGATTCCAAAAGAAATATCTCTCAGCTAATATTATTAGTGAAGCCAAACAAAGAAGGATGAAAGTGAAAAAGAAACAAAGAAAAGAAACTTCAAATCATATATTTTCTGCCAGAAGGAAACCTACCACATGATGAACAGACTATAGCAAAAACATTAACAAAAGAACACATTCCACTCCAATGAAAATCAAAGAGAGCTCTTAAACAAGAATTAGCTCTATTAAAGAAACTCATTACATATCAAGTAAAAGCCAAAAAAAATAGAAAGGCGTCATAATGAGTAAGTGAAACTGAAGCTCAAGGAATTTGTTTATTCTACCTGATTTGCGTTTTATTTGAGTTGAGGGTTGTGTGATTTTTGTTTTTGTGATTTTCTAATCTGATCTTGGAGTATGCAGTACGCTCCAACAACTCAGTAAATTTGTGAATTATTTTCGGTGGTTTATCAACTCAAGCTTCAGATTTCATCCTTTTTTATTCAGTTTTATGTTGCTTCATATCAAATGTGATTTTAGTAAAAATGAGATAGTTGGTAACTTTGAATCAAAATTGTTTTTGGCTCCAAACTTCGGTTTAACTAAAGTGATAAAAAGTAGCTTTTGCATTAGATTGGAAACATTCAAACATGAATCACTTCACTTCAAATTCAATTTAACCAAATCAATTCTATAAAATCAAATTCATTCAAAATCATGCTTGTCAAACGCGGATACAAACACACACAAGTGACAAGTGAATATAGTTGCACGAGAAACAAATTGATATTGTTGGATTCCAAAATTGTGGTTGAGAATAAGTCATTTATTGACTGGTTATTTTGTAAATAATTTATTATATTATATAAGATAACGGTAGAGAATATCAAGGGACTTTGTACAGTAAAAACCAGAATTGTAACCATTCTGATTCAAGAAATGAAAAGATCATTTCCTCAATAATTTACATGGTATCAGAGCAAACCTGGTCCAAGTAAAAGAAAAAAAACACCATTATTCCATGGTTGAAGAAAGCAGTTCAGTCACAGACCCAAACCCTAAAAAGGCAGCTGGAACTTCCACAATTACCTGCCTGACCGAAAACACCACTATACCCATCACTGGCTACAAATTAAATGGCCAAAACTACACCCAATGGGCAAGATCTGTCCGGATCTTCCTTCAAGGAAAAGGGAAGGAAGATTACATCTCTGATGATGCTGAAGAGCCAGAGAAAAAGGACCCCGATTACCCAAAGTGGAAGCTAGAGAACAGTTTAGTCATGACATGGCTACTTAACTCAATGACCCCTGAAGCAGGCGAAAACTTCATGTATTACAGCACTGCAGCCGAGATCTGGAGCGCTGCCAAGGAGACATACTCAAATACTGATAATACTTCTGCCATATTCGAGATCAAGAGTCTCCTCCATGACCTGCGACAAGGAGACACAACAGTCACTGATTACTACCATACCCTTACTCGTTACTGGCAGCAGCTGGATATCTATGAGGATATAGTATGGAAATGCCCTGAAGACAGCAAACAGTACAAAAAACTGGTGGAGAAAGACCGAATATACCAGTTCCTCGTTGGCCTGAACAAGAATCTAGATGATGTAAGAGGAAGAATCCTTGGAACCAAACCTCTGCCCAACATCAGAGAAGTATTTTCAGAAGTGAGAAGAGAAGAGAGTCGAAGGAAAGTCATGCTTGGAAGCATGGATCAGAGCTCCATTAATGAAGGTTCAGCCTTGGCTGTGAAAGGAAACTACAAAAAATCTAGAAGTTGGTGTGATCACTGCAAAAAATCAGGTCACAATAAAGAAACATGTTGGGTCATTCATGGAAAACCAGCAGACTGGAAACCATCTAGGAACAGGGACATTCGCACCCATGCTGCCACATCAGAAAGAGGCAAAGTGTTGGCAGCCCCAGCACCTGAACCAAGTCCATTCAACAAGGAACAAATGGAGATGTTGCAAAAATTGCTACAACAATCCCTTCAAAACACTAGCACACACTCAACTGCTGCCTTGGCCCAAAAAGGTAATTCTTCATGTGTTTATTTTGTTGACAAGGGAATATCTAACTCATGGATTGTAGACTCTGGAGCCTCAGACCATATGACTGGGGATATCACTCTATTTGATGAATATTCCCCATGCAATGACAATTCTATGGTACGAATAGCAGACGGCACAAAAACAAAAGTGATTGGTAAAGGCTCAGTAATCATCTCCAAGGACATTACTCTTAAATCAGTTCTTTATGTTCCAAAGTTGAATTGCAACCTTTTGTCCATAAGTAAATTGACTCAAGATCTAAATTGTTTCACTAAATTCTTGTCTCACCTATGTGAATTTCAGGATTTGGATTCGGGGAGGAAGATTGGCAATGCTGAGGAATGTGCAGGTCTCTACTTCCTTCAAGCTAGTGAGTTCAAGAAGAGAAGAAATAATTCAGTCTATGCTGCTGCATCAAGTGGTGAAAACCTAGAGGAAGCTGTCATGCTATAGCACTATCGATTAGGACATCCAAACTTTATGTACCTTGAAAAAATGTTTCCTTCTCTATTCAATAAAAATTCAAATTTGTTTCAATGTGAAATCTGTCAATTATCCAAACACTCACGCAACCATTATCCTCCTCAATCTTATAAATCATCCCAACCTTTCTCATTAATCCATAGTGATGTTTGGGGACCTTCCCGTGTTAAGAACATAACTGGTTCAAAATGGTTTGTGACCTTTATAGATGATCATACACGAGTTACTTGGGTGTTCCTTATGAAAGAAAAATCTGAAGTGGGAGAAATCTTTGAGAACTTCAACAATATGATCCAAACTCAATTCCAAACCAAAATCCAAGTCCTACGAACTGACAATGGCCGTGAATACTATCACCACTCCCTTAAATCTCACCTTCTCAAGCATGGAATAATTCACCAAACCAGCTGTGTGAACACACCGAGAGGAAAAATAGGCACCTCATGGAGGTTACTAGGTCCCTTATGTTATCAACTAATGTACCAAATCATTTTTGGGGTTAAGCCGTCCTTTCAGCATCATATTTAATAAACAGAATGCCTTCTAAAGCCCTCAAGTTCAAAACTCCTTGCCAAACCCTTCTATCCATTTACCCACACATTAAAATCCTTTCATCCATTCCTCCCAAAGTCTTTGGCTGCACTGCATTTGTGCATGACAACCAGCCTAACAAAGGAAAATTAGAGCCCAAATCCCTTAAATGCATATTCTTAGGATACCCGTCAAATAAGAAGGGATACAGGTGCTACTGCCCCATAAGCAAAAAATTCTATCATTCCTTGGATGTAACTTTCTTTGAAAATCAACCTTACTACCCCAAAATTGGCCTTCAGGGGGAGAGAGAACAAAACATAGCAGAATCCCAACCTTGGGAAACGGAACAGCATTTGCAACATGAAATGGAACAGAATTTGCAGCAGCACCAGCAGCAGCAGATTTTGCAGCATTTTTTAGAAACAGAACAGACCTCCGTACAACAGCAAGTTGTAGAACCAGAAATTGACCTTGTGATTGGAGAAACAGCAAAACCTGCAACCAGATCTGAGACAGAACCGAAAAAGAACTACTAGTGTACACAAGGAAGAAGAAAATTCAAAGGGAGGAAGAAATCTGCACATCTCCAAGGCCAATCCAAAATTCCGAACCTAATATAGATCCTAATACAGATTTAGAAGTTCTACCAGGTAATATTGTTTTTGAGCCTAATGATAATTGTGGTCTAAATAAGAGTGATCTTAACTTACCAATTGCTGTGAGGAAAGCAGTGAGATCATGCACTCAACATCCAATTGGCAATTATGTATCTCATAGAAATTTGTCACAAGAATACAGGGCCTTCATCACCGTATTGGATAACATTAAACTTCCAAAAAATGTACAAGAAGCTGTCCAACATGCTGAATGGAAGGCTGCAGTGGAAGATGAAATTAAAGCACTGGACAAGAATGGAACATGGAAATTTGTGGAGCTGCCAGAAGATAAAAAACCAGTTGGGTGTAAATGGATCTTCTCAATAAAGCACAATGCTGATGGGAGTGTGAATAGGTACAAAGTCCGCTTGGTGGCAAAGGGGTTCACCCAATCATATGGAGTGGACTATGAAGAAACATTTGCTCCAGTGGCAAAACTAAATTTTGTTCGTGTCATTATCTCCTTAGCTGTAAATCTAGATTGGCCCTTACACCAACTAGACATCAAGAATGCTTTTCTAAATGGTGAACTCGAAGAAGAGGTATACGAAAATACCACCTGGCCTAGAAACTCCCCAAACAATTGGCAAGGTATGCAAGCTCCAGAAATCACTTTATGGCCACGGGCATGGTTTGAAAGACTAACCCGAGTTGTTAAGGGTCACGGCTTTACTCAATGCCAAACCGACCATACAATGTTTGTCAAGCATTATAGTGAAGGAAATGTGGCAATATTTATTGTTTATGTGGATGACATCATAATCTCAGGCGATGATGACAAAGAGATAGAAGAACTCAAGAGATTTCTAGCTAAAGAATTTGAGGTCAAGGACCTTGGACACCCAAAATATTTTCTTGGGATAGAGATTGTTCGTTCCAAACATGGAATCTACGTATCCCAAAGAAAATATGTGCTAGACCTGTTGGAAGAAACTGGAATGTTAGGGAGCAAGCCAGCAGATACACCGATGGAACCTAACCTTAAATTGGCAGAACAAGAAGGCAGTCCCCAAGTTGATAAGGAGAGATACCAAAGATTGGTAGGAAAGCTAATTTACCTAACTCACACTAGACCAGATATTGGTTACTCAGTGAGTATGGTAAGTCGTTTCATGAATAAGCCAACTGAAGATCACATGAAAGCTGTGACTCGAATTTTGCAGTACCTCAAAAAGACACCCGGGAAAGGTCTTCACTTCAAAAAGGACCCAATTAGGAGTGTGAAAGTGTTCACAGATGCAGATTGGGCTGGTTCATTGACTGATCGCAAGTCAACTAGTGGATATTGCACATATGTGTGGGGAAACTTCATTACTTGGAGAAGTAAAAAACAGTCGGTGGTGGCAAGAAGTAGTGCAGAGGCTAAGTTCAGAGCAATGGCTCATGGCATTTGTGAGGGAATTTGGTTACTAAGAATACTTAAGGAATTAGGAGTACCAACAGATTCCACCATGAGCCTATGGTGCGACAACAAGGCAGCCATCAATATTGCAAAAAATCCAGTCCACCATGACAGAACGAAACATGTGGAGATAGATAGACATTTCATAAAAGAAAAGATAGATGGTGGAATTATCAAGTTGGAATACATCCCTTCCCAGAACCAAATTGCAGACTTACTGACCAAGGCCCTTCACAAATCTAATTTTGAGAACTTAAGGTCCAAGCTAGGCATGATTGACATCTACTGCCCAACTTGAGGGGGAGTGTTGGATTCCAAAATTGTGGTTGAGAATAAGTCATTTATTGACTGGTTATTTTGTAAATAATTTATTATATTATATAGGATAACTGTAGAGAATATCAAGGGCCTTTATACAGTAAATCCCTCCTGTTTAATTCTGATTTATTTATTAGACTAGGGAATGCTATATTAAAAACCAGAATTGTAACCATTCTGATTCAAGAAATGAAAAGATCATTTCCTCAATAATTTACAGATATTAACGGAAAAGAGAAACCACTGAAATCTCAAGTAGAAAGAATACCTTCTGCAATTACAAGATAAATAGAGGAGGTCTCAGAGCACAAGCTATACGAAATATTTATTTCAGACCCTCTATTCAGATAATATTTCCATTTCTGAGGAAGACGTAAGAAAAGGGTGTTAGTTAAATCACAGGAAATGCGAGGGTTCAGTAACAAGATCAAGTATAAATGCTTTCTGTTTTGCAGCACTAGAATTCCAAATCACAGGAAAGTGTAAAGTACATATACTTGCCTTATCTGAGCCATAAGGAATAGATATATTCTGAGTTTCTGTCCAAGTGGAAACAACATCAAGAAGTGGATATTCATATGTACCGTAAAGAATGAGTCCTGGCTTTGCCTCTAAGTTTTCTACCTAATGCAAACAAATCCAGATTAAAAAAACTTACTATAAAAGTTGCACAAAAACAGGATTAGGTTGCAAAACGATTGAAAAACTTACTACAAAAGGAAAACAGATAAAAAAAACAACAAAAGCATACAGTTATTGAAACTGACCTTCACAGATTGCACAAACACAGGGTTAGGTTGCAAAACGATTGAAGAACATGGACCTAAAACCACACTCATCGACCCATAAACACCCAGTATCATTGTCACCGCAACTGTAACATTACACAATAATCTCATAACTAAGAACGTGCAGCATATAAAATGCATTCAGAGTTCAAACCAACTATGTTAGAATTTGTGAATAGACAAAATGAAGTATAAAGTATCTCATTGAAATTACTAAAAATACATTGCTAATGTACAAGCCTCACCTCAAATGTACAGTTACAAAATTATAGTTATAGTTAAATGCCTAACGTAGCCAACTGTCATAACTAACTTAACTGACACGTAGTTACATTTGCCTTATGAGTAATTGAGTATGAGCTAATAAATGGTCTTCACTACAAGTCTACAATACAACAGCAATTTCATTCTTTTTAACATAAATCTGCCCAAAATTAGCAGTAATTGTGTTGAGAAGTATGGTAGAGCCCAACAAATAGAAAAATAAACTAAGAGAAAAAATGATTTTAGAATTGATAGAATGAAGAAATTGATTACCGAAGAACCAAAAGCTGAAAATAACGGCGAAGCAGGACCACTTATCATCCCTAACAATGGCGGAGTCATCGACGTTACTCCAGTTGGTTCTCCCGTAGGTGATGCTGACGCGGCGAGACTCGCGTGGAGGGTGAGGCGACATGGATTGAGATTGAGTGGCATTAGAGGCATTTTCGTATGACCGCGAAGGTTCAGCGTTGGGCGCGGACGAAGTTGGAGTGGAATGTGGTTCTGACATTCTAGAGAGAGAAAGAGAAGAAGTGAGAGAGAAGGTGTGGATTGAAGAAGGTCCATTGAATTGAATAGAATTGAAGGTTGCTTAGTGTTCAACTGCGAGTCTTGTTGGTTGGAAAAATGTTGAATTGGAATGGTTGTTGGTTGGGTTGAGACTTGAGACTTGAGACTTGAGAATGGAGGACTAACTGATGGTAAAATCACCGATTCTGACCGTTATATTCATTTCTCCGTAATCCACATTTTTTCATCATACAATAAGATTGGAAAGAGTTTTTTTTTTCTTCTAAATTACTTTTTTTTTAATTACAGAAGTGGCCTTTTAAAAAAGAAGTTTTATATTATTCAATTTTTATTTTTTGTTGCATTTTTTATGAATTATTAAAATAAAAAAATATAATAATATAATTTATTAAAATTCATAAAAAAAAAAACAAAATTGACTAGGTTTGTTCGTAATATTTAAAAAATATTTTTTAGTATGACCAATTAATCGACATAATTTTCATTTTCTTAATATTTTTTCTCTAATGTTCATATGTCAGGTCTAATATGGACACAATTTCACTTTCATATGAGGCCAATATCGTTTATTTGGTATAGATGAAAATTTTCCTTTGTAAATTTTGAATACACTAACACTCTTGTACACGTTAAACAAATGTAATAAATAGTTTTGACAAACGCAAGAAGATGCAACTTTGAGATATGAACAAGGCACTAAAGGTCACTTTCAACGTTAATTTTATCCTAACATTTGTAAAAAAAGTGTTGTTTTTTTTTTATGAATTTTAGTAAATTATATTATTATTATTATTATTATTATTATTATTATTATTATTATTATTATTATTATTATTCTTGTTTAATGGTTCATAAAACAGGAAGAAAAAAAATTGGGTAGCAATGAAATCCCTTTTTCAAAAAACAATTTCTATAATTTAAAAAAAGAAAAAACAGCATGAAGTCATCACTGCAAAACGAAACATTCTTTAAGAAATTTCCATTGCAAATGGTCCCTTTTTCTAAAAATAAAATAGTTTGGTATATATTTTTCAAAGAAAATATAAATTATTATTATAAATTAATTACAATTACGTTTTATGTTATCAAGTAATTCACGTATATTATTTGAGTATAACTAAAAATAAAAATGGTGAAATTAGCAAAATTGTATTACTTATACACTAACATATAAGTTATGTATTTTTCTATCTCATATTACTAAACATGGGTGAAGTGATGTAATACATGAATATAATTTAATGTTATAATGTACAACTATTTTAGAAGTAGATATCTCTTTTCTCTAAATCTAAGTTATTTTAGTAAGTATTCCAAATTAAGCGATGCAAAACTTTATTGGTCGCATTGCTGTCCCTTTATTTAGTATTAAAATGAAAGTTTTTATAAAAAAACATTAAGATATTTTATAAAAAAAAAAAATTAAGATAAAAGTGATTATAAGATAAAATAATTTAGAATCGCATTGTGACTAATTAGATTATCACATAAAATAATTTAGAGATTTTTTTTGTTGGTTTAAATTTAGAGATCATTTTTATGTGAAGTAGAACTGAATTTGTATTTGTTTGACATAACAAAATATATTTTTCAATTTTCTCTCTTATTTATCAACTCATAAAAAACTTTCTTCTTAAAAGTTATTTCCAGTAGTTTCTTATTTTAACCAAAATATATATTTTTTATTTGAGTTAATTTCGAAAACTTAAACAAATAAAACAATTAAAATTAACATTTCATTATAAAAACACATGATTTTTCTATCAAATAGTTTGTAGTAAACGGAAATTAATCTATTTTCTATCACATAGTTTTATAAGAAGATTTAGTTGCTATATATAATTTCCATAAATGCTTTCTGATTCAAATATGCTTGTTATCCTTATAAAATTGATTTTTATCCTTATAACAATTGTATTTGTTTTAAGTCTTGTAAATATAAAAATTATGTGCATTTAGTCCTTTTTTTTTACTCATGTGCATTTAATCCCTAACAGAATTAACTTGAGTTGGGTTTTTTATTTTCTGAATAGAGTTGAGTATGGTATACCAAAAACAGAAACTAGAGTTGTGCGAATAGTCAATAGCCTGCTCATTTAATTTGCAGCCCACCAACAAATATATCCATAAAAAAATTCAAAATTGTTCTTTATTTTAAAAAAAAAATTGAAATATTCTCCCACTCCTCACAAAAATTCAAACGTGTTCCGAAAAAACTTAATTTTAGTTTTTTTAGAATACAAAAGTGCTCCTGACATATTTTTGTTCCGAAAAAACATAATTTTGAATTTGTTAGAAGAATTATTTTTGATTTTTTTTAAAAGAGGGGTAAAATTAATGATTTATATAAAATAAATAGAGGTATAATTTTAGAGATATGGGATATAATTTTCAAATATCTGGTATGTTTAATAGAGGACCTATATAGGTTGGTCTATTTAGTCTTCCTGCAATTTGTTTGGTAGAATCTTAGTTATTTTATAAACTTTTTTACAGATTTGCCTTGTAAACTAGGTCCTTATTGGTATCCATATTTTTTATTAGAAGAAATTCAACTTAGTACTCTAGAGTTTAAAACACTTTTTTGACTAACAAAATAATATTTATTCATTTAATTTAATAGAATACATCAAAGACAATAAATTTAAAGTCGTTAAAAATTAAAAATAATAAATTTACGAATAAATTTACAACATGTAAATTAATAAAATATAACGATAAAATATTTACAAATTTTTGACATAATCAAAATAATTAAAATATTTATGCCTCTAAATTTGTGTCGCTGACAAACAAGCCATTAACTGAATCTACTATGAATTAAATTGATTTGACACTCTAAATCGCAAACACCGCACAAACGAAAAGAAAAAAAAGCAGTACACCAAGACGACGGACATAACAAGATCACACTTGAAGACAAACTCACAAAAACCCACTCTTGCACTATGTTTTTGGGGAGAGCACTTTTTAGGATGGATTTACAAGACTCGTGTATGTTATACACGAAGTGCTTATATTAGACATCCTGATATTGTCAACCATATTAAATAGTTTGTTCACATTTTTTTTTATAATTGATAGATTTATGAATAATTATTTTGGTGTTCAAAAAATATTTTATGAATTTGTTAGTTGTTGCGATTTCTCTTTATTTTTACATTATTATAGTAGTTGATACATTAGATATAATTTACCACTTTTTTTTAATAATAAAAATTATATCTCTAATATAGAAACCTAAATAAATTGTGATTATTTTTAACCATTTGATATCAGAGTCATATATTGTGTTTGCCTAATTTGTTTTGCGAATTATATATATAATATTTTTGTTATTATATTAGTTTGTTTTGGAAATTATACTCAAGCTAGAGTTACATGATTCACTTCCAAAAACTAATTCACACGTTATGTACCCTCATCCGATATAGCACACTAAATGAACACGTTTTAATCTCATGTCATCCAAAAATAGAGAAACTAGTCAATAAACTAAATTACACAACTCACTATAAATAAACATTTTTTACTAGTTACAACAAACAGGTAAAAATTTCCATAATTAACTTTTCAAAATCCTCTACTGTTTTAAAACAAACATCTCAATTTTCAACCAATGAACAAGCGTCAAGGTCTTGTTCCCTAGGATGTAGCTCAAAAACAACCTCAATTAATGCACTATAAAAGACCGCTAAGAAATTATATTAAAGTGTGGTTGATCATAATCCATTTTATTGTGTGTCCCTCATATACTTGATTAATTTCATATAAGATTGTATTTCACAATAATTCAAGACCTTTATCCCAAACTGTGGTTCATCATAAACCTTTTTCCCCCTTATGTACTTAATTAATATCATAATATAAGATCTTTATCCCATTAACCAAACACTAAGTTAATTTTGGTGGCTAGATTCAATGTCAAAAGAACTTTTTGTTGATTCAAGGATAAAAGATCACCAAAGAGAGCTACATAATATGAGAAGGTTCGGAAGATTTTTGGTGAGAAGTGGATGGATGTTTGTGGGTGCTTGCAAGAGAGGGTGGTATAGACTAAGGATGAACCTCAACTTTTGATTTCAATTAGCAATAATGTTGGACTTTTGTGGTGGTCATGCTTCTTTTTTGTACCCAACACACTTCTTGTACGGTTGGTAAAGTCACCAATATATATATATATATATATATATATATATATATATATCAATGTTTAATTATATATAATGTTATAATGTTTGGTGTCAACTATGTTAATGTTAAAAAAGATAGGTACATATAGATAATGTTAATAAATATAGACGTGTATTTGATATATACCATTTTCAGTCCCACAACATCACTCCTACTTGTCTTCATTTTGTTTGAATTTGTCTTCGTCTTCTTAAGAGCTTTGAATATTCCTTTTTAATTTTTCATTGAAATAGAAAGTATCTGTTTTAATTATTTAATTTTTTTGTCTAATGTTCTCGATTCCCATGAAATTGGTGTCCCCCTACTTTTGCTTCGCTCACCATTTTCGTTTGTCTGTTTTTGACAATGAGATCCAAAAATGAAAAAAACAAAAAAAAATCATTTACAGTAGATTAAAAATATGTAACTGTATATTGGTTTTTAAATCCAATTACAATGATTTTACATGTTTTTTTTTTATTTTTCTTTCTTAACTTCAAATACCCTTTAAATTGGGTAAGTTCATATATCCTTAAAATTGGGTAAACTAGTTTTGTTTTTTTTTTTTTCATAT
>JBBPBO010001986.1:11376836-11446159 GCA_037974295.1 Cicer cuneatum
TTTTTCTTTCAAAATCGTACCATAACCGTAAATTAGTTTTCATTATTCCAATTGACACAGTCGGAAATCGCAAAGGGTTAGCAAGCGCTAATCCTAAAAAAAAAACAAATTCTGGAATCCACCAGATAAAAGAAAAACTCTCAAAATTAATTATTTTATTAAAAGATACCGTTTGTTACAGCATAGAAAGTCTTTAAATAGATAATAGAAATCCTAGTACGAAAATTAGGTAAAACAGAAAAGCCCGAAATTAAAGGAAAAACTAAAACGGCTGTAAAACAGAAAAGCCCGAAATTACGGGAAAAACTAAAACGACTGTTTTGAGGCCCAAGATGAGCTCAAAACGGTTCTGGAGCCCATACTTCATGGTAAAGCCATGAGTTGTGTTCGTGGCGCGATTCTCTTTTCGGAAAGGTATAATAATAGACAATCTAACACCGGACGATCGTTTTCCGCATTTTCTGCTGCTTTTGTCCACAAAGTCGTTTCTTCCTCGATTCTAGCATTGAATCCTCCTACATCAGTCTCCTGCATTTCTAAAGAACTCGACCCCGAGTTCATACCAGAATAAAAGGTCAGCATCTTCATGGAACTCATAAATATCAGCCACATTAAAGGTATTGGAAATATTCATGGATCCCAGCAAGTCAATCACATAGGAGTTGTCATTGATCTTCTTCCGCACCTTGAAAGTCCCGTACTTGCGAGGCTGAAGCTTCTTGTAAGTGCCAACTGGGAACCTCTCCTTACGCAGGAACACCATCACATCATCTCCCACAGCAAAGACCTTGACTCTTCTACGCTTGTCAGCAGCGACTTTGTTCTTCTGCCCAGTAGCCCCTAACTTCGCCTTGACAGCTTCCTTAACGGCTTGCACATCCTTGGCCACCACTAGGCAAAACCACTCAGTTTCCTTGAAGGTCTCAGTCAAGTCATGCTCATCCTGCGCCATAACAAGAAAACTGGACTTCTCCTTCCCTGTTTTTCTATTAAAACCAGAAACCGGGGCCATAGCTATCTTGTGCGTTCCCCAGGTGAACATCATCACATTATCTTTGCCTCTATACGTGATATCATTGTCATACTGCCAAGGTCGCCCTAGTAGGACATGACACACATCCATATTTAGAACACCACACACTACCTCTTCCTTGTAATGCCTTCCGATGGAAATAGGCACCTTGCAAGTCTTCGTCACCTTGACCTGCGAACCCTTACTCGCCCAGCCCAAAGCATAAGGCTTGGCATGCGGTTCTGTCGGCAACTCTAGGTACTCCACCAGCTTCTGGGATACCAAGTTCTATGTACTCCCGTTATCCACGATTAGATTACACACCTTATTCTTAATAGAACAGTGTGTTCTAAAAAGATTCTTCCTTTGCCCCTCCTCCTTTGAAGACAACAGAACTCTCTGCAGCACAAAATTCACCGCTTCTTCAGCTTCTTCTTCAGCGAACTCAACACCGTCATACTCGTTGCCTGCTTCCTCTTCCTCAGACTCCTCATTCAAGACTGCAGTCGTTCTCTTGGAAGGGCAAACATTTGACTTGTGACCCTGCCCACTGCAACGGAAACACTTATCTCCCGTCGGTTTCGCGTATGGGTTGGCTGACTTCTGGTTCGCCCTCTTGTTGGGTGTAGCACTACTGGTTCCATTGGTTCCTTTTGCCGAGGAGTCAGAATCCTTAGCAGCAACACTCTTATCCTCATCACCAGTAACTTCAAAATTACCCTGCGGAGTGAATCTGCGAAAAGATGAGAAATTTCTGGGGGATTTCTCCATCAGTTCCGCTTTCAAGGCTAGGCTAGAGGCCTCCGTCACGGTCCAGACAGTCTGTAGACCCATCTTCTCCTGTATCGACCCCTTCAAGCCATTAATATAGCAAGTCACCTTCTGACCCTCCGTTTCCCCCAGCTCGTTGCGTTCTGAGAAACGCAGGAACTCTGCTGTATACTCGGTCACGCTCCTTCTACCCTGAACGCAATCGATATACATCTTGTACAGAATCTGCTCATAATCTTCAGGCAAGAAACGCTCCAGCATCAACTGTTTCATTTGCCTCCACGTTCTAATTGGCGCTTTCCTATGGTGCTGCCTCTGAACAACAAGCTTATCCCACCACACAACAGTGGTACTCTTCAATCGAATTGCCACCATCTTCACCTGATTGTTTTCTGGCACACCCATCACGTCGAAGAACCGATCAACTTCAATCTGCCAATCTAGAAACTTTTCAACCCCCATAGTTCCATAGAACAATGGGATGTTAGCCTTGACTCTGTAGTCGTTGCGATTTTGTTGATTATCGAAACCCTGATTCTCCTCCTGGACCTCTTCTTCGGAACTAGAGTCCGATTCAACACGAGCCTGCAAGCCTCCATGTGGACGCCTGGGTGGTTCGTCTCTCATGCCTCTGTCCCTCCTATTATTGATGGCGTTCACTTGAACCGTCAACCGTCAAAGCCGCCACCTGAGTCGTCATCTGCGTAGTCAAAGCAGTAAGGGTCGCGGTAAAAGCCGCAGTGATACCCTCGATGTCTGCTCTTGTGACTGGTTGATCTCCCATGGCTGTTCAAGCTACGAAAAGAAATAGGAGAAAGCCTGCTCTGATGCCACCTGACGCAGTTGGAAATCGCAAAGGGTTAGCAAGCGCTAATCCTAAAAAAAGAACAAGTTCTGGAATCCACCAGATAAGAGAAAAACTCTCAAAATTAATTATTTTATTAAAAGATACCGTTTGTTACAGCATAGAAAGTCTTTAAATAGATAATAGAAACCCTAGTACGAAAATTAGGTAAAACAGAAAAGCCCGAAATTAAAGGAAAAACTAAAACGACTGTAAAACAGAAAAGCCCGAAATTACGGGAAAAACTAAAACGGCTGTTTTGAGGCCCAAGACGAGCTCAAAACGGTTCTGGAGCCCATACATCATGGCAAAGCCATGTGTTGTGTTCGTGGCGCGATTCCCTTTTCGGAAAGGTATAATAATAGACAATCTGACACCGGACGATCGTTTTCCGCATTTTCTTCTGCTTTTGTCCGCAAGCTGTTTCTTCCTCGATTCTGGCCTTGAACCCTCCTACATCACCAATTAACTTAACTTTTTAGGGTACTTAATTTTTATAATTTTTAAAAGATTTAATCTATACTAAGGTCCTTTAAGATTGATTTCGAACATTTTAATTTTCGTCACCTGTCAGTAGAGCTGTCAATTTGTCAATCTCCCTCTTATATTGGCCCCAGCCCACATATTAGACGGGGCCAAAAAACCTTATATTATAAAGGCCCATTAAAAGAAAGCCCCAATGTAAAAAAGCCTCCAAAATTATGTGGGCTTAGAGGGCCCATAGGCCCATTAAAAAATCAATTATTTTTTTGAAATAAAAAATATTTCAACTCTTTTTTCGTTTTTTTTTTCTGAAATTTTTTTCGATTTTTTTCTCGATTTTTTTTATGTTCTGAATAAAATTAACAAATTCAATAATTTTTCAATTTCGAATTTTATTTGATTTAGAAATTGTCGATTTTTTTTTATGTTATGAATAAAATTAACAAATTTTCAATAATTTTTCAATTTCGATTATTTTTCAGAATTTTGTTCGACTTAGAAATTGTCGATTTATTTTTTGATGTTCTGAATAAAATCAACAAATTTAATAATTTTTCAATTTCGATTTCAATTTTTTTTCTGAATTTTATTCGATTTAGAAATTGTCGATTTTTTTTTATGTTATGAATAAAATTAATAAATTCAATAATTTTCTAATTTTGATTTTTTTTTTCCGAATTTTATTCGATTTAGAAATTGTCGATTTTTTTATGTTCTGAATAAAATTAACAAATTCACGAATTTTTCAATAATTAAAAAATCTAAATAAAATTAAACTATGTCATTAATATTTTTTATTCAACTATTTCTTAATGAAAACATGAAATGGGCCCTAGGCCCCCCGGCCCAAGCCCAAAAAAATTAAAAAATAGGGGGTGGGGCCAAAGAAAAAAATAATTAAGAGGGGCTTAAAATTTGGGGCCTAATAAAAAATTTATTAAATGGGGCTTTGAGATTAGGGGCTTTTTTGACAGCTCCACCTGTCAGTCTTTCAACAATTCTATTCTCACATTAACTCTACATTAAATGTTATCTCACTAAATCAATTACAAGAATCTTAAATAAACAAAAACAAAAATCATTTAAATTGATTGTTATAATTTGGAATATTTAAATTGTATAATAATAATAATAATGTCGCGGCCTAAATTTCGAGTGTTTCTCGAATTCAACGGAGTCGCCACCAAAGTTTATTTATAATAGGGAAAACATTGGGAAACCCTTAAAAAGAAAAAAAAAGTCTTTGAAATCAAATTTTGAGTTCGGGAGTCGATAATGCGTAGGGAAGGTATTAGCACCTACGACATCCGTTAAAATACGGTTACCTATAATTAATTGTGCAAAATTAGTATAAACTTAAATATATTTATTTCTCTTTATTATTAAATATGAATATCAATTATTTATTTTTAATGTGATGTTGAAATAAATACGTGTTTAAAGAAAAGAGAAAAAAAGAAGAAATTTTTTGTTAATGTGCTTGACAAGAGTGTGATCTTGCTCCTACGTATCTCTCGGTGCGATGGAGAAATCAAAGCTACGTAGTTCTTGGGTAAAAAATGTGGATGTGTTGATTGTTCTTTTAAAGAAAATGTGCGCTATTATTAATAAAAAGAAGAAAAGTTGTTTTGACGAAGAAAATAAAATGAGTTTGTTCGATTTTAGTAATTATTTTGAAATAAGAGTTTTAAGACTATACAACTCGTGTCTCAAATACTCGAGGAGTAAAAACATGTCTCATCCTATTAACTCTTTTCAGAATATTTTATTATTTTCAATTTTTAAGTCAAGTTTTAAAACCAACAAGCGGTACAGCTTGTGTCTTAACAATTCAAAAAAAAAAAGAAAAAAAGAAAAATGTCATATCTAATTTAATTTAATTTAAAAATATTTTTAATTAATATTTACGTAAAAAAAAGAGTTCATAATCATGACTTGTCTCTTAATAATTTTGAACAAACATTTGTTTATTTAATTTTTGGCCAGAGGTTTTTTTTTGCAACTAAAAATTTAATGAAAAGCAAATGCAAGCTGTGTTATGCAAAGCTCTACGCAAACAGTAACAATGCAACTTAGCCCAGCTATATCATAAGTACGTGTCTATATGCAGTTTCATCAAGCTACATGTGTCTATATACAGTTTCATCAAACTACATGTTGTTTATATATACCAAATTTCAGTAAATTGAAAATCCAGCCTTTAAACAAAAAGCCAGCTATATCATAGATATGTGTCGATATATACACGGTAGACGTTTCATCAAGTAAATCGAAAATCTAGCCTTTAAACAAATAAAAAGCAATAATCAAAGGGCAACACTGCAACATTGAACATGAAATAAATACTTCAGCAAACAAACAAAACAACAAAGAGAGATAGAGAAAAGAGACAAACTTGAGAAGGCAATGAAGTTTTTCCGGCGACGGCTTTATAAGAGGTTTGAGTTTTTAGTCCTATCTTCTTTAATCTTAATCCTTCTTCGATTTGTTTGTTTTTATTTTGCTATTCAGTTGCTTATTTCTTCCTTCTCCTTTTTTAGTGTTTTTTGTAACAGATCTCTCACCCAAAATCCTCTGCCCTTTACTGATTTTCGAACTCAATTTATAGACTAAAGTGGTGAATCTTTCTGTTCATTAGATAAAATTAGGTTCTAGATTTTGTATGGTTTTGTTACAAATTTTACACAACATCAGATTTTTGAGTGTACAAGTGGTACACGTAATAACCTTATTAGTCTGACATGAAGCAAGTAACTGGTTTATAACAGGTTTGTAGTAGGATGCTAATAAGGCCAACAAGATAAAGGAAAGTTTGCAGTAGGAAATAAAGAAAGTGTGTTCACAATTTTTCTTTTTTCTTTTATCTTATTTTTTTTGTATTAAATGAGAACATTTATGTAAATTGGATTAAATTGTAAAAAGAGAATATTTATGTAAATTGGACTAAATTGTAAAAAGGATGATCTTCAGATTTTTTATAATAAACAAAATAAAGTATTTATTAAACATATTATTACTTATTTTTGAATTATTTTTAAATAGTCAAACAAAATTAAGGTACTACAAATAATAATAATAATAATAATAATAATAATAATAATAATAATAATAATAATAATAATAATAATAATACAATCATTTATGAAGATGGTTTTTTTTTTGTCATGCCATTTGTTATTTTGTCAATTTTTTTAATTTGTTTTATTTTCACCATCCTGTAAAATCGTACATATTCTCCAAAGAGGTATGGAAATATTTTGCGTTAATTGTCATTGTCTTAATTTTCTTAATTACAATCTTTAATTAGATTCTATCTAAAAGGTAAAATATTAATTACAATTAATTTTGTAGACATATAAAAATAAATTAAAAATTAAAACGTTTACCTTAAATGTTTTTTTTATGAACCTTAAATGCTTTTTATTGTGATAGTTTATTCTTTCCATTCCCATACTAATATTGAGAAAAAGCAAACATATAAACATTGGCCAAGGTCCCAAATATTAGAATACTAAAAGTTAGAAAAGTCACACAAAAAATGGTTCATTTAAACATATTGGACAAATACAAGTCTCTTTTATATAAAATAATCTACATTAAAATTTTTAAATTCTCTTTGATATTTTGGATCAATGTACACTTAAAATTTAATATATGGCATCAAATGTGCGTGTATTTGTATTTGTATTTGTATTTATATTTATATTTATATTTATATTTATATTTATATTTATATTTATATTTATATTTATATTTATATTTATATTTATATTTATATTTATATTTATATTTATATTTATATTTATATTTATATTTATATTTATATTTATATTTATATTTATATTTATATTTATATTTATATTTATATTTATATTTATATTTATATTTATATTTATATTTATATTTATATTTATATTTATATTTATATTTATATTTATATTTATAATGTATATCATATATTATAACTCATTATTTTAAAAATAACTAGGGAAGACTAAATTTTTATTAACAACGTTGGCACTAATTATCATTTTATGATTGTTTCATACATTATTTGAACTTTGTTGCTTAAATTTCTAATGTCAATATTTGAACTTTGTTTCTTAAATTTCTAATGTCAATTTCTCAATATTAAAAATAATTAAATGTAAAATATATTAATATATACATTATCAATTTTTTATGTCCTATTCAGTATAATTTTTTATTTGTAATTTTTTTTGGGTTTTTTATTTGTAATTATAACAATGCTAAAAAGTAATAATTTATATTTAAATAATTGTTTTTATAGCCTGTACAATATGCAGGTTCAACTGGCAAATGTAAATAGATCACAATTATTAGATCATTAAAAAATTTGATTTTGTCAGTTTAGTTGGCAAATGTTGATATTGTTAAGTAAGATGTTTTATCCACGTTCGAACTCGGCACTTCATGACTTAATTATGGTGAAATTTACTATCATAAAAAAAAATTGACTTTTTACGTTGACCGACAATTAAACTCTTTTTTTTTTTGTCTCTAAATGAATTGATAAATAAATTCGCACATAACTTGTGATGTGTCAGATTTCGAACCCAAAACATAATTTCTAACCTAACAATACTGACACTTACTAGTTGAATTAAGGCTTACAAACAAAAAGCAATTAAACTCTTTTTAAAATAAAAAAATATTGTTTTCAGTAAAGTCTAAAATAATGAAATATTATCTGTAAGTGTTTACTATGCTTTCTTTTTATTGTGATTTTCTTCTTATGAATTTTTTAGTAATGTTTCTAATGAGATAATTTGTGTTTATCAATATTATTTTTTTAGATTTTGGTATAATCCCGTTAAATACCTTATATTTAATAATATTTTAGAGTAATATAAATAATATATAATTAATGAAATATTAGATTAATTTTACACTATTTTTTATTATAAAAAAATTGAAATCTATGAGAAACATTATACATTACCCCATTACCCCATGTGTCCTATATCTATCGAAATCAACTACCAAGTACGGGTCCCCCCTTTTTGTTTTGAAAAGTATATACCCCAAGCTAGCGTGGTTGTTATTGGACCAAGGATGATCCTCGTTGCGTTGCTTGTATGTTAGCAGCTGATTCCACGTATATAATTTTTTAATTTTTGTGTGTGTCTAGTATGTATAAATAAAATAATGTTTTTTTTATAAGAAACCAAAATATATTAATATTAATTATTCAAACCACAAGTGACCCACCAAATAAGAAAACAACATAGATAGAATTTATATTATTCTCCATCATCAGTAAAACAATTTCAATATGTGTACCTAAAATAGTCTTGTAACACACATAAGTTTATTTTTTATTATTATATTTTATTTGATTTAATGATAGGATTTATTAATTCAATGACACAAATAAATTTGTATATAGTGTAAAATTTATCTCACTTATTACTATAGAATTAGACCAATAAAAAAGTACAAAATATCATTATTTTTTATTTAATAAAATATTGTGCAAAAATATGAAATAATCTTCTAAATAATTTTTTTTTTATCAATTTTAATTAAATTTTCAAATAAAATTTCAAATTTCAATCTGTAAATTAGTGTCTTTGTCAGTTTTTTTTTCTCTTTCTAACGACATTATTCTTATCAAATTATCGCAAACTTTTTTGTTTTTTTATTCAAGTACATCATTTTGACAAAATATTTTCTATACAATTATCATAAAATTAATACTTACATGAGTTAAAAGTGACAGTGGTGGATTTGTACCAAAAAGAAAAATGAAATTGTACCCAAAAAAAAGTGTAGTAGACAAATAATCACAAACACGAGTTTATTTCGCTTACCCCTTATTTATCATAGTTTTAATGAAAAAGCTATATCACCACCCTTTCAAGTAGAAAAACACTATATCTTTTCCATGTGGTCATCGAGGCCAAATTTTTTATTGCAAAATGTTAAAGAGTAGGTGTCTAATTAATATTGGTGACAATTTTCCGACTAACATATTTTTAACAAAAGTCGAAGGTTGTTGTTATGTGTGTGAATCCTCGAATTATCTACACTTGGAATATGCGGGATGTATCCGAATAATGAATATTTGGTCATTTGGATTCCTCTTTTATACTCACGTTATTGTTATTGTATCCCAAAATAAAATTTAATTTCAATGACTTATTAATTTTTTGATGTTTTAATGTAGACTTTTATTTTGATGTCTTGTCTGATTTTTAAAAAGCCAAACAAAATTGAAAAAATAGACATATGACATATAAAAAGTCAGATTCAAACTAATTATTGGGCCATTTTGATGTACAAATATATGATAAAGGTAAGATATAATATAAAACTAGATAAAAATAAGATAAAAATGATAAAATAAATATTATCATATTTTGTTTTTGGATGCATATGATAATAAATAATTTGTGAGTAATTGTAATTATGCATGAACTAATTTTGATAAATTAGCCCGTGAAATATTTAAATTTCAAACAAAAATTAGTTCAAATAGTGATTACATTGATATGAGATTAATGCAAAGAAGTCACATATTCAATTAATATGTAAGATAATAGTTTATAACTATAAAAGTTTAGATATGAACTATTTTAATTGATATTTTGTAATTCCAGAGATACATTTGCCAATTTGTAAAATTCAGGAACTAATTATGAACGGTTGCAATTTCAAAGACCAATTTGTTTATTTACTGTTTATTTCTAACTCAACTCAAATTTAAAATAAATATTTTAACTAAAGCAACATAATATAATATTATTCAAAAATAACATCATATTGGTTCATCAAACATTAAACTAAAACAAAATATAATAACCACTATGCCAAAAAGATCACTTTATAGCGCTTTTTTAAGCATTTTACAACGCTTTTAAACGCTGTAAAAAAATACAACAACACTATTAAAAAAAAATGCCTATTATATTATTAACATATTAATTAATAAATATAGATCACTTAATTATTTAATGATGTTATTGATAATTATTTTACTAACTTACGAATAAAATACTTTCTTCCTTCAATATATAATTTTGGTATTAGACGCTACTATTTAATGGATTTTACTAAACTTTTATAAAGAAATAAAAAAAAAGGACGCTCTTTAAAAACAATTTATTGACGATACATCAACTTAAGGTGATACATCAAAATTTGATGTAATTGTAAGTGTCATTTTTTGATATTGCCCTTTTGGTTAAAAAATTAATTTAAATACATCAATTTTTTAATTACTATTTTTACTTACCAATTCTAAAAAAAATATAATATTAGTGTAAATTGTTTTACCTTTATACAAGACTACAACCAATCAAATGAATGACTTTAAATATAATTATGATCAATATCAAATATTTTTAACGATGTTACGATTATGTTTGATTGTCATTCTAAACTTTTAGATTGATAATGTATATTAATTAATTTTTTTTAATAAGAACTCAAAAACTTGACCCAAAAGTCAAAGATAAGCTTTTACTTTATTAATGGAAGAACCTTCTCATAAATTTAAGATACGGTGACGACACTTCGTAGCGGCTAAGCTACCATGTGAAGAGAAGTATCGTGCAATGATAGATTATGTTATGTGATGAAAGTGTGGGATGGACATCCTCACAAAAATAATCAAGTTCAACATGCAGAAAAAAAAAAGAATAAAATTGGGCTTTGTTAAAATTATAGTTTTATTCAAAATGACATCTTTGTCTTGTTTTAGCGATATTTTAAGTTCAAAAACTCTGATTTGTGTGATTTTTAATGTGTTGGAAAGTTAAGACAATTCTCTACAACTCATTTTATCAAGGTACAACGTGAAAGATAATATATTTAGTTGATTTCGAGGATGTTTGATATGGTTGTCTTGTGAGATGTTTGACTACTTGTTTGTGTGGGCATATTATTTGTCTATTTTACCTTTATTTCCATCTTTTTGACCTGCATGAGAACCTTAGCCCGTATATGTTTTCTTTGTATACTTTTTATGAATTTTATGTTCTAACAAAGAGTTTGTGATGGAGGATGACATACTACCTTCCATTTCTTATGTACTTGGTATTGGAGGCAATGGTGCCAATTGATGAGGATGTTTGTCTTATTTGATTTGATTGTCGAAATATCTGTTGGACTCGAGAAGGGAGTAAAATAGAATCTTAATTTTTCAAAGATTGTTTAGAAACACAAAAAAAGTTTATTGAAAATGTGATGGTAAATGCTTTATTTGTATTAGAATATTTGCGTTAAAAATCTTAGAAACACTAGTGCAATTTAATCTTATTACATCTGCGATTTTAGATCGGTTGTTATACACCTAATGTAATAAATAGGCAGTGACAAATTTGTTATTATTTGTTTGATTTGTGTTCTAATAATCATGTTAAAAAAAATTTGTATGATTTGTTAGATCTGTTATATTAAACCGTTCTAACAAGCATTTTTTTTTTAAAATTGAATGATTTGTTAGATCGGTTATATTAAACCGTTCTAACAAACATTTTTTATAAAAAGTTGTATGATTTGTTAGATCAGTTTTATTAAACCGATCTATCAAGCATATTAAAATAATTTAATGATTTGTTATATTCAACCATTCTAACAAGCATTTTTTTTTTTTTTAAAATTTATGATTTGTTAGATCTGTTATATTAAACCGATCTAACAAGCATAATAAAAAAAACTAATGATTTGTTAGATCTGGTATATTAAACCGATCTAACAAGCATTTTAAAAAAAAATCCCTTAAATTAACCAACAAATTAGAAAACAGGCGCGAAACCCATCTTTTCTCTTTCCGTCAATCGTGTTACTCTTTCTCTTCCTTCTTCTTCTTCTCTTCTCTCTCTCTCCACCTTTTTTTTCTTCTCAATTTCTCTGCCTCCGTGCTTCACCAAGTCTCTGATCAGAAACTCTACCAATACTAACAACGTCGAAAAAACCTAAAAGCTTCAATAATATCAATTTCTTTCACCAACGAGAAGTGTTTTAGATAGATGTTACGAATGCAAAATTTGAGATTCGAAAATGGGTTGGGTTTGGAGCGACGACGATTCTCAACTCAACACCTCTTCAGATTCCGACGAACGATACTCCACCAGAAAAATTGTGAAATCACAGTGCAGAACGGAGGAGGTTGAACCTGGAAAGTTCGTTAAAAAATGCGAAAAAACCGAAGAGCTTCTCAGAACTTGCACCGAAAAGTAATAATCTTCTTTCTTATTCTTTGTAACCTTATTCCCAAATTAAACAGTATTATATGATTGATTAATTAGGTATTATGAGGAAAGGCTTTTGCTATGAATTCTAGGATATTCTGTGCGGATTTCTCTTTCTTTTTTATTCATAAACTAATTTCAAAGTTGTTTTTAATCAAAATTTGGAATATTTGAAATTGAATATGAGAATGCTGAGCTGAAATATTTGTTCCATATTAAAATTAGGGTAAAGATTGGAGTTATAGTTTTTCAAGGGAGAAGTTTGTTTAGAAAATTTGTTTTGACTTGCAGCTGTTTGATGAAATACAAAGCTGAAACAAAACTTCCTTTTTCACCATTTTCACTCACTAGTTTTTATTATGTCAAGAAGCTCTCACAAAATGCTCTTATGACCTTTTCTTGGGAAGAAAAAGATGAAGTTAAAACATTTTCATCTGCTTTGTCATAATGTTTGAAATTCACAAAACCTGGTTGTTCCTCACTGGGATATGGAGCCTTTGAGGAGCTAGGACCCTTCAGAGTAAACTTTGATGGAAAAACACTATACCGTAACAAATATGCTTGGAATGAAGGTGAGATCATAGTCATCAATATAATCAAATTGTATCTTTTTAATTTACTTACATGAATATCTTATCTTATTATCATTGTGAAATATGTGCGGTGGAAAATGAGCTCTTCTTGGAGTCCCCAACAGGAGTAGGATTTTCCTACTCAGACACTATTACTGATTATGACAAATCAGGAGATAAAAGAACTGCCAATGATGCCTATGTCTTCCTTATCAACTGGCTGGAGAGGTTTCCACAGTACAAAACCAGAGATTTTTACATAACTGGAGAGAGTTATGCTGGTCACTATGTTCCTCAGCTAGCATACACTATTCTTTCCAAAAATAAACTCTATAACAAAACCATTATTAACCTCAAAGGCATTTCAGTATGTTCAAACTATGATGTCTATGTCATAGTACATTATTACTCATAATTTGATCTCTCTAACTTCATTATTTTGGACTTCAAATTTTTTAGATAGGAAATGCTTGGATTGATGATGCCACAAGTTTGAAGGGGCTATATGATTACTTTTGGACCCATGCTTTGAACTCAGATCAAACTCATGAGCTGATTGAGAAGTACTGTGACTTCACTTCTAAAAAAGTTTCAGCAATTTGTGTCAATGCAACAGAAAAGGCATTAATTGAGAAAGGAAATATAGACTTCTATAACATCTATGCTCCACAGTGTCATGACTCTTCTCTCAAAAATGGTTCCACTGGTTCTGTAAGTTTCCTTAAGATATGCTATGTAAAAAATTTACAAACTAATTATTAAACATAAAGTTACCTAAATAATTCATTAACTCAAATATTCTTTGACACCTAATTTCAGGTATATGAATTTGACCCTTGTTCTGATAACTATGGTATTGCCTATCTAAATAGACCAGAGGTCCAAAAGGCTCTTCGTGCAAAACCTAGAAATTGGACCCATTGCAGGTAACCTATAATAATAACTTTAAGAAATTGCAAAACAATAAGTACTATTTGACACTTCTATAACTATATCTTTCTATGCTAACCAAAAATGTGTTCCTTTTTATTCATAGTGAATTGATTTTGAAATGGAACGACAGCCCAGTTACCACCCTACGCACCATCAAGTATCTCATTGATAGTGGCATTAAATTATTGATATACAGGTAAACTCAATTTCATTATAGTAAAGTATTAATTAATCCACAAGAACAATAATATACAATTTTATCTATCATAACTACTAAACATATTTAGATGATGGTTTCTCCTAAACAGTGGTGATACAGATGCAAAGGTTCCAGTCACATCTTCAAGATATTCAATTAACACCCTCAAGCTCCCTATCATCGCTGCTTGGCTTCCATGGTGCTCCGGAAAAGAGGTATTGAAATTATCATAATTTATATTATGTCACACATTTTCATATGGACCTGGATCCCCTACATTCAAATGAACAGAAAAAAGCAATAAAAATATATATGAATTGTAAAGAATTAGTACATTCTAAAAATTCTTAACATTAGTAGTTCAGTTGTTGCATCAAATTTATAAAATATGGTTGATTTATGACCTTTCTTGTAGACCAAGTAATAATATTTTTGAAACGAGACTAAATTGTAATAATGACAGATTGGAGGATATGTGGAGGGATACAAAGGATTGATATTGGTTACAGTGAGAGGAGCGGGACATCTTGTTCCAAGTTGGCAACCAGCACGGGCTTTGACCTTGATCTCATCATTCATTTATGGAATCTTGCCTCCTGTTTCACCTTCAAATTAACTAGTTCTTAGTGTGATCTATGTTTCAAATTTTACTTTCTTGAAAAATGCACCTTGTGCGGAATCTACTTGTTAGATTGTAATAAAATTTTCAGTTTTAAATTTTAATTACTAGTTTGGTCACATGTGATGCGCATTCACCAAACAAAATAATGTGATGTGCCATATAACTTTGGTAAGGGTATATAGTTTCATGTTTCGCCTTTGATGTCATATTTCTGATGAAACAAGGACCTGAATTCCTTATGACTAGAGATCCCCACATTCTTGTAGTTAAATATTGGTGGTTTGTTGTTCAATCAACATTGAGCCAGTCATATTTAAGTTAGTATTTTTAATTATAAAATAAAAATAAAAATATGCAGTTTTGTTGATTGTTTGGTCTTAATGGAGCAATTACTGATGTCTCCTGACTGTGTAAATGTGAAACTCTGTTTATGCATATGTAATGAATCAAAGTTATGAAGAAAAAAATTTAAAAAGTTAATTATTTAAGTCACTTGGCTCATCAATATAATAAATCAATTTTGAATTTGATTTGTTAGATTGGTTCAAATTTAACCGATCTAATAAATCAATTTTGAATTTGACTTGTTAGATTAGTTCAAATTTAACCGATCTAGTAAATCAATTTTGAATTTGATTTGTTAGATTGGTTCATGTTAGCCAATTTAATAGTTAACTATTTATTACAATACTTGATGTTAGATCGAGCAAGTAACCGATCTAATATGTACATAGGAACCGATGTAATAATATTAAATTGCACTAGTGAAATATGCGATCAATTCAATTTGACAAGACAATTTAGACATGGAAAACTTGATTTGATTAATTGATTCAATATTTTTTAATGATTCAACCAAACTAGGTAAACATTGAATCACACTTAATTTGAGAAGCAACCATGATAGAAAAACTTACGACATTAGAGAATTCAAATCACACATGAAATTTTTATATCGATTCCTCTACTTCTGTCTTCGCATGTAAAGTACATTTAGTTTTAATTCAAATGAATGAGATAATTTATTCCTTTATTATATTAAATATTTACAAAATCTGTCGATAATTGTTATAAAACTTGTACATCAACTGTTTCTTCTCTACACACTCATCAACTAAATTTCTTGAAACAACCTTCAAAACCAAATTTAAACCACTATCTTACCTATATATATAGAAAAAAATAAGACACTATGTTAGTAATTTATACAAAACACCCATAATCTCAAATACCACCTTGTTGATGTTAATAGGAAAAGTAACATTGTATCAGGCTATGGACCGGCAAAAAAGTTATAAGAAAACAAATTGTCTCAAAATCCTGAATTCTATTATAAGTAAACAAAATTGTCTCGAATCTTAGTCACTATAATAAAAAAAGTTAACTATTTTTGACTATTATAAGTATTCCCAATATACATTTACTTTAATAAAAAATATTTAATATTGATAGTTGAATGTTTGACTTTCAAAAGAATAATTTAGTAATTTAGATTATGTTTTCATTAAATTTAAAAAATTTATTACACTTAACTAATTTTTTAATAATCATGAAAATAGTTATATTCAATTAAATAGTGATCGAATGAACTATTATATATGTTGGGGTGTAAGTTTTGTTACTCAAATTTAGATATTTGGTGTCACTCTTTCTTTTGTTTTGAGTTGATACTAGTTTGGATAGCATTTGGTAGATTGTTCTTTTATGTAATTTTTTTTTTGACGATAATAATAATTTTATTAAAGAAAATTTGACAACAAATCAAAAGTCAAGATAGTAGAAATACAAGGTGAAGTCTCTTAAATTCACATACAATTCGAATTATTAAAAACATATTTAGTTAAATAATGTACAGTTTGGTTGACCTCACGCCTAACATATAAAAAATTTTAATTATAAAAACAAACATTAAAATTATTACAATCTCCAATAATATAACCAACATAAGTGGGAGTTTATTGATGAGCGTTCAACATCACAACCACATTTGAAGCATATGACTCTACTATAAGATTAAAAAAAAAGACATATCTTTAGCAAATTTCAAACTCTTCCGCATAGCTAAAGCTTCTGCTACCTCTGAATCTGATAATTAAATGATTTGCCAGCAACTAGCAGCAAATACTACACCATCAACATCTCTCACTACAACACCAATACTCTATTTATCCCCATCTATCAAACATGTATCAACATTAAGTTTATAACAACCACTAAATGACGGTGTCCAACGAACATAAGATACATGCAAACTGTGACCTCCACGTAATGCCTTCAACAACACCGCAGTAGCACTATTAAAATTTATAATACATTTGTGTGTCTGTTGAACAATAGTAGTCACTTCAACACGAGTCTCCTCAAAACATTTTTTATTTCTAGCACACCATATTTCATAACACAAGGTCAACACATGTACAATCACATTCTCATTCTCATTTGCATTAATAATATTTCTTTCCAACCACTCTTGATATGGTAAATATCTAGAATCATGCGGATTAAATATCAGACCTAAAGGAGAAGCAAATCAGACTTGCTTTGATAAGTGATACTTCCAAAACAGATGTGAAATTGTATCATTATGTTGCCCACAAAAAGCACACAATTCCTTTTTTAAAAAGATTATTTTTTACTGGTACTTTTGCATGTAGAATACTCCAAGCAAAATGAGTGTGTCTTGGAATATTTTTTATTTTACACAAATTTTTTCACATTTGTTGATCAATATTTTGCGCTGAATTATGAGAGGCAGAAATCTTACGACTTGCCTTTAAGAAATGATACGAACTCTCTACTAAAATAAATAGCAGATCATGAAGCACCCCACACAAACTCATCTTGTAGTTGAGAGTAAGAAAGTGGCAACTGAAGAATTTCTTGAGCTTCAAAAGGAAGAAAAACTTCATTAATTAAAGGGTCATTCCAACACTGAATATCATTATGTATGAGATCCGAGACAAACATAATATCTCAATTAGAAGGTTTAGGAGACCAAATCTTGTGATCATTTTGATAAGGAAGTCAATTATCCTCCCACACACAAATTTGATGACCATAATTTACTCTCCAAATACCAATTTTCTCAATAACATCTAAACGAGCTTGCGAAATACTTTTCCATGAATAACTTGGGTAGTAATCAATTAAAGATCTCAAGAAATTACTCATAGGAAAAATCTTGCTTAAAGACATTGTGAGATCAATAAATCGTCATTATGCATCACACACCACCCTTGTTTAGAAACATTGCAAGGTTGAAATCAAGGAATGTTCTAAAGCTCTTCCCACCTTTTTTTATTTTCTTACATAATATCTTCCAATTAATTCAATGAATTATATGTTCACCTTGTTTGCTACCCCGCAGATACTTACTAGTCATGCTTTTAATGTGCTCACATAAACACATTGGAAGTTGAAAGCAACTCATAACATAAGTAGGAATTGTTTGAATAATTGATTTGATCAAAACTTCTCTCCTTACAGTTGATAAAAATCTATCTTTACAACCCTTTAGTTTCTTCCACACCGGATCATGGACAAAATTAAATATATGTTGCTTAAACCTACCAGCAAAAGGAGGTAGCCCTAGATACTTCGAAAGACACCGAACAACCTTAATTTGTATCCAACTTGGGAAGAAGATTTTACTATCATAAGGTACATTTCGGTTGAAAGATATTTCTATTTTATCTATATTGATAAGTTGACTAGAAGTAGATTGATAAGTATTAAGCACTCATTGAATGGTACAAGCATCTTGAAGAGTGCATAAAAAATATGAGGCTATCATCTGCAAAAAATAAATGATTAATTTTTTGAGTCCCTCTTGCAATTTGAATTCCACGAAGGACCTTATTTTTCTATGTCGAATTTAGATGACCAGAAAACACCTTTGCACATAGACAAAAATATAATGAGACAAATGAAGTAGATAAAATATCACTAGAAGGAGGGTTGAATAGAGATATTTGCAGTTTTAATGTTTTCTCTCTTGTTTTAAAATATTATCCTTTTTGAGAAGACGAAAATCAGAGGTTAAAAAAAAATTTGAGTATGAGATGATTGCTAAAAGAGAGAGAGAGAGAAGAGAGAATGACACACCCAACTTTATACTGGTTCACCTAATGAAGGCTACGTCTTGTCCTCACACACTTGTGAGATTTCACTAAGAATCATAACGATCAACCTCTCACAGAGGTTAGTTACACTTTGTGTGTTTTAGAGCCTCACCAAGCTTACAATATCTTCTCACAGATTTCAACTATTTCCAAGTGTAACTCACTTGGAAATTACAAGATGATATGATGAAGTTTATGATATTTCTCTTTACTAACACTTTCTAAAAGATATTTGAGAAATCTAGGGTAAGATTATAGAAAGTATAAAGAGAGGATGAGAATGCTCTTGATAGCTTTTAAACTTTCTCTTTTTATGCTCTTTTTGTTATGTATTGATGATAGAGAGCTGCCTTCATTTTATAGAGATGAGAAAACTTTTTCTTCAAGGAAAAGATCATTTATGACCGTTGTATCAAGATGTAATGGTCCTTGAAGTTTTTTGATTTACAAAAATACCATCGAGTCTATCCTCATACTGCCTTGTAGTTAGGAGGATGAGTTTCACAAATCTGTCTTGGAGATTTGATCTTTCTAGAAGTTTGGACTTAGGATGTACTTTTTTCTTTTCTTCTTTTCCAAGACATGAAAGTTCTTGCTTTATGTGCCAAGTATAACCTTTTTGTACTTTGGTACTTTTGGCCATTCCCTATGTATGAGGATGAATAAAACTAGAAGGTCATCCTCTTATCGTTCATCTTCTGGCGTGGATCCTCTTCTAATGAATTTGTTTATCTTCATGCTATTTGTCCACAAATTTATCTTCTCTTAATTTTGACTTGGATTTATTGTTTCAGTGATAAAGTATATTGTCTTCCATAAATGTTCATCCTTTGATCGGAGGTTTTTATGGTTCTAACATCTATCTGTCCTCTTGTTGGGAGGTTGTGTTTTCTTTGACTTATACCTTTGGATTGTTGCATGAATGTGTTGGAACCAAGTTGGTTCTAAGTACTTAGGATTTTGATGTTTACAATAGCACTCCATGTAATCTTATTTTGAACCTTGAATTATTACATTAAATGCCACCAGAAAATCAAGTTTCCAGAGGCAGAAGATGAAGACACCAGAAAATACATCCAGAAGGCACCAGAGGATGCATCCTGGAATTACTAGAGGATATCTTTGCTGGCCCAGATCAGAAGGAAGCAAAGTCAGAAGGAGACCTGGACCAGACCAGAAGGAATGCTGCCAGAGGGAGACTTGATCCAGACCAGAATGAATCATTAGTCATACTTAGACCAGAAGTTATTATGACCAGAAGATGGCCTGGCAGTGAAATGATAAACAGCCCAGACTTGATCCAGACTTAATCAGAGGATAAATTAATGGGTCCAGAACAAGAGATTCAATCCAGATTTAACCCAGACCAGAAGATAGCATGGTTCAGGGTATGAAACTAAGCCTAGACCAAAAGAAATGATGTCCAGATATGATCCAGACCTGATCCAAATAAGAAGGTAAAATGTCCAAACTGAAATATTATTTGTCCAGATTTAATTTCAGTTTAATCCAGACCAAGTCTAGAATTGGTCCAGATCAGAGGGAAGATATTCAGATCAATGGTCCAGATTTAAGTATATGGCCCAGTGTTGGCCGAGTTCAGAAGATCAGACCATGGCTCAGTGTTGGCCAAAATCAGAAGGTCAGAACGTGTGGTCCAGCATTGGCCGAGATAAGAGGATCACAGCAGATCAGTTTGCAAGTCCAGGTTGGCCGAGATCAGAAGATCAGAAAGTGTGGTCCAGGGTTGGCCGAAATAAGAGGATCACAGCAGACCACTTAGTATGGTCAAGATGTGGATGAGAGCAGAAGATCAAGCGGTCCAGATTTAATCATAAGGATTAACGGTGGAGATTTAATTAAATTTGATCAAAGTATTAAAAGGATTTGTTACAAAAATAAAGTGAAGTTGTATGGGAGTTCAGAAGCTGTTTGCGGGAAGAAACTAAAGACAGGATTGGCCAGTTATTTTTTATAGCAAATCTGAAGCTTAAAAAGATATGTTTTTTATTTATATGAAACCCGATTGGCCAAGTTATTTTTGCAAGAGAATCCAGCAAGATACAGCTCGAATTTCAGCCTGGAAGAGACCCTAATTCACATCTATAAAAGGAGGCTCAAGGCAGAATACTTAGTATCGAAAATAGCAAAAGAGTCATACACTTCCAAAGCAAACACTCAAGTTTTCAATGAGGTTAATTGTGAGTTCCAGATTTCCAGAAGCAAGCACTCGTGTTATTTTCTTTCCCTTGTGTTAGATCTAAGTTGTTGAAGTAGAGTCTACAATCTGAGGGAGTCAGAAGGGGTAGCAGATTACTTGGCAATTAGATTCAAGGCATTGTAGTTCCTTCTACAATCTGGGGTTGTCAGATTGGTAGGAGAAGACTTGGTTTAGGAAGTCAAGGTGCTGTATTCCTCAAGAGTCTAGGATTGTTAGACTGTTGAGAAGACTGACTTGAAGGGTCAGTGGAACTGTTGTAATTCAAGGTTTTGAATTAGTGAAATCCTTCAAGGTGAAGGGACTGGACGTAGCCTCGTTAACGGTGAACCAGTATAAAATTCCGTGTTTTTATTTTTACTTTATATCCGCTGTTAACTCTGTTTTATTCATACATCAAGTTTTGTTTTAAAGCTGCAAAAACAGAAAAAGTATTCAAGTTAGTCAAACACAATTCAACCCCCTTCTTGTGTTTGCACCTTCAATTGGCATCAGAGCTCGGTCTCAAGGCTGAGCACTTAACAGTGTTTGAGGAAAGGTCCAAGGGGTTCAACATGGCAGAATCCGAAGATGATTTGGGAGGCAACATCAACAGACCACCACTATTTGATGGAGAAAGATTTGAGTATTGGAAGGACAGAATGAGAAGTTTCTTCATATCTCAAGATCCTGAATTATGGAAGATGGTAGTCAAAGGATACACTGCACCTACTATTCCAAGAGATCCAACTAAAGAACTGGACATGGATGATATGAAACCAGACCAGAGCAGGTTATACAAACTTCATGACAAGTCCAGAAACACCATGATCAGTGCCATCACATTCAAGGAAATTGACAGATGCACATATAAAGAAACAGCAAAGAGCATATTCGAAAGTCTGGTTCTGATCTATGAAGGAAGCCAGCAGGTTTAAGAAGCAAGGGCTAACATACTGGTCAAACAGTATGAGATGTTCAAGATGGAAGATGATGAAAACATTGATGGAATGTTATGCAGATTCGAGACTCTGATATCTGGACTGAAGGTTTTGAAGAAAAGCTACACAACAGCAGATCATGTCAAGAAGATTCTAAGAAGCTTACCAACAAAGTGGAGACCAATGGTTACTAGAGTTTAGCAAGCCAAAGATCCGAACAACTTAAAACTTGAAGATCTGATCAGCTCACTCAGGTCTCATGAAATTGAACTAGAAGCAGATGAACCAAAGAAGAAGAAGAATCTGGCCCTGAAGTGAAAACAGAAGAAAGCTGCAAAAGCAGCATCAGAATCAGAGGATAGCGATAGTGACAGTGATGATATGGCTTACTTAACCAAACAGATGGTTAAGATCTGGGAAAACAGGAAGAGGAGAGGTTCCAAGAAGAAATATAATAGCAAAGATAAGGAAGAATCTGACAAGAAGAACATCATCTGTTATGGATGCAATGAACCTGGACATATCAAGTCAGAATGTCCAAATCTGGAAAAAGGCAAACAACATAAGAAGAGTTCCAGATTCAGAAAGAAGGGTTTGATGGCTGCCTGGGATGTATCAGAATCAGAAGAAGAATCATCTGATGAAGAAGAGGCAGAAACAGCAATGATGGCACACATCAGGTCTGCCTCTGGACCTCATAAAGGCACAACTTCAAGAAGGAAAACAGGCAGAAGGAAGAATGATCAAAGCAGTCATTCAGGCAAGTCTGGAAGCACATCAGAGGAAGCAATTCTGGCTCTGATGGCTCATACCAACTCAAGTTCTGGATACAGCTCAGGCTTTGGAACAGAATCAGAAGATGAAGACAGTGAGGTATTTTCTGATCTCACTAGATCTGAATTAATTGAGGCTTTAAAAGATTTCTTAAATGCAAACAAAAAGATGTCTTTAAAACTGAAAACTCTTAGGGAAGATAAGAAAAATCTAACCAAAGAAGTCCTAGTTTTAAAGAATCGAAATTCTGAGTATGCAACTGAAAACAAGGATTTTAAAACTGAAGTTGCAAAACATAAATCTGAAAACCAAACTCTCAAAAGTGATATTTGTTCCACTTCCAAAACTTTTTGTGAATCTGATATGCATGAGCAATTTTTTCAAAACTTTATTTCTAATGGAATGGAAAGAAGTAAGTATGCATCTATGATTTATGGAAAAAATAACATTGGAAAGAGAGGTCTTGGTTTTACAGAAACTATTGCTGATACTAAAACTGTTCATTCTGATGTTTTTGCTAAGAAAGGTCACTCTAAATTATCTTGTCAAATGGTGAAATCTGAACAAGATCAGAGAGCTGTTAAGACTAACAAACCTAGACCCAATTAGTTCTAGGTACCAAAAGATCAAATTGTCTATGTTGCAGATATTCTGAGCAACCAAAAAGAGACACCAACAATGGTGCCTGGACAATGGATGTTGGCAATGCACAAGCAGAAGAAGGTTTATGTTCCAACATCTACCAAACAGAAGCCAATTGACTCTGGTTGAATAAGAACTAGTCAATACAATACCTATCAGAACCAGAACCAGAATCATAGGACGAATAGGAAATATCAAAGAAATCACGCATATCACACGAATCAGAACAGGAACTGGAACTAGAATCAGAACTGGAACCAGTATCAGAGGTACAAGAACTGGAACCAGAACCAACACTGGAACCAAAATAAGAACAGGAACTGGAACCAGAACTAGAACCAGTATCAGAGGTACAGGAACTGGAACCAGAATCAACACTGGAGCCAAAATCAGAATCAGTACCAGAACCCGAACCAGAACCAGCATAATTACCAGAATCAGTATAATCACCATAAGTTCCAGAATCATCAGAGGAACATGGTGTATCAGCCAAAGCAGAAAGAGAGGAATCAGAATCAGGAGAGTTCTTCAAACACTCTAGTTAGATTCATCAAGACTACAAACCTGGAAGGGAATTCAAATCCCCTCATCAAAACCATGTAATCACAGAACATACAGATTCGGAGTTTGAAAATCAGAAGCAAGAGGATTTTCAGAGTAAAACTGAAACTGTTGACATAGAGGTTACATCTTGCTTTAAATACTATTATTTTTTGATATTCATGTTTACTGTGATAACAAGAAGCTTGATCTTAAAAATCAAAGCTAGATAAGTATTCTGCAGGTTGTCAAACTGTCAGAGGAACCAGGTGATTCACACGAATTGAACACTTCAGCAGAAAAAACATTCCAGTGGTTTCAAAAACAAGCAGAAACCACCAGAAGCAGAATTAATGGTTTGGCTGTATTGAGTTCATTTTTAAATTATGTGATCTATATTATGTTATATGACAAACTGCTTGATCTTGACAAATCAAAGCAAGATAAAGATAATGCAGGTTCACCAGAACAAAAGGGAGCAGAAGCAGAAGTAGAAGAAACAGAAGTACCTGGAAAGGTAGAGGATACAAGCAAGTCAGCAACACATGAAAAATCTCCAAAAGATAAATCTGATCAAGTTAGAAGCAGCCAAGATAAGTCATAAGAGAAATCTGGATATTTACCAGAATCAGAAGCTGTTACATATCTACCAGAATCAGAATTTGTTGCAGATTTACCAGAATCAGAAGTTGATTTATCAGAATCAGAAGCTGTTACACATCTTCCAGAACCAGAAGTTGATGCAGACCAACCAATGTTGATGAAGCTTTGGCAGAGGAAGGTTGGATACTTGCAATGCAAGAAGAGCTGAATGAATTCCAAAGGAATGATGTTTGCGATCTGGTATCCAGACCAAACAAAAACATTATTGGAACCAAGTGGGTGTTCAGGAATAAACTCATTGAAAAAGGTGAAGTGGTAAGGAACAAAGCTAGATTAGTAGCTCAAGGATACATTCAACAGGAAGATATAGATTACATTGAGACTTTTGCTCCAGTGGCCAGGTTAGAAGCAATTAGAATTCTCTTATTATTTGCTGCTAATCATGATATAGTTCTGTATCAAATGGATGTTAAAAGTGCATTCTTAAATGGCTATATAAGTGAGGAAGTCTATGTCAAACAGCCCCCTGGATTTGAAAATTCTGATTTTCCAAACCATGTTTTTAAATATAAAAAATCTTTATATGGTTTAAAACAAGCACCAAGGGCATGGTATGACAAACTTAGTACCTTTCTGCTTAAGAATGAATTTGATAGAGGCCAGATTGATAATACTCTATTTAGGAAATCCATTAAAAATGATATGTTAATTATTCAAGTTTATGTTGACGATATCATCTTTGGATCGACTAATGGCACTTTGTGCAAAGAGTTTTCTGACCTAATGCAGAAAGAGTTCTAAATGAGCGTGATGGGAGAACTCAAGTTCTTCCTGGGAATTCATATTCACCAAGGTAAATCAGGTATACTCATTCACCAATCTAAATATACTAAAGAACTTCTTAAAAAGTTCAAAATGAGTGAATGTAAGCTTATGGCCACCCCTATGCACCCACCCTGCTCACTTGAGAAAGATGAAACCAGCCAAAAGGTAGACCAGAAACCATATAGAGGTATGATTGGATCCTTTCTTTACTTTACTGCTTCTAGACCTGACATTCTGTTTAGTGTTTGTGTTTGTGCTCGTTTTCAAGCTGACCCTAGGGAATCCCATTTAACTGCTGTCAAACGAATATTGAGATACCTTAAAGGAACCACCAACCTTACCTTGTTATACACGAAAACCCCCACCTACAAACTAAAAGGTTTCTGTGATTCCGACTATGCTAGAGACAAGCTGGAAAGGAAAAGTACAAGTGGCAACTGCACTTTCTTAGGTGATAATTTGATCTCTTGGTCAAGCAAAAGACAAAGCACCATTGCCATGTCAACAGCTGAAGCTGAGTATATATCAGCAGCAGGATGCAGTTCACAGTTACTCTGGATGAAACATCAACTTGAAGATTACAACATCTTTGAAACCAATATCCCTTTGTTCTGTGATAACACTTCAGCCATAAACCTAACCAAGAACCCTATCTTACACTCTAGAGCCAAACACATTGAAATAAAACACCATTTCATTAGGGACCATGTTCAAAAAGGGACTTTAAGCATCCAGTTTGTGGACACTGATCATCAATGGGCTGGCATCTTCACCAAAGCATTACCTGAAGAAAGGTTCGAGTTCATCAAGAAGCATCTCAACATTATCTCCATATCTGACTAGCTCAAGTAGTCTTCTTAGGAGTTTTTAATTTTCTTGTAATTTTTTGCTTTTTAATTTTCTATTTTTACTTTCTGTAATTTGTAAAGAGAAAAACAAAAAAATTACAAAAATAGTAGGATCTCTTTTTGGCTGATGACAAAAAGGGGGAAAGAGAGAGAAAAAGGAGAAATAAGTAGAAAAGGAGAGATAAAAAGAAAGGAGGAGCAAAAAAGAAAGAGATGAATAGAGAAGGAGTTGAAAAGGAGAAGAAACAGGGAGAGAGAAAAATAAAGAGAGAAAAAGAAAGAGTGAAAAAGAGAATAAGTTGAAAAGGAGAGGAAACAGGGAGAGAGAAAAATAAAGAGAGAAAAAAGAAGGAGTTGAAAAGGAGAGGCAATGTGAAGGGAGAAAAGAAAGAGAGAATAAAGAACGAGTTGAAAAGAAGAGGAGAAGAGAAGAAAAAAAAGAAGGAGTTGAAAAGGAGAAGAAAAATTCAGTATGAGACTTAGGGGGAGATATTGGTTTGAGAGGGAGTAATTCAAGTCTTCGAGTTATAAGCTAGCAAAATAAGTTAAGGTTTTGTCATCATCAAAAAAGGGGAGATTATTGGAACCAAGTTGGTTCTAAGTACTTAGGATTTTGATGTTTACAAAAGCACTCCATGTAATCTTATTTTGAACCTTGAATTATTACATTAAATGCCACCAGAAAATCAAGTTTCCAGATGCAGAAGATGAAGACACCAGAAAATGCATCCAGAAGGTACCAGAGGATGCATCCTGGAATTACCAGAGGATATCTTTGCTTTCCTAGATCAGAAGGAAGAAAAGTCAGAAGGAGACCGGGACCAGACCAGAAGGAATGCTGCCAGAGGGAGACTTGATCCAGACCAGAAGGAATCATTAGTCATACTTAGACCAGAAGTTATTCTGACCAGAAGATGGCCTGGTAGTGAAATGATAAACAGCCCATACTTGATCCAGACTAAATTAGAGGATAAATTAATGGGTCCAGAACAAGAGATTCAATCCAAATTTGACCCAGACTAGAAGATAGCATGGTTCAGGGTATGAAACTAAGCCCAGACCAGAAGAAATAATGTCCAGATATGATCCAGACCTGATCCAAATCAGAAGGTAAAATGTCCAGACTGAAATATTATTTGTCCAGATTTAATTTTAGTTTAATCCAGACCAATTCCAGAATTGGTCCAGATCAGAGGGAAGATATTCAGATTAATGGTCCAGATTTAAGTATATGGCCCAGTGTTGGCCGAGATCAGAAGATCAGACCATGGCCCAGTGTTGGCCGAAATCAGAAGGTCAGAATGTGTGGTCCAGCATTAGCCGAGATCAGAGGATCACAATAGATCAGTTTGCAAGTCTAGGTTGGTCAAGATCAGAAAGTGTGGTCCACGGTTGGCCGAAATCAGAGGATCACAGCAGATCACTTAGTATGGTTCAGATGTGGATGAGAGCAAAAGATCAAATGGTCCAGATTTAATCATAAGGATTAACTGTGGATATTTTATTAAATTTGATCAAAGTATTAAAAGGATTTGTTACAAAAATAAAGTGAAGTCGTATGGGAGTTCAGAAGCTGTTGGCGGGAAGAAACTAAAGACAGGACTGGCCAGTTATTTTTGATAGCAAATCTGAAGCTTAAAAAGATATGTTTTTTATTTATATGAAACTCGATTGACCAAGTTATTTTTGCAAGAGAATCCAGCAAGATACAACTCGAATTTCAGCATGGAAGAGACCCTAATTCACATCTATAAAAGAAGGCTCAAGGCAGAATACTTAGTATCGAAAATCATAAAAGAGTCATACACTTCCAAAGCAAACACTCAAGTTTTCAGTGAGGTTAATTGTGAGTTCCAGCTTTCCAGAAGCAAGCACTCGTGTTATTTTCTTTCCTTTGTGTTAGATCTAAGTTGTTAAAGTAGAGTCTACAATCTGAGGGAGTCAGAAGGGGTAGCAGATTACTTGGCAATTAGATTCAAGGCGTTGTAGTTCCTTCTACAATCCGGGGTTGTTAGATTGGTAGGAGAAGACTTGACTTAGGAAGTCAAGGTGTTGTATTCCTCAAGAGTCTAGGATTGTTAGACTTTTTGAGAAGACTGACTTGGAGGGTCAGTGGAACTGTTGTAATTCAAGGTTTTGAATTAGTGAAATCCTTCAAGGTGAAGGGACATGGACGTAGCTTCGTTAACGGTGAACCAGTATAAAATTCTGTGTTTTTATTTTTACTTTATATCCGCTGCTAACTCTGTTTTATTCATACATCAAGTTTTGTTTTAAAATTGCAAAAACAGAAAAAGTATTCAAGTTAGTTAAACACAATTCAACCCCCTTCTTGTGTTTGCACCTTCAGAATGGTCCTGTTCCTTTCTTACAAAAACACATAAACGCACAGATTAGTATTATCATAATCTTTTGAGATTATTTTGTTATCATTAAAATATGTGAAATAGATTTTTCTCAACAATCTCCCCCTTTTAGACGATGACAAAATTTCTTCAGATTATGATTTTAAAAAATTGTAATGGTGCTTTTTGAGAACGAAGCTCCCCCTCAACATGTGCTTAAGAAATAAGAAGGGGCTCCCCCTCAAAAGGTGCATAAGAGATTTAGACATTTTAAAATATGAACCAAACATAATACTTCATATTGATTAAATATAGAGAATACAAAAATGGTTCAAAAAGTAAAAAATGCAGAGAGGATTTGTACTGGAGAGTTTCAAAAAAGCATTCTCTTTCCTAAATACCCTAATCGTTGACAATTTTTAGTTGTAATCTTTTTCCTCCAAAGTTTGACAACAGCAAAAAGAAGTGGGGCCCAGAAGTCGCCAACCTACTTGGAAGGGGAGGAATCATCAGACGAAGAGGAGTTTGAAGGGCGAGGAAGTGGTGGAGGAGGTTGAACATAAGGCATAGGAGGCTGCACATCTGGAGGAACAATTTTTACCAGATTTGTAGTTACCCATTGAAGAAGTGCGCTGAATTGTACAAGGGTTTGATGAAAAGTGGCCATGTTGGTAAAAAAGCTTTTTCTGATCCTTACGGATTTTCTTCAAAGTACGGAGCTCATTCTGAGAACGACATTCTTCTGCCTTTTGATCTGAAGCAGGGAGGACGGAGTCAGCTGGGACGAAGTAAGTATTGACACTGGTGCTTTTAATCTGAGAACTCACTCGTTTGTTTTGTGATGAGTTTTCTCCAGATTTTGCTAAGAAGGAGTCAATGGAACTAAAACGTCCAGTGACTTCTAGGAGATGAGCAGTTGAGTTTTCGTCGAGGATAGTAGGAACAAAAGAAGTAGTGATAGTGGGAGTGGTGCAGACCTTTGTAGGTGAAGAAAAAATTTGAGACATTGTGCAAGAGAGCTGAGCCGGTTGAGAGGAACTCACAAAAGGATAAGGAAACATAAATGTTTCTTGCAAATTTTGGGATGGTTCCTGTGGCTTAGATGTTTAAGGAGTAGCTGGTGGTGAAAACTGGTGGGCGGTTAGATTGAGATCAAAGTAAAGCTCCTCACCATCTTCCAGAATATGAGGAGGTGAGTTTCGTAACTCATCCTCTGTAGGAAGATGAACTTTATCTTCAAGAGAAAGGTGGTGGAGTTGAGGAGAGGGGAGCCGAGCAGAGATGGTGATGTTTGTGGATGGTTCAGGAGATGGAGTTTGTGGGTTAACTTTAGAGGGAGTAGTGGATGTGGTAGGACGTTGGGATGAATGGGTAGTTTTTGTGACCTTTTTCGAGTGTTTCTTGGTGGGAATCAGAGAAGAAACCATTTTGGAAGAGGCCTTTTTGTGTGATGGCTTTTTAGTAGGGTTAAGACGCATGTGATTGACATTTCTTGAAGAAAAGGTGTTGTTAAAAACAATAGATTGTTCATCCTCTAGAGGGACCTTGAAATATTTAAATATTTTAGTGAGGATCATCCGTATGGAGCTGATCTTCCTAGTCGGGCATTGTTTAGCATAAAACAGAAGATGATATTTCCTAGGTGGAGAGGAGAGCCTAATATAAGACGGTGAATGATGAGTATGTCTAACTTAGTTACCTTTTCGTAACTTCCAGCACGAGGTACAACAGAATGTACATACATGTTGTGTAGCACTCTACATATGGGAAGGAGGTTGGAAGCAATTTGGGGTTTTGGAGGATGGATGAATATATTTGCGAGGACGGAGGAGCGTGTAATTTTGTAGAGTGAGAACAAAGCCTCAGAAAAAAGGTGGGGTCTTTTGCACGTATGTCAAAAATCTGACATAGTGAAGTGGGAGTAAGCTCAATGTGTGCTCCTTTTAGAATGACACTTATGCAAGTGTCACCCTTTGTCACAATCGCAGCAGCATAGAACGCCCTGACCAGCCTTGGGTATTGGGGTTTGTTAACTAGTAAAAAAGAGGACCAACCAAGCTGATCAAATAATTCTTCAATGTTTATTCCTCCTTGTTTTAATCCTTCCAAGTCAATGGTCTTCCATTAATGACAGATTTGTCTTGCCATTTTTCGACATATCTAGTTTCAAGAAAATTTGGGTGATGCTGGGAGTTTTGAGATTTTTGGGGACACAGGTTTGGGGGAAGCTTGTTCTTTTTGAAGTTACTGGTTTTGAGGAATATACGGGTTTTGTAGGCTTGGAGATTTTTGTTGTATGAGATCTTGTGGAATCTGATTTTGTGGCTTTAGAATCATTTGAATCGATGACATGAATGGTGTCATCTTGGGGAGTTTGCTTGGATGAAAGTATGCCAGATAAGATGCGCGCGGATCGTCTAGATGGCGTAGATGAGGATGATTTTTGTGATGAGGTTTTTCTGGGTTTAGAAAGATGAGGAGGAGTAGATGAGAGGTTTGGAGGAGTTGTAGTGAACAAAGTAGGATGAACAATGCTGACTGGTTCAGGAGAGGCAATGTTAGGTGAGGGATCATCTTTCTGAGAGGAGTCACTGGAGAAGCATTTAGAAGGTCTTTCAGAGGAGTTCGTGGTGAATGTCCTTTTTCCAGAAGCTTTAGTTCTTGCCATGAGTTAAAAGTTTGAAGGGTTTTTGAGGGTTTAGGATTCTGTTTAACTGAGTGTATATGAGTGAAAGAGATGAAGAGCTGGATTTCTCAATGAATGTGTACGGATCTGTGAGTGCCTTATAAATAAGTTACCATTAGGAGGAGGATGAATGGAGGCAATAGGTGTTAATTATTTCAGGCTAGAGGCACACACGGGGAACTATCCGTTGGGCCGTGTTTTGGCAACAGATAACGAGGAGATTTACAAAGAAAGAGAGGGCAATCAACAGCGATATGCGTGCATGCTCCTTTGGCTTTTGATTTTTTTCCTTTCAAACTTATGAGGAGGACAAAGGTGCTTTCTGAGTTATCCATCCTCAGATTAAAAAATTTAGCAAATAATAAAAAAAATTACAACGCAGATGAAAAGAAAAAATAAACAAAATAGCTTAACTATTTTTGAGAAATTTATGATTGAAAGTTTTTCTAAAATGTTTTTAAAACGGTCCTCCTGGTGAGGTTTAGTGAAGATTTCATCAAGGTGATTTTCTATTTCAATGAAAATTAATTCGACATCTCCTTTTTGAACATGATCTCTTAAGAAATGATGTTTAATTTCAATTTGTTTAGATCTGGAGTGTTGAATTGGTTTTTTAGAAAGATTTGTAGCAGTTGTATTATTACAGAGGATGGGAATTTTGGCGTACCTTAGAGAGTAAACCTCTAGTTGATTCTTTACCCAAAGTATTTGAGGGCAACATTGGACAGCTGATACATATTCATCCTCTGTAGTTGATAAGGCAATGGTATTTTGCTTTTTACATGACCAGTTTATGAGAGATTTGCAAGAAACTGACAAGCTCCACTTGTGCACTTCCTTTCAACTTTATTTCCTGCATAGTCAGCATCACAATATGCCATAAAGTCAAGATTTGAGCCTTTTTAGTACCATATTCCAAGATTGGTGGTGCCAACAAGGTATCTAAAAATTCTTTTTACTGTAGTGAGATGAGATTCTTTAGGAGAGGATTGAAACCTTGCACAAAGACCAACTGCAAAAACTATGTCCGGTCTACTGATTGTTAAGTATAGTAAGGATCCAATCATCCCTATGTACTCTTTTTTAGATATAGAGGTTCCCTCATTTTCTTTGTGTAGCAAAAAAGGATGGATGCATAGGAGTACTCATAGTTTTTGCTAAATTCATGTGATATTTCTTTAGGAGATTGTAAGACCCTTAATTTTTAATTAAAATTATGGAATTAATTTTAATTGTATTTTTGGGGATATTTGTAAAATATTTAATATATGTATGTTTGAGTGAATATATATATATATAAATATTTATTTTGGAGGATGAATAAAAATTATTGGGTGAAGATTAAATTAATTTAATTATGAGTAATTAAATTAATTGGGCAATTAATTGAGGATTAGTGGCTAATTACAAGACAATGAAGTGCTGAAGAACCCAACCTTATTTTAATATTATTTTGGGGTGAGGTGGCACCACAAAAGCCTATAAATAGGAGTGAGCATGATGGTGAAATCAGAACACCATCCCTCCTTCCTCACTGCCCATACTGCATGTAATAGTACCCCATTTTTCCCTCCCATTCTGTCTCTGTTTTCTGCCTTCCCCATTTCCAGTCACGACTACAAAGTGAAGAAGAGGGAGTTCCTCAAAAACACCATTACCTGAAAATCCAAGCATCAAAACAGAAAACCCCCAGTATTAAAGTTAATCCCCATACCATTATGGAGCTAGAGAACTCAGTTTTGTAGCAGCAAACGCAGGCGGGAGTTTCACCATTTTTGACGCACACATTTTAGCAGAACTAGAGCACGCTACAAGGGTAAGGGCACCTTCCACTTTCTAGTTGCATTAGGGCTGTAAATGCATGTTGTTTCATCTCTGTTTTTGAAGAATGACATTTTGAAAAATGAAGAAAATGCATTCTGTTGATACGTGATGGTTGTTGTTGGTTGAATGCATTAATGCTGTTTTGTTTATGTGGAAAAGTGGAAAAAACGTCTTATATGTTATTTTAAACATGATTAAAATGCATGTTCATAAAACTGTTTTGAAAATGGTTTTGAAATGCAAAAATGCATTCTGTTGATGTTTTTCTGCTCTATGATGCTGCATGTTATTTTGATGTGTGGTGAAAGTTGAAATGCTTGCATGTTATTCTGATGGTTTGAAAGTCTGGATGATTTGGTGTTAATCATTCTGATTCTGGTTCTGTTTCTGATGATTTGTTGTTGATGACTCTAATTCTGGTTCTGTTTGAGTGATTCTGATGATGTTGATGATTTGAAAAGAAAAGGGATTTTTAATGAGGAAAGTATTGTCTCGAAAAAGTGCTGAATCTGTTTTAATGTTGGTTGTTTGTTTTTAAAAGAAAACAGTTTTGAAAATGGTTGAAATCTCAGGAAAATTTCACTGGTTTTCGAAGGTGTATTCGAATACAACATGTGTGTATTTGACTACAACCTGTCAAGTTTATGTTTTACTTAATTTTTCAAACTTGTATTCAAATACTAGCCCTTGTATTCGAATACAGAGGAAGGATTTTTGCTTCTGTATTCGCATATGTATTCGACTACGACCATGTCATATTCGAATGCAGAAGTGGGATTTTAACACTATTCGCATCTGTATTCGACTACAGGCATGCTGTATTCGAATACATAATGCAGATTTTCACTAGTTTCAGTTTTTGTATTCGAATACAGTGGGTCTGTATTCGAATACAGATTCGTGTTTTTCCAGAAGCATTATTTTTTTAGCTTCTGTATTCGAATACAAGGAAGCTCTATTCGAATACAGATTCGTGTTTTCTTGAAAATCAAGTTTTAAACTCTACCTTGTGAATATTAAAGTGTTGGGAACTTTGAGAAGGATTAAAGTGATTTTAAATGGAGTTCTTGAAATATCTTTGAAGAGAAGAGGATGAAGTATTGAAAACCTTTAAGGATCTGGAAGAAAAGATTAAAATTTTCAAGGTTTTGTCTTCTGTATTCAACTACAGGCATGCTGTATTCGAATACAGAATGTTAAAATTGCAATTTTTGGCTTCTGTATTCGAATACAAGAGATCTGTATTCGAATACAGATTCGAACTTCCAGAAATTTCAAGTTTTTAAGAGTGTTTTGTAAACCCTGAGTGTTTGGGGAATGTTGGGATTGTGGTGGTGAATTATAATGGAATTTTTGGTGATGTTTTGAAGTTGTAGAGATGAAGTTTTGAGACTTTACTGATGTAGTGAAAGATGAGGTTGTGTGCACTAAGATTGCCTCTGTATTCGAATACCAGAGGGCTGTATTCGAATACAGAGTGTAATTCTGCACTATTTTTGGCTTCTGTATTCGAATACAGAGAAGCTGTATTCGAATATAGATTCGTAAAATTCCAGAAATCCTCAGTTTTAAACTCTGTATTTGAATTTTAAGAGTCTGGGAAAACATTCCAAAGTATTAATGATTAATTGACTGTTTAATCATGATTGTGATGATGTTAATTCTGACTGTGCTGAGATATTTAAAACATGATAAAAAGCATGAATTTTCTGATTTTGCATTCTGTTTCTAGAGAAGTGAAACACTGCATATTCATGCATTGCATAGTCAAGTGGTACCCGCGATGGGCCACAGAGTAATGCGCAACCACGTGTTAATCTGTTGAGCGATTGCACAAGTGCTGGACTGTTGAGCGTCTGCACTAGGTACTGATCTGTTGAGCGATTGTACCTTGGAATATAGGTGCTGGTCTGTTGAGCGACTGCACTGGTACTGAATTGTTGAGCGTCTCTACCCTGAAATGCGCAGCCACGTGCTGATCTGTTGAGCGATTGCACGAGTGATGGTCTGTTGAGCGACTGCACTGGTACTAGACTGTTGAGCGTCTGTACCCTAGAATGCGCAACCACGTGCTGATCTGTTGAGCGATTGCACGAGTGCTGGACTGTTGAGCGTCTACACTAAGTACTGATCTGTTGAGCGATTGTACTTTGGTCTATAGGTGCTAGTCTGTTGAGTAACTACACTGGTACTGGACTGTTGAGCGTCTGTACCCTGAAATGTGCCGCCACGTGCTGATCTGTTGAGCGATTGCACGAGTGCTAGTCTGTTGAGCGACCGCACTAGGTACTGATCTGTTGAGCGATTGTACCTTGGTATATGTCAAACGTGCTGGACTGTTGAGCGTCTGCACTGGTGCTGATCTGTTGAGCGATTGCACCCTGGTCTTGAGGGTCGTTAATGTCAAACATAATGTGCTTGTCTGTTGAGCGACTGCACCTTGGTGATTCCAAGAAAATTGTATACATGAGCATATACATATTGCATTGAGGGTTTGACCGGTGGGTCACGTTTGATTATATGATGAATGAATGGGAATTGAATGTGTGTGAGTTCTGTTTCAGAATCTGAATTTCTAAATTAATGATTGTGATTTGCTGAGGTGTTGTTTGTACTTACCATATATTTCATAATAATTGGCTGCTGTTTTTGAAAAGGCATATATGTCATTAAATTTCAAATGAGCATTATTATTTCCTCATCATCATATGTTATATCATGGATATATTTGTTGCTGTGAAATATATGCTATGTGTTTAATTGTTAATTTCGGTCGGTGACCCTTGCTATTATATTGTGGACTTTGGGCTTTGCCCTCAGATGCCCCCCAAACCCATGCCACTCGTGAGTACCCGAACGACGGAAACGTCGTTGAACTTCCTTGATCGCTATTCGCGCACTACTTGGGAATTCGACCCCATCTCAAGCAGAGCGACTTACACGGGGTGGTTGGAGCGGACGAGCAGGACTGACGGCATGGAGGATTTCGTAGAGTGCACACATGCGAGTATAGATTTTCCCGTGCCTTCCCGTCTAGTATTGGAGGCGCACGGAATTTTCGACGATGCTGAGGAGTCCGCTAGAGAGGTTGAGACGGAGGCCACCGTAGGTGTGGTGACTCCCAACCCGGTGGTTGGAGGAGTTATGCATGAGTCTGAGGCAGAAGGGAAGAATGATGAGCCGAGGGCAGTAGCAGCTGAGATTCCGGGTCCGTCCAGGATCTCCGATGATTGTTATGAGATTCCGGCGCCGCCGAAGCGACCGAGACTTGTTATGGATCTGACTTCTAAGGAGGCCGACCCCTCGCTGTATGATGAGGAGGAGGAGGAGGAGGTCACGTCGAGGCGAGCGGCAGATTCGGAGAGGACTTGCTTGGGATGTGGGGGAAACCCGTGCTACTGTAGCTTTAGCGCATGATCAGTTAGACTTGATGTATTAGGATTTGAGATGGAAATGAATTTGGTTTTTATTTTGAAAAACACAATTGTTGTACTATTTATTCCGCACTCTGATATTGACTTTTGGGAATGTTATGACATTATTATCTTCCAAAAATGTTTTATTGTTTATCATTAAATTTCCAGAATTAAGTAATTATTTTAATTCCTTTCGAATTAATTTTGGAAAATTCATTTTAAATATTTATTTGAACAAAAAAAAAATGCACCCGCGCTGTGTTTTAAACTCGGGGTGTTATAGAGATCTTTGGTGTATTTCTCTTGAGAAATAAAGATGCCGGTTTCCAGTTGTTTTATTTGTAAACCTAGAAAGAATTTCAATTCTCCCATTATGCTCATTTCAAACTTGCTTTGCATGAGGTTAGAGAAATCTTTACACATCTTTTCATTAGTGGACCCAAAGATTATGTCATCTACATATATTTGTATTATTAACATATCCTCTTTATGTGTTTTCTTGAACAAGGTTGTATCAATCTGTCCTCTTGAGAAGCCATTTTCTTTTAGAAAATAACTCAACCTCTCATACCAAGCTCGAGGAGCTTGCTTTAATCCATAAAGAGCTTTTGAGAGTTTGAATACATGATTAGGCTTATTTTCACTCACGAAGACACGAGGTTGGTGAACATAAACCTCATTATTTAAGAAACCATTCAAGAAAGCACTTTTAACAACCATTTGATATAGTTTGATTCCTTTATGAGTGGCATATGCTAAGAGGATTCTGATTGCTTCAAGTCTAGCAACCGGTGCGAATGTTTCATCATAATCAATTTTCTCTTGTTGGCTGTAACCTTGTGCTACTAGTCTTGCTTTATTTCGAATGACCTCACCATCCTCATTCAGTTTATTTCTGAAGATCCATTTAGTTCCAATGATGGATTTGTCCAAAGGATGGAGCATAAGATCTCACACTTTATTTCTTTCAAATTGTGACATTTCTTCCATCATGGCGTCAACCCATGATTGGTCACTTATTGCTTGATCAACATTTTTTGGTTCAACTTGTGATATCATGGCCATGTTGTTTGTAAAAGATTGGCTGGTCCTCACACCATCTGCAGTATTCCCAATGATCAGATCAAGAGGATGATGCGTTACCACCTTCCATCCTCTTGGAGGCTACTGAGAGGTTGGATCATAATCGTCCTCTTCATTTGGACTGTGTACTCTAAAGGATGAATGTTCATCTTCTTCAAACTTATCCAAATTTTCTAAACACAAGTCATCAAACTCATAAAAAATAACATGCATGGATTCCTCCACAGTTTGAGTCCTAATATTATATATTCTATAACCTTTGGACGATGTGGAGTATCCTAAAAATATTCCTTTATCAGATTTTGGATCAAACATTCCCAAATTTTTTTTATTATTTAGTATGTAGCAATAACATCCAAATATATGAAAATAAGAAATATTTGGTTTTCTGCCTTTCCAAAGATCGTATGGAGTTTTATTTAAAATTTTTCTGATGGACACATGGTTTGAAACATAGCAAGTTGTGTTGATGGCTTCAGCCAAAAAGTACTTTTCAATGTTGGCTTCATTCAAAATAGTTCTAGCCATTTCTTGTAGAGTTATATTTTTCCTTTCAACAAAAAACATTTTGAAAGACTCATTTTCAAATTCACTTCCGTGATCACTTCTCACAGAAATAATTTTAGTAGCCTTTTCATTTTGAATCTTTTTACAAAAATATTGAAATGCATCAAAAGCTTCATTTTTATGTTTTAAAAATAAAACTCATGTAAATCGTGAGAAGTCATCAACTATTACAAATTCATATTTTTTTCCACTAAGACTTGGAGTTTTAATAAGACCAAAGAGGTCAATATGAAGGAGTTCAAGAGGATGATTTGTTGAAAAAAATATTTTTTGAGTGAAAACTGCTTTTAACTTGTTTTCCTTTGGCACAAGCTTCGCATACTTTGTCTTTCTCAAAATTAATTTTTGGAAGACCTTTGACTAATTCTAATTTTGAAAATTTAGAAATAGTGTTTAAGCTTGTATGACCAGCTCATTTGTGCCATATCCAATTATCTTTTTTTAAGAGAAATGAAACAAGATTTAGTAGGAAGATAATCCAAATATAAAACATATAAATTCTTTTTTCGAATACCGGAGAAGAAAACTCTACCTGAGGATGAATGTTTGACCTCGTATAGAGTGGGTTTAAAAATTACTTCAAATCCACTATCACACAGTTGGCTAATACTTAGCAAGTTATGTTTTAAACCATCAACATACTGAATATTTTCAATTTTGGCAGAATTATTTTTACCAATAATACATGTTCCTTTCATTTGAGATTTATCATTGTTACCAAAAGTAACTAATCCTCCATCTTTTGTTTCCAAAGAAATTTTCATATAATTTTTGCTTTTGAGAACTATAAATCCAATACCAGCTTTGTCAAAAATTCCAGATTGAGATCCCATAATTTTTTGAAAAGTTTCAGTGGATTTAACAAAGTTGGTAATGTCATTCTTGAGTTCTTCAACTCTTATTTTCAAATTCTTCTTTTCTATATCCTCTTTTGGAGGATGAACTTTGACATTCTTTTTGTTCAAGATTTTTTGTTGCTCAAACATTTTTCTATGAGATTGCTACAAGTCTAGAATGATTTTTTGATACTTCTCATTCTTAGCTTGAAGTTCCTCATTTAGTTTCTTTATTTCATAAAGTTGTTTTTTAAGAAAACCACATTTATGAGATAGAGTGTTTGAGTCATTTAAAAGATTGTCAAATTTTATTTCTAATTTTTCACAAGAAGGACATAGTTCTGTAATGGTTACTTCATCAATATTTGAGTTTGCCATGAGATAGAGGTTAGCCTCTTCTTCCTTTTCCTACTCGGAGGATGATCCGTCGTTGTCATCCCAAGTAGCCATCATAGATTTATTTTTGTTATGAAATCTTCTTGTGTTCCTTTTGTTCAGAGGACACTCATTTTTGTAGTGTCCCATTTTGTTGCAACCAAAGCACGTTATCTGACTTTTGTCAGTTTTTTTTTGAGGAGATCTTTTGTCTTGTCCTATCTAAATTCTTCTGGAAATCAGAGCGAGTTCATCCTCTTCCTCAAATAGAGGATACTCCGAGTTTTCCCTTTTTGTGACATCTTCAGTCTTCTTGGAGGATGGACTTTCTATTTGACTAGATTTTAGAGCAATCATTTTTCCCTTTTTGCTTGGTTTATCAACAAGCAACAATGGTTCATGAGCTTTAAGAGTTCCAACCAAATCCTCTAACCTCATGGTGGCCAAGTTTCTTGCTTTTGTAATGGCAGTCACCATTGGTCTCCATTCTTTTGGTAAACTCCTTAGGGTTTTCCTTATCCTTTCTTGAACAGAGTATTCCTTTCCAAGGGACCTTAAGTTGTTTAGGATGATTGTTAGTCTTGAGAACATCTTATCAATCGTTTCTTCCTCCTTCATTTCAAACAGTTTGAATTCTCTTACACTCATGTCGATCCTAGCTTCTTTAATGTGACTTGATCCTTCATGATGGATTTTTAGAGTGTCTCATAATCCTTAGCGCATTGGCATTCTTCCACTCTGTCATATTCTTCCCTTTTCAAAGCACGCGTTAAAAATAAATGGGCTTTAGAGTCTAGGAGTACCTTAGCATTTTCTTCAGCCATCCATTGTGCTTGAGATTTTTCGTTGGAGGATGAATCCGTGTTGTTGATTCTAATGACGTGATTTCCATTTTCAACTACAGACCACATGTTGTTATCTTGTGATATGAGAAAGAATCTCATCTTTCCTTTCCAGTGGTAGTAATCCATGCCATCAAAATATGGAGGTCTGCTGAATGATCCTCCTTCAGGGATATACTTAGCTTTTGACATTTTTCTTTTTGATCTTTTTCTATTACACTGTTAGCTGTAGTTTTTTAGAGAACATGGCTCTGATGCCAGTTGAAGTAGCTAGAAGGGGGTTGAATAGAGATATTTGTTGTTTTAATGTTTTCTCTCTTGTTTTAAAATATTATCCTCTTCGAGAGGACGAAAATCAGAGGTTAAAAAAAGAACTTTGAGTATGAGATGATTGCTAAAAGAGAAAGAGAGAGAAGAGAGAATGACACAACCAACTTTATACTGGTTCACCCAATGAAGGCTACGTCCAGTCCTCACACACTTGTGAGATTCACTAAGAATCAAAACAATCAACCTCTCACTGAGGTTAGTTACACTTTGTGTTTTTTAGAGCCTCACCAAGCTTACAATATCTTCTCATAGATTTCAACTATTTCCAAATGTAACTCACTTGAAATTTACAAGATGATATGATGAAGTTTATGATATTTCTCTTTACTAACACTTTCTAAAAAGATATTTGAGAGATCTAGTGTAAGATTATAGAAAGTATAAAGAGAGGATGAGAATGCTCTTGATAGCTTTTAAACTTTCTCTTTTTATGCTTTTTTTGTTATGTATTGATGATAGAGAGCATCCTTCATTTTATAAAGATGAGGAAACTTTTTCTTCAAGAAAAAGATCCTTTATGACCATTGTATCAAGATGTAATGGTCCTTGAAGTTTGTCTTGATTTACAAAAATGCCATTGAGTCTGTCCTCATACTGCTTTGTCCTTATGAGGATGAGTTTTACGAATCTATCTTGGAGGTTTGATCTTTCTAGAAGTTTTGACTTGGGATGTACTTTTTCCTTTTCTTCTTTTCCAAGACATGAAGGTTCTTGCATTACGTGCCAAGTACAATCTTTTGTACTTTGGTTCTTTTGGCCATTCCTTATGTGTGAGGATGAATAAAACCAGAAGGTCATCCTCTTATTGTTCATCATCTAGCGTGGATCCTCTTCTTATGAATTTGTTTATCTTCATGCTATTTGTCCACAAATTTATCTTCTCTTAATTTTGAATTGGATTTATTGTTTCATTGACAAAGTATATTGTCTTCCATAAATGTTCATCCTTTGATAAGAGGTTTTTATGGTTCTAACATCTGTCTATCCTCTTGCTGGGAGGTTGTATTTTCTTTTACTTATACATTTGGATTGTTGCATGAATGATCCTGTTCCTTTCTTACAAAAACACTCAAACGCACAGATTAGTATTATCATAATCTTTTGAGATGATTTTGTTATCATTAAAATATTTGAAAGAGATTTTTATCAACAACAAAGGATCCCCTTGATGAAGAGCTAGCTGAGGACAAAACTTATGAGAAAGACTTCCATTAAGAAAAATAGAAAAAGACACCGTGGAAATACAATTAAGAACCAAGCTTTACCATTTTTAGAAAAACCCATAGAATGAAGAACCTCAATAAAAAAAATTCCACTATAAGTGATCATATACCTTTGACATATCCAACTTTAGGCCAACGTACCCCTTTTTGCCTGTATTTTTTTCCTCATATAATGAATAGATTCAGAAGCTTGTAAGGCATTATTAATGATTAAATGTCCTGGGACTAAATTGTTGGAACCAAGTTGGTTCTATACTTAGAATTTTGATGTTAACAAAAGTATTTTATGTAAATAGTATTTTGACTTAGAGATCAAATCAGAAGCTGTGCAAAATCAGAGGATGACACCACCAGAGGATACATCCAGAGGAAGCAACCAGAGGATAGAAATGTCACCAGAAGGTTAGGCCAGATAATGCATCCAGAGGGTACAAGAGGATGCATCCTGAAGGCACCAGAGGATACACTTCCAGAGGATATCAAAGGATGTCATCAAAGGTCAAATAAAATCATCAAAGGATATCTTTCTTGGCCCAGATCAGAAGGAAGCAGAGTCTAGAAGGAGACTTGGTCCAGACCAAAAGGAAGCCTGTCATAGGGAGACTTGTTCCAAACCAGAAGGAATCATAAGTCAGACTTGGTCTAGACTTAATCCTGACCAGAAGATAGCTTGGTCGTAAATATAAGAATCAGTCCAGACTTAATCCAGACATGATCCAGAGCAGAAGATAACTGGTATAGAACAAATGACGTGGTCCAAACCAGAAGATAGCATGGTCCAAAACATAAAACTCAGTCTAGATCATAAGAAATGTTGTCCAGATTTAATCCAGACTTGATCCAGATCAGAGGATAAATGTCCAGATTAAAATATCATAAGTCCAGATTTAATTCAGATTCAATCCAGACTCAGTCAATACTTGGTCCAGATCAGAGGGAAAATGTTTAGATCAATGGTCTAAATTTAAGCATCATGGCCCAGTGTTGGCCGAGATCAGATCATATGGCCCAGTGTTGACCGAGATCAGAAGATCAGATCATATGGTCCAGTGATTAGTTGAGATCAGAAGATCATATCATATGGTCCAGTGTTGGTCGAGATCAGAGGATCACAGAATTGGGACATATCATATCATAAAGTTCAGAGTTGGTCGAGATCAAAAGATCATACTGTCCAGATTTTAATCATGATGAAAATCAGTGAGGACTTGATTAAAATTCGAAGAAAACTTGATTAAATTTTGATAGAAATTTGATCAAGTATTAAGGGGATTTGATTCAAAAATTACTGAAGACTTGAAGAAATTCGAATGCAATCTGAAGCTTAAAAAGATATGGTTTGAAATTAAAAGAAACAAGATTGGTCAACAGAATTTTCAAATGCAATCTGAAGCTAAAAAGATACGATTTTTATTTATGTGAAACAGGATTGGCCAAGTTATTTTTGCAAGAGAATCTGGACAGATACAACTCGAATTTGATCATGGAAGAAACCCTAATTTTCATCTATAAAAGGAGGCTCAAGGCAGAAGACTTGGTATCAAAAATCAGTGAAAGAGTGATAAACTTCCAGAAGCAAACACTCAAGTTTTTAGTGAGGTTAATTGTGAGTATCAGCTTTCCAGAAGCAAGCATTCTTGTTTTTGGTTCCCTTGTGTCAGATCTATATTGTGAAAGTAAAGTCTACAATCTGAAGAGTTAGAAGAAGTAGTAGATGACTTAGCAATTAGATTCAAGGTGTTGAAATCTCTTCTGCAATTTGGGGTTGTCAGATTGGTAGGAGAAGACTTGACTTGTGAAGTCAAGGTGTTGTGTTCCTCAAAAGTCTAGGATTGTTAGACTGTTTGGGAAGACTGACTTGGAGGCAACATCAACAGGTCACCACTGTTTCATGGAGATCACTTTGAATACAGGAAGGACAGAATGAGAAACTTTTTCATCTCCCAAGATCCTGATCTCTGGACCTTGGTAGTAAAAGGCTATAATGCATCCACTACACCAGGAGATGAAACTGGTCAAGAGCTGGATGTAGAAGATATGAATCCCAACAGAAGAAGTTATACAAGCTGCATCACAAGTGCAGAACCATCATGATCAATGCTATCACATTTAAAGAATTTGATATGCACCAACAAGGAAACAGTAAAAAGCATCTATGACAGTCTGGTTCTGACCTATGAAGGAAGTCCACAGGTTCAAGAGGCAAAGGCAAACATATTGGTCAAACAGTATGAGCTGTTCAAGATGGAAGAGGATGAAGACATTGAAGCAATGTTCTGCAGATTCCAGATTCTGGTATTAGGTTTAAAAGTATTGAAGAAAAGCTACACCACTGCAGATCATGTAAAGAAGATCCTCAGAAACTTACCAGCCAAATGGAGACCAAAGGTTACTGCAGTACAGGAAGCTAGGGATCTAAATAACTTGAGGCTTGAAGATTTGATCAGCTCCCTCAGGTCTCATGAAATAGAGCTGAATGCAGATGAACCAAAGAAGAAGAAGACCTTATCGCTTAAGTCAAAGCAAAAGATAGCTGCAAAGTTTGTATCAGAATTAGAGGATAGTGATTGTGAAGATGATGATCTTGCTTACATAACCAAGCAGATTGCAAAGATGTGGCAAAACAGAAAGAAGAAAGCTCCCAGGAAAAATGGCAAATACTCCAACAGAGGAAAAGAAGAAGCTGACAAGAAAAGCATCATCTACTATGGATGCAATGAACCTAGACATATCAAGTCAGAATGTCCAAACATGGAGAAAGGAAAACATCACAAGAAAGGTTCTAGATTCAAGAAGAAGAGTCTGATGGCAGGGATGCATCTGACTCAGAAGAGGAATCATCTGATGATGAAGAGGCAGAAACAGCTATGATGGCTCACATCAAGGTTGCCTCTAGACTCCATAAAGGTACTAGCTCTGGAAGAAAAGCAGAAGGTAAGAAGAATGGACAAATTATTCATTTCAGCAAGACTGGAAGTGTTGGAACCAAGTTGGTTCTAAGTACTTAGGATTTTAATGTTTACAAAAGCACTCCATATAATCTTATTTTGTACCTTGAATTACTATATTAAATGCCACCAGAAGATGAAGTTATCAGAGGCAGAAGCTGAAGTCACCAGAGGCAGGGGATGAGTAATCAGAAGGTAAAATCAGACTAGAGGATACACCTCCTGAAGTCATCAGATAATGCATCCAGAAGGTACCAGAGGATGCATCTTGAAAGTACCAGAGGATACTCCAGGATGTCAAAATACCATCAGAGGATATCTTTCTTGGCCCAGATCAGAAGGAAGAAGAGTCCAGAAGGAGACCTGGACCAGACCAGAAGGAAGCCTGCTAGAGGGAGACTTGTTCCAGACCAGAAGGATTCGTAAGTCAAATTTGGTCCAAAAGCTATTCTGACCAGAAGATAACTTGGCAGTGAAATGATAAACAGTCCAGACTTGATCCAAACTTAACCAGAGCTTCAGATAAGTGGTCCAGAACAAGTGACTTGGTCCAAATTTGGCCCAGACTAGAAGATAGCATGATTCAGAGTATGAAATTAAGTCCAGACCAGAAGAAACGATGTCCTGATTTAACTCAGACCTGATCCAGATTAGAAGGTAAAATGTCCAATTTAAAATATCCTTTGTCCAGATTTAATTTCAGTTCAATCCAGACCCAGTTTAGAATTGGTCCAGATCAGAGGGAAGATATTCAAATCAATGGTCTAGATTTAAGCATCGTGGACCAGTGTTGGCCGAGATCAGAAGATTAGACCATATGGCCCAGTGTTGGCTGAGATCAGAAGATCAGATCATATGGTCCAATGATTGGCCGAAATCAGAAGATCAGATCATATGGTCCAATGTTGGCCGATATTAGAGGATCACAGCAGATCAGATTGCAAGTCCATAGTGGTCGAGATCAGAAGATCAGAAAGTGTAGTCCAGGGTTGGCCGAAATCAGAGGATCACAGCAGATCAGATTGCATGGTCCAGATGTGGACGAGATTAGAAGATCAAACGGTCCAGATTTAATCATGATGATAATCAGTGGAGAATTGATTAAATTTGATCAAAGTATTAAAAAGATTTGATACAAAAATAAAGTGAAGTCTTGTGGAATTCAGAAGCTATTGGCGGGAAGAAAGATTTGTTCCAGAATTAACTAAAGTCGGGATTGGTCAAAGTTATTTTCGAAGGCTATCTGGAGCGGAAAAAGATATACTTTTTATTTAAGGGAAACCCGATTGGACAAGTTATTTTTGCAAGAGTATCTGGCAAGATACAGCTCGAACTTAAGCATGGAAGCAACCCTAATTCTTTATCTATAAAAGGAGGCTCAAGGCAAAAGACTTAGAATCGAAAAATCACAAAAGAGTCATACACTTCCAGAAGCAAATACTCTAGTTTTCAGTGAGGTTAATTGTGAGTTTCAGCTTTCCAGAAGCAAGCACTCGTGTTTTTCTTTCCCTTGTGTTAAATCTAAGTTGTTGAAGTAGAGTCTACAATCTGAAGGAGTCAAAAGGGGAAGAAGATTACTTAGCAAATAGATTCAAGGCGTTGTAATTCCTTCTACAATCTGGGGTTGTCAAATTGGTAGGAGAAGACTTGACTTGAGAAGTCAAGGTGTTGTATTTCTCAAAAGTATAGGATTGTTAGATTGTTTGAGAAGATTGACTTGGAGGGTCAGTGGTATTGTTGTAATTCAAGGTTTTGAATTAGTGAAATCCTTCAAAGTGAAGAGACTGGATGTAGCCTCGTTAACGGTGAACCAGTATAAAATTTTGTGTTTTATTTTAGTTTATATCCGCTGCTAACTCTGTGTGATTCATACATCAGGTTTTGTTATAAAACTGCAAAAGCAGAAAAAGTATTCAAGTTAGTCAAACACATTTCAACCCCCCTTCTCGTGTTTGCACCTTCAGGAAGCACATTAGAGGAAGCAGTATTGTCTCCGATGGCACATACCAACTCAAGTTCTGGCATAGACTCTGGAACTGATTCAAAAGATGAAAACAAAGAGGTATTCTATGATCTTACTAGATCTGAATTAATTATTGCTCTTAAAGACTTTCTAAATGCCAACAACAAGATGTCTTTAAAACTGAAAACTCTTAGGGAAGAAAAGAAAATTCTAACCAAAGTACAAATTTTAAAGAATCAGAATGTTGAGTTTGCAACTGAAAACACTAATTTTAGAACTGAAGTTGCCAGACTCAATTCTGAAAATCTAACTCTCAAAAGTAATTTTGCTCTACTTCGTATACTGTTTGTGAATCTGATATGCATGAACAAGCTTTTCATAACTTTATTGCAAATGGTTTGGAAAGAAGTAAGTATGCTTCCATGATTTATGGAATCAGTAACAATGGTAAGAAAGGAATAGGTTTTATTGAATCTGTTGTTGAAATTAAACTTGCTCATTCTAACGTTCTGTGTATTATTTGTGCTAAAAAGGGTCATTCTAAATTGTCTTGTCCTATGATAAAATCTGGGAAAAACAAGAGACCTGTTAAGTCTAACAAACCTGGACCCAACCAGTTTTGGGTACCAAAGAACAAAATTGTTTATGTTGCAGATATTCTGAGCAACCAAAAGGAAACACCAATCATGGTGCCTGATCAATGGATGCTGGCAATGCACAAACAGAAAAAGGTGTATGTTCCAGTTTCCACCAGACAGAAGCAAAATGAGTCTGATGAAAGAAGGTCTGGTCAGTACAATTCACACCAAAACCAGAACCGAAACCAAAACCAGAACCAGTATCAGTATCAGAATAAGAGGTTCAGCCACAAACAGCAGAATCACACACATCAACTTCAGTATTACCAGAAGAAGCAGATTTACCAGAATCACCATAAGTTCCAGAACTACCAGAGGAACCTGATATATCAGCAGAAAGAGAAGAATCAGAATCAGGAGAGTCCTTCAAACACTCCAGTGAAATTCATCAAGACCACAAACCAGGGAGGGAATTCAAAGCCCTTCATCCAAACCATCTAATCACAGAACATAAAAATTCAGAATCTAAAAATTAGAAACAAGAGGATTTTCAGAATAAAACTGAAGTTGTGACATATAAGTTATATCTATCCTTAAATATTATTATTGTTTGATATTTATGTTTACTGTGATAACAAGAAGCTTGATCTTAAAAATCAAAGTTGGATAAGTATTCTGTAGGTTTTCAAATTGTCATAGGAATCAAGTGATCCATATAATATGAACACTTTAGTAGAAACATCATTCCAGTGGTTTAAAAAACAAGCAAAGACCACCAGAAGCAGAATTGATGTTCTGATTGTATTAATTTCACTTTTAAATTATTTAAGTTGTATTATGTTATATGACAAATAGCTTGACCTAAAAAGTCAAAGCAAGATGAAGCTAATGCAGGTTAACCAGAACCAGAGTTAACTGATGCTGGTTTACCAAAACTAGAGGAAACCTATGTAGGTTTACTAGAACCAGAAGCTGATGCAGGCAAAAGAACTTGAAAAAGCAGAAGCTTCAAGCAAGAATACGACAAATCTTCAAATCTGAAGAAGAAGGATATAGATGGATTCTACCAATGCAAGAAGAGCTAAATGAATGATATATTGGATCTAGTTCCAAGATTAGAAAAGAATATTATTGGAACCAAGTGGTTTTTCAGAAACAAGCTGAATGAAAATGGAGAAAATGTCAGAAACAAGGCACGATGTGTTGCACTAGGATACAGTCAGCAAGAAGGTATTGACTACACTGAGATTTTTGCTCCATTGGCCAAGTTAGAAGCTATTCGTATCCTACTTTCCTCTGCTACTAATAATAACATCTCATTATTTCAAATGGATGTTTTTAAATGGTTATATAAGTGAGGAAGTCTATGTCAAACAACCCCCAGGTTTTGAAAGTTCTGATTTTCCAAACCATGTTGTTAAACTTAAAAAATATTTATATGGTTTAAAACAAGCACCTAGGGCATGGTATGACAGACTTAGCAATTTCTTACTTAAAAATGACTTTGAAAGAGGACAAGTAGACAATACTCTTTTTAGAAAATCAATAAAAGATGATATTCTGATTATTCAAGTTTATGTTGATGATATTATCTTTGGATCTACTAATGGCACTCTTTGCCAAGAATTTTCTAAATTGATGCAGCAGGAATTTCAAATGAGCATGATGGGAGAACTTAAGTTCTTCCTAGGAATACAAATTCAGCAAAGTCAAAAAGGTATATAAACTCATCCATCAAAATATACAAAAGAACTTCTCAAGAAGTTTAAGATGAGTGACTGCAAACATATGGCTACCCCAATGCACCCTACCAGCTCACTTGAAAAAGGATGACTAAGGCCAAAAATCCTACAGAGATACCTAAAAGGCACTATCAATCTCACCCTGTTCTACAAAGAAACTTCTACATATCAACTTAGTGGATGTTGTGACAACACTTTCAGCCATCAACCTAACCAAAAACCCTATCCTTCATTATGAGCCAAACACATAGAGATCAAACACTACTTCATCAAAGATTATGTTCAAAAAGGGACACTCAATATCCAGTTTGTAGACACTAACCATCAATGGGCTGACATACTCACTAAACCACTACCTGAAGATAAGTTTGCATTCATCAAGAAAAACCTTAACCATATCTTCATCAAATAGCTTAGTTTAATTTTTTTATTATTGTATTTTTATTTTCGTACATTATTTTTTGCTCTATGAGAAAAAAGGTCAAAAGATATCCTTCTTCCTTCAATCCTTTTTGTCTGATGACAAAGAGGGAGAAAATGTAGTTGATAGAGAATCTGAGGCATTAGACTTAGGGGGAGAAAAAGTCTAAATAAAGCATAGTCCTAGGGGGAGTCAAAGTCAAAAGAAAGAAAAATAGTTATCACAAATACAAGGTTTTGTCATCATCAAAAAGGGGGAGATTGTTGGAACCAAGTTGGTTCTATACTTAGAATTTTGATATTAACAAAAGTATTTTATGTAATTAGTATTTTGACTTAGAGATCAAATCAGAAGCTGTGCAAAATCAGAGGATGATACCACCAGAGGATACATCCAGAGGAAGCAACCAGAGGATAGAATTGTCACCATAAGGTTAGGCCAGATAATACATCCAGAGGGTACAAGAGGATGCATCCTGAAGGCACCAGAGGATACACTTCCAGAGGATATCAGAGGATGTCATCAAAGGTCAAATAACATCATTAGAGGATATCTTTCTTGGCCCAGATTAGAAGGAAGGAGAGTCTAGAAGGAGACTTGGTCTAGACCAGAAGGAAGCCTGCCAGAGGGAGACTTATTCCAAACCAGAAGGAATCATAAGTCAGACTTGGTCCAGACTTAATCCTGACTAGAAGATTGCTTGGTCGTGAACATAAGAATCAGTCCAGACTTAATCCAAACTTGATCCAGAGCAGAAGATAACTGGTCCAGAACAAATGACCTGGTCCAGACTTGGTCCAGACCAGAAGATAGCATGGTCCAGAACATAAAACTCAGTCCAGATCAGAAGAAATGTTGTCCAGATTTAATCTAGACTTGATCCAGATCAAAGGATAAATGTCCAGATTAAAATATCATAAGTCTAGATTTAATTCAGATTCAATCCAGACTCAGTCCAAACTTGGTCCATATTAGAGGGAAAATGTTCAGATAAATGGTCCAGATTTAAGCATCATGGCCCAGTGTTGGCCGAGATCAGAAGATCAGATCATATGGTCCAATGTTGGTCGAGATTAGAGGATCACAAAATTGGGACAGATCAGATCATAAAGTTCAGAATTGGTCGAGATCAGAAGATCATACGGTCCAGATTTTAATCATGATGAAAATCAGTGAGGACTTGATTAAAATTCGAGGAAGACTTGATTAAATTTTGATAGAAATTTGATCAAAGTATTAAGGGGATTTGATTCAAAAATTACTGAAAACTTGAAGAAATTCGAATGCAATCTGAAGCTTAAAAAGATATGGTTTGAAATTAAAAGAAACAACATTGGTCAACAGAATTTTCAAATGCAATCTAAAGCTAAAAAGATACGATTTTTATTTAAGTGAAACAGGATTGACCAAGTTATTTTTGCAAGAGAATTTGGACAGATATAGCTCGAATTTGATCATGGAAGAAACCCTAATTTTCATCTATAAAAGGATGCTCAAGGCAGAAGACTTAGTATCAAAAATCAGTGAAAGAGTCATAAACTTCTAGAAGCAAACACTCGAGTTTTCAGTGAGGTTAATTGTGAGTATCAGCTTTCCAGAAGCAAGCACTCTTGTTTTTCGTTCCCTTGTGTTAGATCTATATTGTTGAAGTAGAGTCTACAATCTGAAGAGTTAGAAGAAGTAGCAGGTGACTTAGCAATTAGATTCAAGGTGTTGAAATCCCTTCTGCAATTTGGGGTTGTCAGATTGGTAGGAGAAGGCTTGACTTGTGAAGTCAAGGTGCTGTGTTCCTCAAAAGTCTAGGATTGTTAGACTGTTTGGGAAGACTGACTTGGAGGGTCAGTAGTGTTGTTGTAATTCAAAGGTTTTGAATTAGTGGAAAAATCATTCGAGGATAAGGGACAGGATGTAGCCTAGTTAATGGTGAACCAGGACAAATCCTTGTGCTATTTATTTTACCTTATCTGCTGCTAACTCTACTTGATTATATTCCAAATAATCATCAAAAACAGAAAAAGAATTCAAGTATTGCAAACACAATTCAACCCCCCTTCTCGTGTTTGCACCTTCATAAAGCATTTTGAAATTTTCCAATAATATCATGAAAAATCAATTTCAACCTATTTGTCTCATTGATCTTGTCCCATTACACCCCAACAAAATAGGTTGGCAAAATGCAATAATTGTCATTTGATTGATGTGACACATACCTTACTTCTCCAAGCTTCAGTACCATCTAGATTTTGGGTGGAGGTTGTACCCACAATTGTCTTCCTTCTACGATTATCGATATTGATTCTCCTTTCTTTCGTATGTTTAAGACTCACCCTAATTATAGTTATTTACATACTTTTGGATATGTATGTTTTCTTCATCTACCGTTGTTTAAAAGGCATAAGCTTGGAGCATAATCTATTCAATGCGCATTTATGGGGTATAGTCACTCTCGTAAGGGTTTTGTGTGTTATGATGTTTCTAACTACCGCCTCCGCATTTATAAGAATGTGACATTTTTTATAATCAATTTATATTTCCTTGCCTTACTCATGTCATGAATGATATTGCTATTCTTCCCAACTTTACTATTATGCCTCAATCTATAGAACATTTTAAACCAGACAATGTATATGTCATGCAACACAGACAACAGGTTTCCACCCCCTTCTTGACATTGATATGTCACGTGATCCTGTACAAATTGCACCACGAAGATCTAGTAGAACATCTCATCCACCTAATAGATATTCACCAGACATATATGATTTCTCACATACTTCTCTAACTACCTCTCTTTCTAGCACATCTATTCCTACTTATTACTCACAGGATATTAAAGATGTGCTTTGGATAAAGCAATGAATGAGGAACTTCAGACCCTTCAAGAGAATTTCACATGTGATATTGTCTCTTGTTCTCTTGACATCAAACCCATAGGCTCCAAATGGGTGTGTTTTGTGAAACTGAATTCTGATGGATCCCTTTAACTGTTACAAGGCTCGATTGGTTACCTTAGGAAACAAGCAGGAACATGGAATTGATTATGATGAAACATTTGCACATGTTGCTAAAACAACAATTGTTCGAATTGTGCTCTCTATAATTGCTTCTAATGGATGGTCTCTTTATCAAATGGATGTAGAGAATGCATTTCTTCACGGTGACTTGACTGAAGACATTTATATGACTCCTCTTCAGGGCCTATTCTCTTCATTTAAGAGTGTGTGCAAATTGTATGGTTTGAAACAGGCTCTCATAGTATGGTATGAGAAGTTGCGTTCTACTCTATTTTAGTTCTCCTTTCCTCATAGCCAATATGACTCATCTTTGTTTATTCACAACACTACATTATTCTTCTTCTTCTTTATGTTGATGACATGGTATTCGACTAGTTACGATCTTTTTTTTTTCTCGTTGTTCATTCTTGGTTTGGTGGCATATTGGTGCTGCTGCCAATTCATTTTCTGGTGCAGTAAAAGTTGTTGTGAAGTGTTTTTTTTTCTTCAAGTGATTCGGTGAGTTGTCTGGAGTCCTTCTTAAAGTGGATAAAATTTCTACCCATGATATTGGAGTTTGACTAATTTAATAATATGACTAATTTAATAATATTATGAAATTATCGACAAATAAGTAATTAGGACGGTAAAAAAATTAATTGTTAATATTTTGACATATTTATAATTTATTATGTATGTAACATATGTATATATATATAACAATATATTTACTATTGATATATTAATAGAATAATATATTTATTTACGTCTTAATTTGTTTCTTTGTAACACACAAGTTATACTCTAATATAATTAATATGAACTGTTATTTTGTCCATTAATAATTTATCCACTCCACCCTTTAAAAAATAAGATGGTGAATCTTATAGTTTTATTTTTAATGATTATCGATCAATCATTAAGGAGCTGCTGAGCTAATCGGATTCCAGATTCAATAAAACCAATGACAAAAAAAGAGCAAATATTCGGCAAAAAGATAAATAATTTAAAGAACAATAATTGTCAAACTCTTCCCCACAGCATATTCTCTCCTTGTTTTTGAATCTGGTACACCGTGGCATACACGTGTGTGAGTACTCAAACTAATAGAATTAAACTAATAGAATCAAAGAAAATTAACTATAAAAATTTAATCTATTTTTTATGTTATAAATAAAAGGATTTAGTGTATTAGAATTATTAATGATCAAATAAAAATAAAATTGAAATCGATAATGAGTTGTAGTGTTTTATTTATATGCATTTTTAAGTAAAAATATTTGATTAATAGTATAACAAATATTTTGTATATATCCCGAATATTTATCGGTGATAAATATATGTCTTATATTTTTATGTATCAATAGAAAATATTTTTCTCGTGTTTTTTAATATTTATCAATGACAAATATTTGTCTTGTATTTTTTAATAATTATTTGTGGTAAATATTTATCTCGTGTTTTTTTATATATTAGTGACAAATATTTGTCTCGTCATTTTTTATATATTTATCAATAACAAATATTTATTCCTTATTTTTTATATGCATTTGTTATAAATATTATGGCGCGTTTTTTTTTAATATTTGTCTCTTATTTTTATATATGAGTAGTAAATATTTATCCCGTGCATTTTTATATTTATCATCGACAAATTTTTGTCCCATGGTATTTTTTTTGCATCAGTTATAAATATTTATTTCAAATTTTTTAATATTTAACAATGACAAATATTTGTATATATCTCCTATATATTTTTTTGGTCTATAGATTAAATGATAAAAAAATTCGCACACAATTGTGCGATCCCGAGTTCGAATTTGAGATATGATATTCAGTTTAACAATATCGATGTTTTTCAGTTGAGTTAGGTCTTACGGATTATATATCTCTTATATTTATCAATAACAAATGTTTTTCTTGACTGATTATACCATTATGTTTTTAAGTCATAATTCAACTTACAAATATCGATGTTGTTAGATTGAACATCATGTCACGTTCCAATTTTGAATCCGAAGCCTCAGCATTATGTTTTTGTGTTAATTATATAGACAAAAAATATACCACTCCTTTTGTGACAAAGAAGAAGGTTAAAACGGAAGGTTTAATTACTAACTTATTGATATTTACCTATAAAAAATATTACTTCTTATGTCATATAGTAACGGTTACATCTACTTATAAAATATTGTCCCAAAAAATTATAACTTTTATTTCCCAGTGCAATTTTATATAAATTTTTTTAATTGTACATTTTAATTAATATATATGTGTGCACCATTCATAAGTTATTATTCACCAATTTATATATATATATAATAATGAAAATAAACAAATAGGTGATAAAGATAGCTGAGCAACATCATCACTTTTTCTTTTATTTTTTTAATATGTATAAAATAATTCAATGTGACGGTTATTATGAGACGAAAAAAGTAGTAAGTATTGATGTATATTAACATTCTTATTGATTTTATAAATCATAATTTTTTTGGGTACAACTAAATCATGCATAAATTTTATGAAGAGTAAAGACACATTTTTAGTCTCTGGGAAATTTTGAGAGACTTAATTTCGTCTTTGAGAAAAATAAAAACACTAGTTAGCTCCTAAAAAAAAATAAACCGAGACAAATTAGTTTTATATGAACCACAATTAGAAAATTGAGATTTTTTTTCTTGACTTATTTGATAACACGTCAACTTGATTATTCCCACATGTAATTTTTATAAAAAAGGACAATTAGATCTTTGATAGTAATTAAAAATAGTTGATTAAGTCCCTAACAGAGACTCTAAACTTAATTGCCTATTTGTAATTATTGTCAAAGATCCCTTTTTATATAAATTATGTAGAATAATCCAGTTGATGAATCACCGGACAAGTCAGTAAAAAAATATCTAATTTTTTAACTGTGATTCACCTAAGGGCTAATTTGACTTGATTTTTTTTTCTTAAGACTAAAAAGTATTTTTATTTTTCTCAAAGACTAAATTGAGTCTCTCAAAATTTCTTAAAAACCGAAATGGACCATTATTCTTAGGGGTGTACATGGGCGCGGGTCGACCCGCCAACCTGATCACCCAACCCGTTGAAACTCGCTTATATTTGGTTTGGGTAATGGGTTCAACAATTTGAACCCGTCGACTTGACCTAGTAACTAGTTATAATTTTTTTTTTAAATTTTGTTTGGCAGCCCAATAGGGTTGTTTTGAAAAAGATGACTGGAAATATGCAAATATAAATCAACAAATATTGGGATAGTAATGAGATAAATTTTCTTCTGTTTGTTTCTGTTTTTCTCGATCCCCGTCATAAGCTTGAGTATATTGAATTTTTTTTTTGAAAGAATGTATGACACTAATAAGTTCGATGGTATGATGGAAAAACTAAAAAATCTCATCGGTGAATTGATTGAACATTATATTGTTTTGTATCCCATTACTAATGAAGCTAGTGATTCTAGTATCTCGAATCTCAACATGCATTCACAGTTTAACATTGAAAAGGGGATGAGGATGATTGAAATTTTTTTTTAGATTGAACATGAAGAAAAAACAAGGTGAGTTGAAAAAAAGTGAGTTGGATAGGTATTTAGATGATGGTGTTTAAGATGACTCCCCTACATTTGACATTCTTAAATGGTGGAAAGGAAAAACAAATAAATACCATGCTCTTTCTCGCATAACTAGAGATATTTTGACTATTCCAGTGTCTACTGTATCATCTGAGTCGGAGTTTAGAGCAGTAGGTCGAATCCTCAATTCATTTCGTAGTTCATTAAATGTCACTACTGTTGAAGCTTCGATTTGTACCTAAAATTGGATCAATTCTCCTAAGAAAATTGATTTAACAGCTTAGTTGGTTGAAGTACAAAAGATTGAGTCGGGTACAAATGTTTTATTTTAACTTTCAAATTGATTTTTCTTTATTTTAGTTTATTCTTTTAATCGTTTGATGTGCTAATGAGATTGTGTATTGTATTTAAAATTTTAGAGTTGTCTGAATTAGTTTCAATTAATGTTGGGGTGACTGAGGCTGAACTTAACACAATGACTACTATATCTTAAGGTACTTGTTATTTGTTTGTTTCATGCATATTTTACTTATTTATTATTTCTCCTTCTTTATCTCGTCACTTTTATTATTGATATTTGTTTTTGCAGATTCCCAATTGTTCCCTTCCAGAATTTGATGAACTTGTTAAATGTTTGAACTTGAAGTTGACATTGCTTAGAATTGATGAATTTTCATATTTTATTGATTTACTGTTGTTGAATTTATTTATGTATTTGAAGATTATTGGATTTATTTTTGTGTGTGAGAGGTTGTTGTCTTTTTTAAAGAGTTGAATGACGTGATTGAAATTTTATAGTATTTGAAACATTAAAGTATTAAATATATTTTCAATATAATATATTTTTCTGTAAAATAAAAAATAGGTTATTATTTATGTATAACTCGCCGACCCAACCCGTTCTTAATTCGGCTCGAGTTAAATGAAAAAAAATACGGATTTAGAACTTAACCCAACCAAAAAATAAATGATCGGATCGGGTATCAGATTTTGTCAAATTCGGCCCAACCCAACCCGCATACGCCCCTATTTATTCTTTTATTAATCAAATTGTGAGACTGAAATTTTCAGAATTACGTCAAACTTATAATTTTTATATAATTTTAAATTAATTAATCCTTTATTAAATTACTATATGTATTGTTTACGATCATTATAGTACTATTAATGGCATAAAATGTAAATATGAAACCGGGTGTAAATGATTAAATGACACTGAAAACATTTTTTTTTTTGTTGAAGAATGAAAACAAGACTATATAACTTCAAAAATTAAAATCTGTCATTTATATATTATATATATTTTACTAATAAGAATTATCATATCATGTGAGTTTATGCATACATGATAACAAATAGTCTAATATTATCTTATCATGTCCTTTTTTTTATTCGAGATGGTAAATTTTACCATAATTAACATACGAGGTCTCGGGTTTGAACCCAAGACAAAACGTGCAGTTTAACAATCTCGAAATTTGTCTGTTGAGTTATATCTTATCATGTCATTTATTTAGAACACATCTCATCATAACATGATATAATATATATTATATTTAAATGAAAAATCATCATTGTGAATTACTCCAAAAAATTATCTCTGTGAAACAATTATATATATATTTTTTAAATAAACTTACATAATACTTTTAAATTAAAAGTTAACAAAAAATACTAAACAATTAAATAAATATTCAATGAATTTTATATTTAAAAAAATCCATTGACACTACTAAATAAATAATTTTATTTTTTAAATAAAAATAATAGATAATTAAATAATTCTATTTTATTTATTATATGTAAATGAAAAAAATCTCCTTTTCAAAAATTATATTTATTTTAAAAATTTAAATAAATATAATTTTTTATAATTTTAAATGATAATTTATTAGATTATATAAAATGATAAAAATAGATAAAGTTAAATGAAGGATCAAAACTGAAAAATCTAACATTATAGAAATAAAATCGAATTTCTTTTACGGAGACTAAAACTAAAACTCTTCAATATTACAGGATTAAAATAATAATTAATAAAAAAAATTAACTCCATAATAGTTATAAGAATTAACAAAAACAATTTAGCTCCATAATAGTTATAAGATTTTTCTTAAATGTGCACATGGTATTGATTATTAATTATTTTTTTTAATTATATCTTTATATTATATTTAGATTCATGTCCATGTAATCTTTCTTCTTCAAATAGACCCAACCCCATTTATCCATATAACCACTTATTTTATGTGAATATATATATATATATATATATATATATATATATATATATATATAAATTTAGAATCATTTTGTTTGTTGATATAATTAAATATAATTAATAATACAAATAACATCAGACTAATTAATCAACTAAACTTTTTTTCAATTATCCCATGATTATTTTATATATAAGATCTAATTTATCCATAAGTAATGTTGATGATATGTATGGTAGAAGAAATTCGATTAAATATAAATACTCCATATGTTGGTGGTATGTATATGGAGTTTAGTAATAAACTATGCATAATGTACAGTGGCTATGCGTATGTATGGATACAACTTATCATGTCTCCCTCATAGACATGCATGCATATATTTACATGCATACAGTTCACATGCACCACCACATACACTTGGTGGTCCAAGGCATTCCAAATCCAATAATTTAGATGCCATGTGTGTATAGTGTATAGTTGAAAAATGGATTCAAAGCGCGCTAACCATTTTCTTAATATATAAATTATAAAGAAAGTGTGCGAAGTAACCAACCTTTATAATAAATTAAAAGATTCGATGTCATCTACCTCAAATATCAATTGACATTTTGAGAAAAATATTAATAAAGAATATATTGGTAATTTAGTAAAAAGAAAAAGAGAGAAAATAAAGTATTAGAATGAGTGTATGAATATAAGAGTTGTTTAATATTAGTGGAAAAAAATATTATTCATCTTTACATGATTGTCTTAAACATTTTAAAAATCATATTTTAATTTTAGTGTCTTAAAAATAAATTAATAATTAAAAATAAAATAAAATAAATTTTAGTTCTTATAAAATTTTAAAATTTTATTTTAGTCTCTTAAAAAATTATCGACTATTTAGTTTATAAAATTTATTTTATTCACTTTTAGTTTATAAAATTTATTTTTTGTAAAAAGAATGATATTTTTAGTTTGTAAAACAGTCCTATAAAATCAAAATAGAGACTAAAATTGAATAAAAAAGTTTTAAGGACTAAACTTTAGAGACCTAATTTTCTAAGAATTAAAAATATATTTAAAAAAAAATTTACCTTCATTTTATTATATTATAAAAAAAAAAATTTGAAGCATTCACTCATTAGAGACCCTGTGGTATTAGACTGCTTGTACAGAACAATAGCCAGCCCTGCATCTTTTATAAAGACTCGTAGAACTTCTATCAAACAATGTATTCAAAAGTCACACAAAATTTAATAAAGAAACTTTTTTGAAAATGCTTTAGTACATTCTATCCCCTAAATTAGAAGAAAAAAACATATGATTGATCACAATTATTCAGACATATTATTTAAACACACAAATATATATCTTAATTATAAAAATCAACATTATTAATTTTTGTTATCTATATTTTTTTAAGAATGTATGTGGTTAAATATTGGGTCCAATATAAGTGGGACCATGTAAGACTTCCTGGTAGACCAGATCAACTCTATTATCCATACCAATAAAAAGACATACAAAGATCCTCTAGTATAACTAGCTAACAACAACACAGATCACACCATCAAAATATTACCCCCTATTTACACCTACATAAATAAACTCCAACCACTCCAGAATCGAAATTGATAGAACAAAACAAGTTGATGCATAATTTTGTGGATTGGAATTGACGCACAATTGAAATTGCAAAACCTTTATAAATTGTCGAACTGCATGATTGAGATAGCTCCTCACCATGATAACATTTGAGTGTTAAAATATATGATTCAGTAGAAAACAAGAAAAAAATAAATAAAGGAGGCTAACTATAATTTATATCCTTTTCATTTATGAGTTTTTTCTTTTACACTTTTCACTTAAATAATTTATATCCTTTTGCTTTCTAATCCATGTTAAAAGGTAAAAAAATTAATGAGTTAACAATTATGCAAACATGCACCCATATATCAATATGTGGCGTAAGTGATAAGCAATTCAAGTCTCTTACGTATGGTTACAAGTTCAGTTTATAAATCATGTACATAAAAATTCCACCAGAGAGACAACCTTTAAATGTGATTTAAATCTTCGAAAAAATTAATTTCTACAATTATGCATAAAAGATACTTTAAAAATAAAAAATAATAGTCTCTATATTCTAAGATGGTGAAAAAAAGGGGCATTGTTTTTTATAGGTAGGTAAGTATTTTTTCGAAAACATAACTACAATGTTTAGTCTAACACAATGATAAAGTTACGTGATTTGGTTGATATTGATGTTGAGATTTGTCATAAATTAAATTTTTAGTTAGTTTTGCAGTTGAATTGGTAAAATCAACATGACTCACATGATTTAGCCAATTCCATTGAATTTTATGGGGACAAATAATTACAACTAGACTCACACATTTTTAAATAAAAAGCATTGGAGAATTCTAGGTACAACTCAAACCCTTATATTTCGATGTTAGCTACCAAGTGAGAGTTAAACCAAAATAACTTTTCTACCTATATCTTTTCATCTTTATATCAATATATCTATGTGAAGTAGATGAATAGTCATAAGAAAAGAGACTTTTAATTGTGATCCTTTAAAAATTTAGTCTTTACACTTTAATTGATGTTTTATTTAAGATTAAACTTAGTAATTAAAAGTTGATTAGTAAGTTCTTAAATGACCAAAATGTTATGGACAATTTATATGAAATTAAGAGGTTGTAAATAAAAACAATGATAGTAAAGTGCAATCTATGTAAGCAAATAATTAAATATAAGAGAGTGAAAGATCACACGTAAGAAGTATACTAGTTCACCCAACTCAGGCTAGTCTAGTATTCACAACCGTTAGATTTTCACTATGTACTTAAGAAGCAGAAAGTTCTTCTACGCACCTTTTCTCTTGAACACACATTGATCAATTACAATTTTCACCTTTCAACCTAAAAAGGATTTTTAAAATCATCTTTCAACCTTGAAAAGATTTTCACAGTCATGTTTCAATTTTGAAAGAATTTTTACATACTTAATCTAAGATAAAACACATAGTTATATTATTGTAACGTTATTGACCAAACCAAAATGTTTTTGCTTTTGAGTCTGAAGAAAAACGTGAACAAATGTGAGAATGAGTTGTCAAATGTTAGTTGCTACTGTTATTGATTAGAGGCAAGCATAGCTTTCTGCAGTAACAATGTTTTTCCCAGTGAACTTGAGTGCTTTTGTCCTTGCTTACAAATCATCAATATGGAGTTTGTTTTAACCATTTGGGCCTTCAATTTGATTCTCTTAATTGTTCATTTAATCTCAGTAGCCTTATATTTGATTTTGACATTCTTAACTAACAGTTTGGACTTTCCAAACTGATTTGTTTAACTTTATTCTTCTATAAATGATAACCAGAATGGTCTTTTGAACATTCTCTAAACAATCAGAATGTTCTACAATCATTCTTCTATTAACCTGATTTGGCATTCTTTTTGAGGAATTTTTCAATCATTTCATACTTTTTAAAAATGTGTGTTTGACTTTATGTATATATGAGATGGGTCTAGAATTTGATAAAAAAAATTCAATCTTGATTGCTTAAAAAATGACCGTGTGATCTTTACATGATATGTAACTTCATGCTTGATTTCCTATATTTAAATAATTCACTTAAAAATATAAATTAAACGATAGGTGAAATAACACCCGTGGTCCCTTAACTTAATTTCAGTTAACGTTTTAGTCCTTTATATTTTTTTTCTCCCAGTTCGGTCCTTTATTTTAATTTTAAGTGACAATTTGATCTTTTATGTTTTAAAATGTCAACAATATTATCCTTTTTTTGACAAAAACTCATCAAAATTTTCAACCAAAACCCATAAAGTTAATTAATTATATTCTTTCATATAATACAAATTTTATCAGATTCGTAACTCAAATCTTCAAATAAACTCATATTTTCATTCTTTATTTCACTTAAAATTAAAATAAATGACCAAATCGGGAAAAAAAGAAGATAAAGGACTAAAACGTTAACTGAAATTAAGTTAAGGGACTACGGGTGCTATTTAGCCTAAATGATTATATAATCAGAATCATAATTAATAATTTAATTAATTGTTTAATTGTCTTCAAAATAATATTTAAGAATTTTGTCTCGGCTTTGTATTTTATTGATACGTAATATTACCTATAGTTTCAAAACAATAATGTCTATTGAATGAATATTGACCCAACTTATTGGGCTTGTCTAACTATATAAAAATGCCATAAGAACAAATCATTGCATGTGAACATCAATAATTTTAATAACTAAAATAAAAAAATATTATATATTTATTTATTTGCACGGCAAATCATTTTAATTGGTTGAAAAATAATATTAAATAATATTATGCGCCATTGAATCATGGATCAGGTTGAAATAGAGAATTTTGGCATTATAATAAGCCATGATTGCCAGCTACCTAGCCAAACATATAACGTGGCACGGACTGCAAATTGGGCCAATAGAGAGAGAAAAAACTAAAAATAAATAAAACCCACGTCTATAAATTGTGAATATATTCCATCAGTTATTGCAACCTCGTAGGAGAAGTAGTGTTTGAGTGAGGGGGAGCCAAGTAAGATAACAAACAACATAGTACATAGAGATGGCAGGCCCAATGAGACCTCAAATTGTGCTATTTGGCTCCTCCATAATTCAGATGAGTTTTGATAATGGTGGTTGGGGTGGTATCCTAGCTAATTTGTATTCTAGAAAGGTCCTTTTCTTGCTACTCATATATCATTTCATTGTTATTTTTTAATAGTAAAAAAGTAAAGTACACTTATATATTCTGCTTCTTGTTGTAACTTTTTTTAGTAGTTTATATTTTCCAATTTAAACATACACTTACACATAGTGAAACTTAAGAAGTTGATAAAATAATAAAAATATTCGGTTATATAATGAATTTATTAAGCTTTTATTTTTATTTTTAATATTGATGGTAAAAATATACTTATGTATAAAATTGACATGGTGATATATAGGCGGACATAATTTTGAGAGGATACTCAGGTTGGAATTCAAGACGTGCTTTGGAGGTTCTTGATGAAATTTTCCCTAAGGTACTTAACAAATTCCATTGGTATCTTTTTGAATATTCCATTAGTTTCCTTTTGAATATTCCATTAATAATTGGTTTCTTTTTTAATAATCCAGTGTTTTCCTTTTAAATATTTAATTTCTTCTATCATAATTATTAAAACTATTTTATTTTTATTTGAGTAATGGCTACACCTCTTAATGGAGTCAATAATTGAAATGGTCGAAATGTCTTAATTAACACATTTCTGAATTATCTTACAAAGGAAAATTGGACTTATTTTTATTATGTTTGATTGCTTTGATATATTTGTTGGACTTAGCTATACACAATGTGATTAGTGATTATTTCTTTTACTGGGAATCACAAATGTGTAAATTATTACATAAAATAGATCATGCATAGTCAGTAAATTAATTGTACATTGATAGTTAATCAGAGTCATTGACTTTAACATTTGTATTTTTATAACTGTTTTAGACAATAATTATATTGAGAATACACATCCATTAATCTCAAATTATTATACTTTGTTTCATGAATGATCTTTTTGCTCTGTTCTTTAACTTAGGATGCTTATGTGCAACCTTCATTGGTAATTGTTTACTTTGGTGGGAATGATTCAATTCACCCTCACCCATCTGGCCTTGGTCCTCATGTACCCCTTGAAGAATATGCTGAAAATATGAGGAAGATTGCTAACCATCTAAAGGTAGTGCCAATAAGCTTTAATAGGTTTTTCTCCCTGCTTGCACAAATAATTTGTTTATCTAACTATATATTTATTTATTTATAAAATTTTTCACCTAATAATTTGTTTGTACAAAATTTGACAAATAATAATATTTTTCAGAGTCTTTCGGATCATATTCGCCTCATATTTCTCACCTCTCCTCCTATCAGTGAAGTACAAATTCGAAAAAAACTCAGGTTAATATAATTCCTATTTGTTTACTATATTTTTTAAAAAAGAAGTTTTATATATGATATAAAATAATAACTAGATTAGGATATATGACACATTATTATTCATTCATCTCAAATTAACTATATCACATATCAATCGTAAATTCTAACTTAAGTGACAAATGTTAATATTGTTATGTTGAATACTATGCCTCGAGTTTGAACCTAAAACCTCACGGTTGTATACAAATTTCTTTATCATTCCATTTATACATAGACAAAAAAAACACTATCATATATCAAAAACCATAGAGAGGGCTATGCTTAAGCTTGAAGTTGAAACATTTAATGGCCAAAATGCCCTAACTTAAAACTAAACCAAAATTCTTAAAAAAAAATTTCAATATATCAATAACCATATATCTTAAAATTGAAGTTAATTGTAATAATTAGAATAATTGATATTTTTCCCAACATCTTTCTAAATTCTGATGAAGTGCTTATTGGCTTGACTGAATTTAGTGCAACACAATCCGGAAGAACAAATGAACATTGTGGAATATATGCAAAGGCATTGGTGGAGTTATGTGACGAGTTGAATTTAAAGGTCATTGATCTCTGGTCGGCAATCCAACAAAGGGATGATTGGTTAGATGTCAGCTTTACGTAAGTATAAGCCTTATACAATACTTAAATATATTAAGTCTTCGCAATTGGCAATTATTATTTTTGTCTGTTTTTATTTAAAATTAAACGTACGTCAATAAATCTATTTAATTTAAATTTAAATTAAATATATTAATTTTTATTCACCTATTTTGATTTATAAATAAAACTGAAGAAAATATAATTTTTGCTTTCGCTTTCTACGTGTCGTTTTTCTTAACATTTTAGAAAGAAGTTTTTCCTATCAATTTTCACTGAATTATTTGAATAACATATATTCATTTAATTATGGGACATAAACATGACTAATCAAGATACACATTATTTTTTTTTTCTCTAAAAAAAGAGACACATTATTTGTACCCCATTACAAAAGTTAACAATTGACTTAATAATTTCACATAAACTCCAGATCACATCCGCGTGGCATTTTTTACAACACATCCACATGGTATTATATCCCACGTGACAATAGTATCATAAATATTTTTTTTAGTTCGTTGTATTATAAATATCTATTAATTGTATAAGTGTTAAATAAATAAATTTAATTTATATATTAATGTAAAAAAAATTTATATCGTCAATCATCGAAATTGTTAGATTGTTAATAATATTTTTTTATTATCAATCAATTTTATCACAATTAGTTATAAAATTACTCACATGATTCATCATAATTTATTAATTATGTAAATTTTTTGATTTATTGGTGTATGAAAACTAAATTATAAATAAATTGAGATTGGTAACCGGAATTAAAATGAATTATTTTGCGAACATATAATTGCACATAATAAAAGAAAAAAAATTGCCATTAAGGTATTTTACTTATATTTATTAGGGATGGAGTACATCTATCAGCTGAGGGAAGTAAGATAGTTGTGAAGGAAATATTAAAAGTCCTTAGAGAAGCAGATTGGAAGCCTAGTTTGCATTGGATGTCACTACCAACTGAGTATGCAGAGGATTCACCATATTATCCTCCAAGTCCAGATGGAACCACCACTATAAATGTGTCCTATAGTATCCCTCGAAGGCATTTACAATGGGATTTATAGAAATTATTGTTTGCATTTATGTGTGGTGTGGTTTGATTCATGAAGCAATAATTGAAAGAAAAAAAAAACTTTGGTTATTGGTATTTTTATTTGCAATTTACTTTGCAAAGCATGAAAGAAAATCAATTATGTGGGGCCCTTGAGGAAGATTGTCTTTTTATACTTTAAAATAATTAAAGGAAGAGTTTTTTCACGTGGTGAAAGTCCTTACTCTTTTCCTTTGTTCAGGAGCTTGTTGATTTAATAATAATAATAATAATTATTATGTGTACCATTATTAATCAATTCAAATTCCTATATCACATCTCAATCTCTATCACTATCTTATCTGTATTAGATTAGTGTAATACGATTCACAAAATTAGTCTATTCATACATGCTTAATCAACCTTATATTTATTATGTTGACTAGTGTTTTTGTTATGCTTAACATGGTAATGATGAAAAAACTCTGGATTTTTATTATGTTAGACTAGTGTTCCCGATGCGGTCGAATTGGATTACCTCCTCTAGAAAAAACTTAAGAGAAACAAAGAATACACAATCTTATAAAAACATGAAATTAAGATAAATGTTTTTCAGACATATATATAAAAATATCATATATTTATACGGTTTTCCAGTTTTTAGTTGTTTTTATATCTCATCAAATCTTGTTCTCTAACCAAGAGATTCATGTGCTCATTCAATTTCATACAGTCAAAAAATCCCCAAAACTCTCCTAATTATAACTCTTCTACTGAAAAATATTTTTAAATCCTGGTCTATAAAATCATTATTTTTTTGGACCTAAATGAAAGAGATTTAAAAAAAAAATTGAACAAATTTTCTCGAGATAAATCAATTTTTTTAATAAAACTTTAGTATATTTAATTTTTTTAAATAAAAATTCAAAAAATAGAGAATAAAAAATCTCAAAATAAATATTTTTAGCCACAAAATTTTTTGTCATGAAATTGTTTGTCCTTCTATTATGTGAGTTGGAGTCAATAAATTGTAAATTTACATAATTGACACATATATCTTGTGTATCTAAATCATATAACGGTAAAATTAAGTGTGCAAATACTTGTGTAAATTTTCTATAATTAAGTCTGAAAATACTTATGTAGAACTAAGATTTGAACAAAAAGATACATTTTAAGTGCGTTTGTTACAATTTTTTTGTAAAATAATTACTTTTTTTAAAAAGTAATAATCACTTTTTTTTTATAAAAATAATATCCACTTTTTTTTTAAATAATAATTTTGAATGTTTGTAACCATTTGTTACAATTTTAAAAAAATGAAAAATAAGTTATTTTTAGTAGTCTCTCAAAAAAATTATAACTATTTTTTAAAAAAAAGTGATAAACAAACAAACACAACACAATTTCTTATTTTCTTAAAAATCTCTAATAAATAACACCTAAATTATAAAATATCAGAATCACTTTTTTGTAATCCATAAAAAATAGACTCTTTATCTTAATTCCACATAAATATATTTCACATAGTGACACGCTTTATCTTTTACAGATATAAAATTACCAATGAATTAAGTGTTCAAAGTCAATTATCTTTTACATTAAAATTTATTTAAAAAGTGTAAAAATTTACTGAAGTTGTGATGCTATCTATATGCATATCTATACAGATTATAAATATAGAGGTAAATAATTATTTTAGTTTTTAAAAATGTAAAAATTTAAAAAAGGGTAAAAATATACTGAACTTGTGATGCTATCTATACGCATATCTACCTCACTTGATTTTCTTTTATCTTTTCTCTTATTATTAAACTTTTCTTCCATTGAATAAGCTTGTCATCTTGGTCATTCTTAATTCTTTCGACAGCCCAAACAAAATCTTAATCCCTCTCAACTTTCATGCTTCCTTAAAAAATTCTACATCCAAAATATATCTCAAAACACTTTTCACATATACGTCGTTAACTGTCCATGTGATCAACATTCGGAGTTCTTTATTTGCTTAGCTCATCTGATAGCATACTTCGTCTTTCTTCAATATAACGATTACCATAAATCAAAGCCTTACTAGTTTCCACCAAATCTTTCGATTTCATGCTCGATTCTTCCTAACCAAACAACCGTTGAACTCTTTTGATTGCCGAACACGATACGCGTACCCTATGACACTCATTCAAGTAAAGCCTTTAAATATTTGGCAAACATTCACGGTAATAATTTCGAAATCACGGGTGATGTGATTTCTTTCACGAATCCTAAATTGACATAAGCCACATCTCCATGTGCTGCTCCAACAAGTTTTCTTAGCACGTCTTACAAATATTGGTTCACTTATGGGTTCTTATTCGTTCCAACCTTCATTGAGGTACCAACTAAAAGAGTCCCAACAATCGATGGTCCTAAAGAACTACTCGTCAAACGATCCAAGTAAGTATCTCCTAATGCATAACTATATCTAAACCTCTATCTCATAACTTTGCAAAAAAAATTCTTCAAAACCCCCATTCCTTACTCGTCCATCTAGTCACATAAATCAGTTGTTATTGTTGCGGCCTAAATTTTGAATGTTTCTCGAAATTTAATGGAGTCGCCACCAAATTTTATTTTAAAATAGGAAAAATATTGAGAAAACCTTTAAAAATAAAAAATGACACCTGAAATCAAATTTTGAGTTCGGAAGTCGATTATGCGTGTGGAAAGTATTAGCACCCTACGACATCCGTTACAAAATACGGTTACCTACAATTAATTGTGCAAAATTAATATTAACATAAATATATTCATTTCTCCTAATTTTTTAAATGTTAATATCAATTGTTTTTTTTATGAATGTGATTTTTGAAATAAAAGAGTCTTTAAAAAAAGGAAAAGAAAGGAAATTTTTATTATTGTACTTGACAAGAGTGTGATGTTGCTCCTACGTATCTCCCGATACGATGGAGAAATCAAAGCTACGTAGTTCTTTGGTAGAAAATGTGGATGTGTTGATTGTTTTTAATGTATTTTGTTGTTGATAAAAATAAAAAAAAAAATTGTTTTTTACAAAAAAAAGAGTTTGTTTGATTTAAATAATTATTTTGAAATGCGAGTTTTAGGACTATCAAGTTGTACAAATTGTGTCTCAATTTAATACATTCAAGAATAAAAAAAGATGTCACATCTAATTTAATACATTCAAGAATATTGTATTATTTTATTTGTGAAGATGGGTTTTAGAAATACCAAGTTGTCACGACTTGCGTCCTAACAACTCAAAGGTTAACAAATGTCACATCTAATTAATCCTTCAATATTTGGTTATAATTTTATCTTTTTTTTAGGAGAAATAAAAAAAAGCTAAACATTCAATTTGAAGAAAGTAAAATGAAATTTAACATTAAAAATAAATTTAGTCAAAGAAATAATAGTATAAATAAAAAAATGAATCTATCAAAAAAAAATTGGACTATATAATTAAACAAACAAAAAAGTTAGGTTTGGAGTCCAAACTCCCTTTTTGTAAATAATATATATATATATATATATATATATATATATATATATATATATAATAA